>CM077654.1:11963447-12378615 GCA_039707465.1 Rhabdophis nuchalis
CTTTATTATCCACTGTTTAACTATATATGGCTGCTGCCATCTTAATCTTCTGAAATTATTTCAATTTACATCTGAGAATCTTCTATAAGCAGAAATCCACATACATTCTGTGTTCAAAGACAGTTATAGCAAATAGTTCAATTTGGGCATGCTGTATATGACAAAGTAGTCTTTTGAAATACATGGCCAATTCTTAACATCAGTGTGATTACCTAATGCATTATTGATAGAGAATAGAAAGCCATTTATTCTTTGCCCTAAGAACATTTTTTTTCTTTTTCATGCTGTCATCACTGGGGCATTTTATGTAGCAACAGTGGAATATGGAAGTAGCTGAATTTTAAAATGGCATTTGTTAGTATTTCTTATATAGTGGAAAATCTGTTTGCATTTTCCCATTATTGCTGCTGCCTGATTTGTAATTCAGCTAATGGGCCAAGTTAACCATCTACAATACTATTAAATTATATGTAATAATGTTGAGCTATATAGATGGTATTGTATACTTTTACAGTATTATTTACTTGCTAATCTATCAGAATTCTGTTCCAAAGTAGCCATCTCATTTTGAGAAAGGAAATGTTGGTCCACAAATGCTGTCACCTATATATATATGAGAGGCAGTAAATCCGCTCAGTATATATTTTGCTCTTTACTCTTTTACTCCTTGCTATTATTCTAACATGCTTTTTCCACCTAGCACGTTTTGAAAAAGTTCTGCTCAATACAATTCAGGAAGGCTAACAAAGTTGTGTGTGTATAGTCAGTCAGCCAGCCAGCACAAACTATATACGTTCTCCAAAAAAGGATAAGGTTTCCATATTTTATCCTTTTTTGGAGAACATATATAGATCACGTTTTGTATCCTTGTGTCACCAATAGTATAACAGCACAAATCTCTTAATTTGAAAATAAAGTAGCCCAATGAACAGTTGATAGACATAAAAGCAGTAAGAATCCTATTTATATGAGGCTGTTGTGGACTTGGAGAGAAATGCACACACAACAAATGTCATGGACGGAACTCTTGAAAAGTTGTAAGCGTTTCGCTCATTAGAATAACGAGGATTCATTCCATCAGAAATGCCAGTCTGAAGCCATACTGAATTTTGTATCGTATTCCTTTGGGCTGTCTAGACTTGTTCTTCCCAGTTTTTCTGCTGGGACCTGGAGGAGATTGCCCAAGCTGAGCCAGCAGGATTGAACCCTAGCAACAACTGAAAATAAAATGCCTTCCAACGTAGCAACTCATTTGGAGAAGCTGCGTCGATTACAAATTGTGCAACTTGCAAAACCTTGTGTGCTTTCTAAGACAGATGGGATTATTTCCTGATTGTCCAGTTATCCTGGAATAACTTGAGTTCCATCTAGGTAGATCTCACTTGCAAGTGTGCGTATGTGACAGGGAGAACAATACATGAGATAAGAGCTGACGGTGCAACTATGCTATAAGCAGTACATTTCACAATGTTTCACTGTGAAAGAAAAACCATGGCCAGCCTGGTTTGAAAAGAATACAGTAATCCCACTGTCTTAAAAAGGGTAGTTTTAGGACAACTGTGGAGACATTTGATTTCATCTGTGCTTGAGGAGATGGAGTTAAAACCAGACTGAAGTTAAGAACGTATTAGCAACCTGAACTGGAGCAATCCCTTGTTTCTATAGTGACCTCTCAGATGCCTCATGGAAGTAAGACAACAAGATACACTAAATGCATAGAGCCAGGGGCAGAATTTCTGCCTAGTAAGTTGCTAGATATGTTCTTTGGCCATCATAATCTAATACTGAAGTCATCATTCTTCAGGGTCTCCTCTATCTTTGACTGCCTGATTCTTTAACTGAAGATAATAGAGATCTCTGTGGCTTTCTGCATGCAAAGCAGGCGGGCTCGACTATGATCTCATCTCCCGTAGATAAATAGGGCAAACACCCCCCCCCCCCCCAACAAGACCATAATCTCTGCAATTCAGAGACAAACTGCCAAGTTACTCAGAAGAAATAGCAAGCAAGAGGTGCCTATCAAGATAAATCACCTTGGCTAAAAAAAGGATACTTAGCACAAGCATCTGCCCAGTTTAGGATTATAGTTTCTGTTATACAGCAAGGGGAGGGAAAGGGGGATGGGTTTCAAGTGCTATCATTTAACTGTTGTGCAGACAATTGTGATCTATTCAATAAAAAAAGCCCAGTTCAGTAAACTCTGGCTTAATTCTTTGAACCTGCGCTTTGCAATATGGCTTGGATCCAGAAAAAAAATGGATGGCTCTTCTCCCTCCTGCACGCCACCCGCACTAACTCTGAAGTGTATTAGTAGTAAACTTTTGCCATGTCAACAATTTTGTAAATCTCTCCAGAGATTTGAAGGGATGACTGTGAAAACAGGCAGAGATGGAGCCTGGGAAATCAATCTTGAGAGCCAGCCGTTTGGCCAGGAGGAGAGCTCCAGTTCGCATACCTGACAGTAACTAAAGCAACTCGGGACTCTGTTCATGTGAAAGAGGAGCAGAGATAATCCTCTCAATGAGCAATTGTTCCAGGCCAAGGAGCACATGAAGTGGCCTTTTGTCATTAGTGTTTCCTGTTGTTATGCAGCAGGCAGGAGTCTGTGTATCTTGACTGGTCGCCAACAACAAAGAGAAGATGCCAAGCACAAAACAGTGTGGCTTTGCTTGCCATTATTTTTAAGGCAGAAAGGAGATTGCAAAGTCACACACTAACAAAAACATTCTGTGTCCTGGAGAAACCAGGATCTGGTTCTGTCTGCTTTTTGATCCCATGGCTTACTTCTAAAATTAATCAATGAACAATGGCCTGTTTCATATACCATGGGGTAAGCTGGACTTTAGAGTTTATCAAATTAAGTCAAAATGGGATAAATTTACCCAGCAAATTCATGTCTAAACTCTGCTTGGCAAACAAAAAAATTGACACAAGCAAAGTAAATTACAGTTCATCTTAAGCCTGGCCATTATTCCGTGTGAGCTGAGTGCCTGTTTTGCATGGAGAAAAATCCAGGTTTAGATTTCAGTGGTGTTAACCATTGTAAGCCAGGCTGGTTAATTTGGGACATCATACACTAAGCCATAAATCCTAACCTCAGAATCAGAATAGCTAGATGTGTACAATACATAAAGCAAACAAGCAAAACATATAGTACTGTATTGAATGAACCAGGTTAGTGCTTAAAAAAGATGGACTGCATTCACAATACACATAACATCGTTTCCTTGGTTTTATCTTAACCTCATGTATAAATTCAACAGGAATCAGATCTAGTTTTTGGTAGGTTTTCTTTTTCTGAGCCCAGGTAAACACAATTAAAAAACCCCCCACATCTACATCCCAAGCTCATTCCCCCTGATATTAACTACAAGTTTCCTTAAAGTTATATTAATATTCTTCCTTTGCAATCAACTTCTCAGGTGCCATTGTTTGTTACCAAAAGCTAGCAATAAAACACTACCATCTGGTTCACACTCACAAAAAAGTTGAGTTTGCTGAGTAAATCTCCATTGGCTAGGAAATTTTAAGGGGCTAAATTAAGATGGGGAAGATTGGGATTTTTTAAATAGAATCTTCTAAAAATTTAAAGCATGTATTTAACCTTTATAAATACCAATTCACCTCCCCAAACATGGAATCCAAATTTTTCAGGTGTACCTTACTCAAAGGGATTTGGGAAACCACAAGTGAGTGCTGTTAGGAATTTTTGGAAGCAACAACTGACTGGTTTTGCACATCCTACTAAATCATATAAACCACAGATTGCAACTAGTGGCTGAGTTTACTTTAATTTGACTTTTGGTGACCTTTGGGGCCCATTCATTAAGTTTTTTTGCAACAGAATGGAAGTAATTTTCCATTACTTTTTTCCCCTGATTCCCCCTGCCCCCCAATTTCCCAGTCAAGTCCTGTGATTTTGGTGATTTTCTCATCCAAATTAACTAGGTTTGACTTTTTCAAGATTAGCCATGGTATCAAAACTTTTTACTCTAAGCACTAATGCCACAATGCCTCCAAAAATCTGATCAGGTACTTAATAGCAATATTTCCATCCCGAAAGATGAAGGCTCTTGGTTAAAACTAGATTTTTAAGAAAGTCACGAAGATTGTGGTAGCAATCATGGAAAGCATCGCTAACATGTTGTTATGATCAGACACAGGTGAATAGAGGTTTCCTAAGCTGCCTTTCAGCAGGTATGTTGTTCAGCTGCAACTTTCAGAACTTCCAGGCAGATCTCAACACACCAGGGGAACCTAAGGCTGACCTTAGTATATACCAATTGCTTCAGTTTCCTATTCTCATTTAAAATAGCAGTAACATTTGTGGTTTACATGCACAACCACCTAAGTCAGGTTTAATTGCCACAAATTCTCCTTTATGAGCTGCGCAGTCAGAACATACAAGGGCACCTATCCCAAAGTTTCCTATACTGGTCTTTCCCACGGTGTTCCCACCACACTACGTCAGCCAGATTAATGGGAATTGTACTCCCATCTGGAAGTTTGACTAGCTTCTCTGTATCTTCCAGGTTGTCAAAAGTTTATACCTTCTGCACCTATGATGTATTTTAGCTTGTGGCTTGTTTAGGTTTGGTTAGGTCTATTGAATCCAAAAATGGTGCTTTTTGCTACCATTTTGCACAAACCCACCCTATGGCTTGTTAAATTAGGGTTAAACAAAACCTGGTTTAATGCCACATACAAAATCAGACTTATCTCAAGAGGCAATTGAAAAGGCTGCAAAAGGCTTCTTAAGGATTTGAGGATGTCACGTACTTACAGAAATAGACATCAGGAAGGTCAAAGCAGAACAATAAAAAAAAAAGGACATTAGATCTTTTGTCCATACATAATTGCAAGACCAGAAACATTTTTTTACCCATAGATGTTTCAATTAAGACACAGACCCAAGCAAGGATCTTCAATTTCAGGGTTTAGCTTTTATTTGGAGAAAAACAAAATCACCTGTACATTTCCACTTCATTATTCAACAGTGATGTGTGCCTGCAAACAGAAGGGGCCTTAGCAAATCTCCACTCTACTGAACTTTCTGAATTTGAAAATAAAAATAGAATTGCTATCCACACCATTTTTTGAAACAAAATCAAAACTTTAAAAAAAAAATCAAGCTATTTTTTTTTCATTCAAACAAAATATTCTTGCTCTTTAGAGATAAAAAATATGGAGGGACACGCACAACAACTGTCTTGTTTAGCCCTTCTCAGTAATTTCAGAAGGCAACATAGTTTGAGCCCTTCCAAATAAATAGAAACACAACAAAGGTTTGTTTTTTCCCTTTGAAAAATTAAAAAATATACACAATTACAGTTATTTTATTTGGTTTCAGAGGCATAAAAAGCTAGAGAGCAGCTTACAGCTCATGTTTGTAGCAGCCTAACAAGAAATGCTAATCAGTTGGTCTTCCCCATCAGAAGTGACCTTACCTTGAAGAATTGTCATTTGGACACATGTGCCAGCTATCCCTCAGAAACTCCTGCTAGCTCAATACAAAACAAAGGAATGCAATTACAGGGGGGGGGGGGGGGGGAAGAACACCAGAACCAAACCCCCCCAACCTGAGCCCAGTGATATTTTCAAGTAAAAAGAAAATAGAGATGGTTGCAGACTTCATAGTACTGAAGGGCAACAAGGCAGGAGAAACAGTGAAGGCGCATCTCCCAGCCATTCACGGTTCAGGAAAAAGGTTAAAAATCCATCACTGCTACCCCCTAAAGGAGAGGGGTTTATGGAAACAGCTTGTTCTGCCATCAGAGAACGATACAGCAGAGCAGACCCCAGCCTGTTTGAAATCCACCCCTCTTATTGTTTGTAGTCCAAATGCAGAATAGGTTTTGAAGGGGCAGGTTTTCCTTTTTTTTCCTGAATGGCTGAAGTTCTATAACTGCTATTCATTTCCTATCTGTAGAAGCTTTCCAACCACTCTCTCTCTCTCTCTCTGAACAGCCCAAAAGCCACTCTCCCTTGTGAGAAAGCAGCAAGGCAGTGCAAGGGTGTGTGTGTTAAAAAAAAGCCTCTGGTGATTGTCTGTATTGTTTTTCAAGCAAGAGGCAAAAGGATGATCTGGGAAACGTATCTACAGGAGAAAACGAGAATGCTGGAGGCAGGCGTGTATCACAGTCAGGCCACAAGTAAAACAGGCCTGCTTCCCGAAGGCAGAGCCGCTCAGCAGCTGATGGCGCTGGGCTGCTGTTTGTTAACAAAGTCCGAGAAGAAGTCAAACTCATTTTGTCCCAGAAAGAGTTCGGGCAGCTCCTGAATACGGTCCAAGCCCAGCTCAAGAACCAAAGCTGTCAAGACCTCCTCGTCAATAAGATCCGTGTCCATAACATTCAAGGTCAAAGCAGGGGAGGGCAGATGCTGCATGCCTGGGTGCTGTCCCGGACCCATCCTGTATTGTTGCGCACCTGGTCCAACCGGGCCAGCCGTCATGCCTAGCAGAGGATGGCCCTGGTACTGAGTGTTGAGTTTCTGCAAGTGCATACTTGCCATAAGTTGCTGGGTACCCACAGGCCCCATGTACTGTTGCTGTTGACTTGGGTTGTTGAACATCACTGTGCTTGGCATCTGGTGGTGACCCATCTGTCCATTCATGCCCGGCCTCTGCCTCATTCCTCCATCCATAGCAGGGCCTCCATACTGCATCATCTGGTGGTTGGGAGGAAGCGTCCTTAGCACATGCTGCTGTCCGTGTTGTGGCGGCACTTGCATCCCATTCATGCCTATCCGGTAGTTCTGCATCCCATTCATGCCATGGCTCATTGACATCATCATGTGATCGGCCATCACAAACAGGGTGCTGCAAGACGAAAGAGTTCAGGTTAAGAGGCTGGCATAATAACTCACTTGCTATGAATTCTAAAGGCTCTGCTGGCAGCAATTGGTGCTTGGAAGTCAAAGAACGGAGGACTGTTTCAGCTACCTTGCTGATCAGGTTATTATTTTTTCAGATGGGAGAAAGCAACAAAGTCATGCCTGCCAGCTGTCCTCAATTCCAATATATCAAAGGCAACATCTGTGCAATGTGAGGAATGTCACAATGTCAGCCTCATCATAGGAGTCAAACCAGAAACTCCACAGGAAGATCAGAGCTACACTTCAGTGTGAAAATTTTATTAAGATAGATATCAGAATCTTGAAAGTCAGATTGGCTAGAGTGAAGGTACCGCACATTTCTTAATATGTTTCCCAGCACTCAAAGAATGCTTCAGCCTCCTTTTCTGTCAAGGTCAACTCTCTTTCTCTAGACAAGCTGTGTCCTGCATCGCCCATTTATTTGATATTGTCTACTATCCCTGCTTAACTTGACATCTTCCAGGCATCTCGCTAAATTCTATCACGTTTGATAACCACTACATTGTAGGTGCAGCCTGAGAGGCAATTCCCACGTGCTTTAGACTGAGTTCCCCCCAACTCTATTCAAATATTTGATCCAAGAGGTCTTTTAAGATAAAAATACCTATGCCACTACCAAGCTAAAGACACCTAGAAATATTTTTTATCTACCTTTCCTGGAAATTTAAAAAGGCCCTAGAATATCTGCCCAACTGACTCCAAGTTATTCAGTGGGCTTTACAGCAGAGTTGGATTTAACTTTTGCATATTAAGATTAGGATGGGCGGAGACTGAAAGCTTGGAAGAGTAACTGCAGCTCTGGACAGCTGCAGATGTTTCTCCAAGCAATGGGCCAGAGCTAATTCAATGAAGCAAAGAGAGGCACGCATACATATAATTCCAGCCTTTCTTGTCCACAGTGGCAGCAGATGGTAGAGACTCCTCCCTGCCCCCTCAGTCCATGTGGCAGAGAGAAAACTGGAGTAGGAAATCACAATGAGACTCTTGGTCCAATGTTTTAGCTCAAAGACGACATTCAGAGCTCAACATCCCACTTCCCACAGGGCATGAATGGGTTTGAGAAGCTCTTAGAATCACTTGCATCCTATTACTATTCCCCTTTCAGACATTTGATCTGGGGAAAGGCTGCTTTTGAACAGAGGAATGTACAATCTGAACAGCAAGCCACATTTTGGTCTAAAGTGGTGCTAGGGGAACTCAGAAAAAGGTGAGCAACTATGATTCAGTTTACTGGGAAATAAATGCATCAGGCAAAACCACTACAGCAATGACCATGGAGTGTCCTTCATTGAATTTGTCACTCCAGCCTTCACAATGTTACTATTAGGTGTGTGTTCTCACACAGGTTCTTATACTAACCAACATTAACAACCGGCAGAAGATGCTACAGCTCTGGTCTCTTAATTTTAACCTTGGTCTCTGTCCGAAACCAAGGTTAAAATTAAGCATAGTAGTCCCACTGCTGCATTTAATTCCAAATTGTTTTAAATTCATCTGTATCAGCATGCTGTTGATTAAGTCTGAAGCTGTAAACTAAGAAGCAAGATTGCTTTCTCTTGCCCCAAAGTGGGTACAATTCTCAAGCTGGCTAACAGCAAGGATAACCCACTGGGAGAGTGTGTGTATGTGTGACAACAAGGCACCTTCCAACTTCTTAGGTCTGTTCTGTTAAGAGTATAATATTTACACAATACACTTAAAGCTGCAAAGTGATTTGCTCAGATTCAGCAAACTGTGACAGGGGTTTCCAACCTTGGCAACTTTAAGGCTTGTGGACTTCAATTCCCAGAATTCATCAGCCAGCAAATCTGGCTGAGGAACTCTGGGAGTTGAAGTCCACAAGCCTTAAAGTTGCCAAGGTTGGAGACCCCTGGTTTTTATAGCACGCTGAGTAGACTGGAAACTTAAGGTCTACTTAAGTGAACCAGGCAGGCTGTGTGAACAACGCCTGCCCAATTTTTCTCCCACGTCTCCTATGGAACTCCCTGCACCGATTCACGGAGTAATTCAGTTGCAATGGAAGCACCAACAACTTGTCTACCGACCCCTCTCTTGAGCTTGGGCCGGCCAAGCCCATTCCCAAAGGCGTGATGCCTCCAACCCAACGCTTCGATAAAAGTTTAGCATTTAAATTTCCTCGGGTGATTTTGTGAGGCCCCCTAGAGGCAGGGCAGGGTGGCGATTGCCGTTCGCAGCGGGCTGCAATAAAAATTCAGCCCGGCTCGCAAGCCTGGAGTTTGGGGGCTCCTCTTTTTAAGCTTCCTCCGCCCTCCTTTCTCCCTGGCGGGTCCCTTCCCCGCTTTTCTGAGCCGGCAACCCCAATTCGCACGTGCAAGAGATACGTGCACGTAGCTTCTTTAAATTAAATACCAACGAAACAGCAAGTCAGGGACGTGTTTCGCGTTCACGCCTCTCCCGGCCAAGCTCTTCCCCGCCTTATGAGACCCAGCTTTTCCGAACGGGGTGGCGCGGCGCCGTCGGAGCCCCGATCGCCCTTCTCCTGGTTCGACCCCTTCGGGCAACCGCCACCCCTCTTCTCTTTTTCGTTCTCCCCCCCCCCCCCCTTCCCTCCGCCCCGGCGAGGTAGCTCCCGCTCCGGCACATTCCGCCCAGCACAAAGATCAGCACTTCGCGAACACCCGTTTAACCCTTCCCTCCCGGCGCCCGACTCAGACAATGCAGCCTCTTCCTTGCCTGCAGAGCGCCCGGGTGCAAATCGGGGAAGAAGGCCGGCAAGGGCGAGAAAAACCGTCCGGCCGCCCTGGCCGATTCTACGGAAAAGAGCTCTCCGACGCGGGTCGGTTCTCGGAAGCCCAGAGACGCTCCCACCCCCTCGGGCACCTACCCCAAAGGCGGCGATCCAAAGGGGCGGCTGCACAAACGCGGGAGTCCGCTCGACGGAACAAAAGCAGCCCCGGCTGCGACGGCCGCTCCGCTCGGCGCTTTCTCCCGCTCGCTTGTCGGCCGGCCTTGCCCGCGGTATGCAAAGGCGTCCCCAACTCCGGACGCATCAATCCCGGCTGGCCGCCCCCCTTTTTTTTCCTTTTTCCCCTTTTCCCACCCACTACCACACTCTACTCCTCGATATATGTGGCCAGCAGGGTAAACTTCAGCCCCTTTATATAGTCGGGCGAGGAGGGCGGAGACCTTAGCCGCGCCCCTCCGTTTCTGATTGGTGCGAGGTCTTTCCAAGACGTTCTATCCTCCACCCCCCCCCCCTCCCCGCGGAACGAGGGAATTCGGGCCCGATGTGAAGTCTCGGGGTCCCGCCCACCTGTTTTTCTTTCGCATTCAAAGAGGGAGACTTGGAAGGCGATGGCAGGCCGGCTCTGCCTCTGGTTGACCCCGGCGGGGAGAAGGAAGGTCGACTTAAGCGCTCCCTTCTTCTCCAACCGCCCTGCCTAAGAGCTTCCTTCCTTCCTTCCTTCCTTCCTTCCTTCCTTCCTTCCTTCCTTCCTTCCTTCCTTCCTTCCTTCCTTCCTTCCTTCCTTCCCTCCCTCCCTCCCTCCTTCCTTCCTTTTCCCTCTTTCCTTTCTTTTCCTCCCTCCCTTTCACTGCCTTCTCTCCTTCCTTTCTTTTCCCTCCTTCCTTCCCCTGCCTTCTCTCCCTTTCTTTTCCTTCCTCCCTCCCTCCCTTCCTTTTCCTTCTTTCTTTTCCTCCCTCCTTTTCTCTGCCTTCTCTCCTTCCTTCCTTCCTTCCTTTTCCCTCTTTCCTTTCTTTTCCTCCCTCCCTTTATCTGCCTTCTCTTCTTCCTTCCTTCCTTCCTTCCTTCCTTCCTTCCTTCCTTCCTCCCTTCCTTCCTCCCTTCTCCTTCCTCCCTTCCTTTTCCTTTCTTCCCTCCTTCCTTTCTTTTCCTCCCTCCCTCCCTTCGTCTGTATGCAAACAAGTAGGCAAGATTTCGCCCCCTTTTCTCCTCTGCCGCTGCCGATTGGTGGAAGGAGAGGCGTTCTCCCGAGGAGGCGCGCCCAGTGATGATCTTAACTCTACGGGAGGTTTCTTGGGGTGCAGCGGATGGAGAGGGAAGTCAAACCACTTTTTTTCCACACCCGGGAATCCCTGCTTGCGTGGTTGGCTATCAGCACCCATCATCCTCTAACTGGCAAGGAGATAGGTGCCCCTAGTATCCACAGCCTGTTTTCCTTGTTCTCCAAATATTCTACGTGTCCGGTGAAGATAATGGAAGTTTGTTTAGGGAACCTGTATGAGTTGAGCATCTCAGGCACATGGATACATAAAAATGATTCCCCCCCCCCCCATTCTTGCATGTAAGAATCTATTGTTCTACTCTCCCTCTTTTATTTTAAGAGAAAGGTCACACATCTAGGCCTTTTCACTCTTCTTAACTCTAGATTAAGAACCTCGCTGGATCAAAACAACATCCAGGCTATAGTTTCATGTTTCCAATACTGGCCGGCCATATATTTCCAAGGGAAGCCTGCAAAAGAAGACAACTAGTTCACCATGTTGCTAGACCTCAGCATCTGCTTTTTGCTGGTAGATTGCCCTTGCACATGGAGGCTTTGTTGTTAATCATTGATAGAACTGCCTATATTCTTTCAAATAAGCGCACCAGCGTGCCTACCGTGCCTATCCTATTGTCCCCATTTATTCGTACCCATTTCCTGTGTTGATGTCCATGTTTATACTTACACCTGTTATCTCGTACATATTTGACTAACTAAAATAAATAAATAAATAAACAAACAAATAAATAAATGTATTTGGTTCCCTAGTTGCTTTTTTTTTTTTTTTAAAGAAGTTTCTTATACTACCATTTTTTGGGGTCATATCCGGTACTCTGCTATAATAGTGGAATCAACCTGAAAAATAAACAACTTTATACACACACACACACACAGAATCAACGTAAAAGTCAGACTTTTACAAAAATTATATTTTAAAGTTCTTTAAAAAAAGAAAAAAAGTCTTCTAGATTAGAGCACCCAGAATCCCTCTTTGAGAGAGACGGGTGAGTTCAAAAATGTGAAAAAATAAAGACATAGAAAAGTCTGCCTCACTTGGGAGGATGAAGACGTTGCTGCTTGACGCTGTTCCCGCAGCCCCTTCCAGGCTGAGCCACCATCACCACAGAGGTTGAAGGGTCTCTTGGATGCCCAAAGGCAGGATGAGAAGCTCATAACTTTCCCCTGTTGTTGATTTCACCCTCCAGAGCTTCAGAGAAGTTTTCACAATCTTCTCCCAGGGGCAGGGGAAAAAAAAAACATGTTTTGCTGTGCGACTGAGGTCTCCGAAGAGAAGACGGAGACGGCTTTTATGAGGAAAATGAAATAGTGGAGTGCATTAGAAGGAGCAAAAGTTTTTTTTAAAAAAACCAAGTGTTTTGAGGTAATTGGAAGTTTAGGCCATTTGACACAAGCAGGCTGTGGAATGCAAATTGCAGCATTTTTATCAGATCATCAAGTGTTATCTTCAGCAACAGAGAGGCTGTAGAAGAGAGAGACTGAGGCCAAAGGCAAATGAAAGGAAAGAGCACGCAAATGTTAGACCGGTGTTTTTCAAACTTGGCAACTTTAAGATAACGGAGACTTCAATTCCCAGAATTCCTCCACCAGCAAAATTCTGCGAGTTCAAGTCCCCACATCTTTAAAGTGGCCAAGTTTGAAAAAAAACAACAACCTGAATTAGACCTGAAAACATTCAGTATTAACTCTTGACCTTGTCATTAATAACAACATTCAATTGAGCAATACTGAATTAATTGTCATAGACAATTGTCACTATTGAGGGCCCCATATGAATGGAACATCTGGAGGAAACTTAGGTATTTACTTGTAGAAGAATCCACTGATCTCCCATCCTTAAAGGGATGTGGCATATGAATAAGGGTGGATCCTATGTGAGTTCAGATACTAATTAACTCAGTATTGTTGAACTAATTGTGTGATGGGCTATCAAGGATTGGGGTGTTTATTTTAGACACATTTAAGGTCTAATTAGGGACACGGTGGTTCCATGGCTAAGATGCTGAGCTTGTCGATCAGAAAGGCCGGCAGCTCGGTGGTTCGAATCCCTAGTGCTACATAATGGAGTGAGCTCCCGTGACTTGCCCCAGTTTCTGCCAACCTAGCAGTTCAAAAGCACGTAACAAATGCAAGTGGAAAAATAGGAACCATCTTTGGTGGGAAGGTAACAGGGTTTCTGTGTGCCTTCGGTGTTTAGTCATGCCGGCCACATGACCACGGAGACGTCTTCAGACAGCGCTGGCTCTTTGGCTTTGAAATGGAGATGAGCATCGCCCCCTAGAGTTGGGAACGTTTAGCACATATATGCGAGGAAAACCTTTTCCTTTAAGGTCTAATTGAATTCTCAGTTTGCAATTCTTATCTGCCCCATTACTTTTTAGCTATCTAGCATGCTACCCAGGATACAAATGATAACACACTGCATCCAAGGAATTTTACACCCACACCCGCCATACACAACCAAATTGCATGTCAACTTTCTCTAATCTCCATTACTCATGACAGCTAGGAAACCATTGATGTCATATTTGGGAAGTATAATTTATATCTTTGGTTAGTTTCTTTTTTGTTTAAAGTATTATACAAGAAGACCCCTTGGTTTTTGTTACAACCTGGGCCATTCTGGTCTTATTAATTAAATTTATTAATTTAATTTGTATACCGCCCTCTCTCCCGTTGGTCTAATTTGCTGACCCCTGGACATTTTGTATTACAATTCCCACCATCCTTGGCTCTTGGTCATGTTGGCTAGTAGGGCTCAAGAGAGTTGTAACTGAAAACATTTGGAAGGTAGCAAAAGAGGAAAGACTGATTTAAATATCCCAACCATTCTCTGGACATTTTGGACTGGAGAAGACTGTGCTTTCAAGAGTAGCTCATAGGGTTAATAACCTCTGAGGGTGTTTCCCTCCTCTTGAGACACAATCAACAAGCTACATCTAGAATAAATGTTCCTTTTAAAGAATGAAAATCCAATCAAGAATACTTAAAACAGATTAACAGAGTTGGAAAGGACCTTGTAGGACATCCAGTCCAAACTCCTGCCCAAGCAGGAGACCCTGCACCATTTCTGAGAAATGGCAGTCCAATCTCTTCTTGAAAGCCTCCAGTGATGAGGCTGCCACAACTTCTGAAGGCAACTTCTGTTCCATGGGTTGATTGCTCTCACTATTATTATTTCTAGGTTGAATCTCTCCTTGATCAGTTTCCATCCATTATTCCTTGTCTGGCCTTCGGGTGCTTTGGAAAATAGCTTGACCCCTTCCTCTTTGCGGCAGCCCCTCAAGTATTGGAATATCTCCAGTCATTCATTCTAGGGAAGGATGCAGGGGGCAAGCCCTATGCCAATATTCTAAGAAATTCTCCATCCTTCTTAGATTGGAGGAGGAAAAAGGGAAACTGTTTTGTCAAAGGAAGGAAAAACTGTTAAGAGACCACTCCCAGGTTAATGCAACAGATACAAAAGGGCCCAGTGCTGAGCAAAGATAACTCTTTTGTTCCTCTTTCCTATGTTAATTCTTAAGCAAAAAAAAAAAAAAAAGAGGACATGACATAGAGTGTCTTCTCCAGAGCAAACCACTGCTGTCAGCTTGCCATGTATCCTTGAACTTTCTACATTACAGGTAGACTTTGACTTACAAACAATGGTTCAAACGGCGGCCTTGGGAAAAGTGACTTATGATTGCCACCCCACCCTAACGGTCACGTGATTTGCAATGCAGACACTTGGAACACCAGCTTGCTTTGCAAAAAGATCCTGCATGTGATCGTGACTTGTGACCTTTCTCTCCCCCAATTTCCAGCAAAAAACACCCACTAGAGAAGCTGGATTTACTTTAATGCCTGTGTGATTCACTTAATGCAGGGGTGTCCAAACTTGGGAACTTTAAGACTTGTGGACTTCAACTCCCAGAATTCCCCAGCCAGCCAGAAGTGCACAAGTCTTAAAGTTTCCAAGTTTGGATGGGGAATTCTGGGAGTTGAAGTCCACAAGTCTTAAAGTTCCCAAGTTTGTATGCCCCTGACAATGATTGCTGTAAAAACTGATATAAAGTTGAGTCCAACTTGACTTACAGCCACAAGGACGTATGATGGAAATTCCAGTCCCAATTGTGGTTGGGAGCGCTGTAGTTAATCTGGGGCTACCCCGATGCCGTCCTTGGGCAAAAGTCCTTCACAAAAGTCTGCTTGAATATGTTGGACTTCCTGATTGGCATCTGAATGCCACCTCATGAAACTCCAAAGGATCTCCTCTTGCCAACTGCCTTTAGCTGAGCGATGCCCTTTGTTCCTTGCTAAATTTTGCTTTGGATGGCTTTATGAATCAAAATTTGACCTCAACTCTTTGGACCTCAAATGAGGAAAAATAAGGACAGGGCGGGGGGGGGGGGATTTGTGCAACACCATTTGAAATTTTAAATGCAATGCAATTTAAAATTGCAGGCTTGATGATAATGAAATGGAGCACATTGGATTAAAAAAACATACCATATAGTGAGCCTAGAATCATTAGGCTGTAATGGCTGCTAGTACTTGGGGAATTCTCTCTTATGGAAACTCACCAGAAAACAAGTATCACTGTGCCATGTAAACAGAAGGAGGCTTTGCTCACAACATTGCTGTTTGTTGACTCTCAGATGGAGGGCTATTGATATGTAATGTCATGAATGTGTGAAGTATCAGAGGGACGTTTTTGATCAAGATTGCATGAAGGTTTTTAAGAAGAATAGCAATAGCACTTAGACTTATATGCCGCTTCACAGTGCTCTCTAAGCAGTTTACAAACTCAGCATATTGCCCCCAACAATTTAGGTCCTCATTTTAACCCCCTCCCCACTGGAAGGGTCTCTCTCATCTCTCTCTGTCTCTCTCTCTCTGTGATATCTATCAATCTCTCTGTCTCAATATCTATTTATCAGTACCTATCTATCGATAACTCACTCACTCACTCACTCACTCACTCACTCACTCACTCACTCACTCTGTCTGTCTCTATCAATATCTATCTATCTACCCATGTCTATCTATTGATATAGATTAAAAAAAATGGAGCTTCAATCATGTGAACATGATCATCATTTGCTTTTTCACCCACCCCAAGGGTCTCCCTACCCATTGTTGGCTTTTCATAAGAGTTGAAGTCTGGAATTGTATCAGAGAACCTATGAAAGATGACGATGCCCCGGGTTATTTTATTATTTATGGTATCATATATATTATGGATGTTTCAGTGTACTTTCATGGTGTTTTTTTTTAAAATTATAGTGTTGATTGCTTGTATGGCTGTTGATAACCAGCTCACCCTCAGGTATCATTCTAAAAAGAAAAAATAATTAAGTTTACACCAGCCCCAGAAATAGATGACGCAGCCTGCTCTCTGCACTGAATGCAAACAAAGGCAAAACACACTAGAAGTGAGGATGGGGTTGGAAAATGTGTGGGGAGGTAACCACATGGGCCAGAAAGTAATCTATAAATATAAATCCCGGGGAGATGGGAAATTGTGACCTCATGCTGTTGTCATGCAACCCAGTTCCCTGAGGGTGCTGTTTGTAAAAGAGCATTGAAACCGGTCTATAGAGAGAGCTGAATGTATTGTGCACCACAAACACAAAGGAAATAAAGGGTGAAGTACAGTGCTAAGTTAGAAGTTTTGAAGGCATCCCTCCTCGGACTCTCCCAATTAAAATCACAACTGCTGTTTTAGAAAAGTTGCAAGGGTTGAGTTCCACTCGTTGGGCTGGTCTGTTTCCTCCACCACCACCTTTATTGTTGTGAAGCTAAATGTGCTTTCCCTTTTTTTATCTCTGCAAATAAAAGCACACATGATTTTTTTTATTATTATTATTTTCATTCCCAGAAGAAATAAGCTCTCTTCCAGCCTCTGGCCAGTGAGAACAAAATGTACTGGGAAGCAGGCACCTGCCATTTATTTACCCCTCATCGGTTTATTAAAATTTAACTTAGCTGATAGTCATGTATAGCACACTGAAATATAAACACATCAGTCTCCTGTTTCAGTTCTGATTGCTTTGCATTGACTTACCAGGGCCTTGGCTGCTGAATTGTGCAGCACAGTTCTAAGCATGCTCATTCAGAAATAACCTGGCCTGTATTTAACACAATTGCTCCTCTTAAATATATTTAAAGGTAAAGGTTCCCCTTGCACGTATGTGCTAGTCGTTCCTGACTCTAGGGGGTGGTGCTCATCTCCGTTTCAATGCCAAAGAGCCAGCGCTGTCCGAAGATGTCTCCGTGGTCATGTGGCCAGCATGACTCAACGCTGAAGGCTCACGGAACCAAAGGTGGTTCCTATTTTTCTACTTCCATTTTTACATCCTTTTGAACTGCTAGGTTGGCAGAAGCTGGGACAAGTAACGCAGTGGTGGGTTGATCCTGGTTCAGCCCAGTTCGGGTGAACTGGTAGTGGCGGTGGCGGGAGGGAGACCCTGCGACCCACCCAGACGCTTCTTCGCATGTGCAGAAGTGTTGCACGCAAGCGCGTGGACGAGCAAACCAGTAGTGAACAAAATTGAAACCCACCACTGAAGTAATGGGAGCTCACTCCATTATGCGGTGCTAGGGATACAAATCGTCAAACTGCCGACATTCTGATTGACAAGCTCAGCATCTTAGCCACTGAGCCATCCTATTAAATATATTTAGAGGGCCAAAATTTGTTGAGCCAAAACCTGCAGATGATGGGGGGCGGGGGGGGGCGGGGGGGGGATGGGAGGGGAGCCATCTCCTGGGAGCAAAGTGCATTTATGCTATTCAAAATCTGTCCCTTAAAGATTGCCCATTTCATCTGCCTGGAGAGGGCTTCCTTCCTGATTTCTGCACCCACAGGCTTAAGGATGGGGAGAGATGCGGAGTCTCCCCCCCTCACCCCCCCAACCTGTACAGGATTCGCAGAAGGTGCTTTCAGTTCATGTTCTGGCCAAATCTGGGTTGCTATTTAACATAAGCTATAAACCCTGCAGGTTTTTGACTTTCAAACGGTCTCAGGAGGGTGGAGATATTCCCCCCCACCCCAAATGACAAGCAGTCCTTCATTTACATTCATTTAGTGACCATTCAAAGCAGGGGTGGGTTTCAAATTTTTTAGAACCTACTCTGTGGGTGTGGCCTATTTTGTGGGCGTGGCTTGGCAGTCATGTGACAGGTGGGAGTGGCCACCTTTTAAAATGTGGTGAAACTCATTTAACAACGCTCTTGCTTAGCAACCAAAATTTTGGACTCAGTTGTGATGATAAATTCTTTCTTTCTTTCTTTCTTTCTTTCTTTCTTTCTTTCTTTCTTTCTTTCTTTCTTTCTTTCTTTCTTTCTTTCTTTCTTTCTTTCTTTCTTTCCTTCCTTCCTTCCTTCCTTCCTTTTTTCCTTCCTTTCCTTTCCTTCCCGTTGGGTCACTGGCAGCGGTGGGCCAGATTTACTTCCAGGTACGCCGGTGGAACCCCCTCTCACCGGTTCTCTAAATTTCACCAACCGGTTCTCGCGAGTAGGTGCGAACCTGCAGAAACCCACCCCTGATTCAAAGGTACAATAACAGTGAAAACAGTGACTAAAGACTGTTTTTCACACCTGCAACTGGTGCTGCCTCCTGCCGATTGCTGCCACCACCGATCGCCACCGCCGATTGCCATCCCCCCTCACCCACGCCGAAATATTCACTCTATAAGATGCACAGAGAATTCCACCATATATATTTTATATATAAAAAAAATGCAGGAGAATTTTTATAAATAGCCCTTTGGGCTCTATCACCATCAGTCACCGTAGACCAGTGGTTTGTACCTTCAGCAAGTTTAAGAGGTCTGAACTTCAACTCCCAGAATTCCCCAGCCAGCATGCAGGGAAAACACTTCCATAGAAGGATGGGATCTTTCAGGAATGTGTTCTCCATCTGTGCTCCAGAAATGTTTGCCCTGGACCTCTGACTCCATATTTGGCATAGTCCTCTGTTTACATTGGGCCTGTCTTGGCAGGTGGATGGGATGGGTGATCTGAGAAGTGCAATTTTGGTTTTCCAAAGAGAGGATGACTAAGGCAATTAATTGTTCAGATGGTATAATGATTGTTTTTGCTCTTGGAATGTCAGTGACTGCTTGCTGGCATCGACCGGAACAGCGCTGATATGTACATAAGGGATGGAATGCATGGATGTGTGTTCACACCCATGACTGCCTGTCCCTCGGTTGGTCCACATGGTGGAAAGTTCCCGTCTGTCTTTTCACGGCAGCTTGGAATCATGTCAGGGAAGAGTTAATTGTCAAATGTCGTGGGTCGAGTGTGCTGGATTTGCTTAACGACTACAGGATTCACTTTCACAACAGTTGCCAAAAAAGGTCACGATTCCCTTAACAATCACCTTGCGCGGCAATGGAAATTCATTGGTCTCAGTTTTGGTCATAAGATGAGGACTATCTGTAGGGTCTCCAAATAATCTGCCAAAAATCAATGGTAAAAGTTTCACTTTGAGACTACACACCCCCTCCCCTTCCAAGCAGGATGCAAATAGGATACAAAGAGTCAGCTTAGTCTAGCGCTTAAGGCAGAGGTTCCCAAACTTGGCAACTTTAAGACTTGTGGACTTCAACTTCCAGAATTCTGGGAGTTGAAGTGCACAAGTCTTTAAAGTTGCCAAGTTTGGGAACTTCTGCCTTAAGGCAACAGGCTAGAAAGCGGGTGGGTGGGTGGGTAGGTTGTAAGTTCAAGTCTCAGCCATGAAAGCTAGCTGTGTGATTTGGGTCAGCCCCCCTCTCTCAGCCCTATCCCATTTCACAGGGTTGTTGTGGAGAAAATAGGAAGAGGAAGGTGTGTTGGAGGTATTCCAGATGTGGGTTTCTCCCGGTTTCTCCCGGATCGGGCGAACCGGTAGTGGCGGTGGTTGGCGGCTCCTCCCACCCACCCGGATGCTTCTGTGTTGAAGTGTCACGGGAGCGTGCTCGCACACGAGCGAACTGGTAGTAAAATAAATTGAACCTCCCCCCCGCCCTGATGTATTTGTTACCTTGAGTTATTTGCAAAAACAATAAAGGCAGGATACAAGTAAGTAAATAAACATTGTGCCCATATCTGCCTTTGTCCTTTCCATCAAAAATATGTTTATTCTTGCAAAACTGGAGAGCCGATCAAGAGTGTCCTGGCATGGCTGGAACATCCTGGGAGGTAAACATTCTCAGGGCTAAACTCCACACTTACATAATGGGGCAGCTTGCCAAGGAGCAGGTAGAAGGCCTCGTTTGCTACCAGGGTGGTTAGATAAGGTCACCTCCTTTTGACTCATGGGAGAATTATGTGACTTGCCCAGGAGCCACACGTGAGAAAATCAGGAAGAGGGAACGACTGGCTTTTCAAGTCACTTGTGCTGCCCTTGGACTTCAGCTCTTGCCATAACCCAACCCTCGTGGCCTTGCGTGGCTCAAGGATTATGAGGCTTCAGAGCTCGCCCTTCCCAAAGGTTGCCCATCTGGGGAGACTCATCGATGGCCTCCCATTGTTCAAATGGACCACCTGGATAAAAGAAAGGAAAGCCATGTACAAAACAGGTGTTTTTTTAAAAAAAATTAATTGGTTTGGGTTTGGAGAGAGACAGAGAGACAGAGAAAGACGGAGCCAGAGAGAGCCAGAGAGAGCCAGAGAGAGAGAGAGAGAGAGAGAGAGAGAGAGAGAGAGAGAGAGAGAGAGAGAGAGAGAGAGAGAAAGCCAGAAAGCCAGAAAGCCAGAGAGAGAGAGCAACAGAGAGCGAAAGACAGAGAGAAAGACACACAGAAAGACACACAGACAGAGACACAGACAGAGAGACAGAGAGACACATACATAGACAGACACACACACATACAAATACACAGAGAGAGAGGGAGAGAGGGAGAGAAAGAGAACATGTTGGTACTGAAAGTGATTGATAAGGTTGGCTATGTAGCCTTTCAGAAAACCCACACACAAAGGAGAAAAACAACTCTTCTGTTATCAGTGCCAGTCCTTCAGTAGGACTGATGGTGGTTTGAAGCTCAGCCTCCCCCCACTCTGTTGTGGGCCCACAAGGGATCCAAGTACAGTACCGGAGCTGAAGAAAATTACAAACTTCCTGAATTTTTTTCGCTTGTGTTTACTTTCCACTTGGCCTTTTTCTTTCATTTTTTTTTATTTTTGTGGTCTGCTGTACTGACTAGGCTTCCTGCAAGGCTTCCTGCTCAATGTTTGCTTTTAATTAAAAGGGAAAAGAAGCCGTTGATGGGAGTCCCAATGCCTTGGCTGGATAGAGCAGCCATTTTGGATCCCATCTGGGCTTCCCACTGCCTCATTTGTCTGCAGAAGGGCTTGTAATTAGTTGGCTTTTGCTGATAGTTGGTGTTTGCTGGACGTAAAATGTCCCTAGGAATCTCTAATTAAGCAGCTCTCCCCCATGACCCAAAGGCCCAAAGTCCATGCCACTTGCCTGGATGTGATACAAGGTCAAGTTACAACTTGGATTGGTCATGTCAACAAAGAACTGAGAAGGTGGCACTTTTATTTATTTTTATTCATTTACCAACGTCACTCAGTTGGTGAACATACCTAATAGCCCTATGATGGAGAAGCTATAGCATGCGTGCCAGAAGTGGCACCCAAAGCCATCTCTCTGGGCCCGCCAGCCGTTGGGTTCTGGCCAGTTAGTCTTTGTGGGAGCGCTGGAAGAGCAGGTCCCTGGTGCGTGCGCATACACACGCTGGGAAGCTGAGCTTATGGTTTCTGGCATGGCATGCACGCCAGCCAGCTGGTGCTCACATGTGCATGTGTACCAGAAACTGGAAGGCCAGCTTCCTGGCATACACATGCACACCGGGGAGCTGCTCTTCCAGCTTCTGGTGCTCCCCTGTGTGCATTCGTGCTCCCATTTTGGCACTTTGTGCCGAGAAGGTTCACCAACACTGTAATAGCATTTTTTCCTTCTACTTTCTCCCAACCACCATCAATCCTGTGTGGTCGATTGGGCTATGAGAGAATGACTGGCCCAAGGTCACCCAACTGGCTTTTATACCTAAGGCAGATCTACGTAGGACTCATAATCTTTTGGTTTCAAGCCTAATGCTTTAACCACTAGACCAAACTTGCTGGCTATCCAGCTACTGCTGAACTACACCTACCAGCATGCTTCGTCATTGGTCACCTGTAGTTTCGTGTGCTGGGAATTGTAATTTAGTAACTTCTTGAGAACATCAGGTTGCCCAGCCCTGCCAACCAAGCATTCTCCCTGAAATATGGAAGTAAAGTTTTATTTCTCTCAAGTGCATTAAACCATCATATGTTTATTACATTGATCTCCCCAATAATGGAAACATGGATGATGTCAATGAGCTTCTTAACCAGATAGTTTCCCAGCTGAACTGGTACTCCATGAACTGAACTGAGCTGAACTCCATGTAAGCAGGTACCTGGCCCTCCTCAGCTTCAGACGTGGAAAGCAGATTTCTGGTGTGGAAATTATAGGAGAATCCTATAATCCATTGCCATCCAGCTTGTGCATAATGAGAAGACCCAACACCTATTAGAACTGGCTCTATTGTTTAGGAAGAGTGAAGCAATCACATTGGGTGTCTGACGCAGGATGTGGGTCATGCAGGATGATAAAAGATGGAGCCATGGATGACATCAGGACTGTCAAGGCATGTGGACTTCAACTCCCAGAATTCCAAGACCACCATAGCTAACAGGGGAATCCTAGGAGTTCATAGAATCATAACATCTGAGGTACCTTAGAGGTGTTCTAGTCTAACAACGTGTCCCAAGCAGGAATCCTTATACCACCCAGGCAAATAGTTGTCCAGTTTTTTTTCTTAGAAAATCTCCAGTGATGGAATGTCCACAACTCCAGGACGCCAACTGTTCTCACTGTCACTTGAAGTCCAGATGGCTTAAAGTTGCCAAAGTTGGAAAAACCCTGCATGATATGATCTGGTCTGGATGTTTCTGCTGGTCTGTTGTCTTCAGGTATGGGGCAGACCTGTGCCATCAGCCCCTTTGTCAGTTGCCAGGAGGGGCAAAACCTGGTCGAGAAGCTCAAGATACTCATTAAAGGTAAAGGTTCCCTTCGCACATATGTGCTAGTCATTTCTGATTCTAGGGGATGGTGCTCATCTCTGTGTCAAAGCAGATGAGCCAGCACTGTCTGAAGACGTCTCCGTGGTCATGTGGCCAGCATGACTAAACGCCGAAGGTGCATAGAACACTGTTTCCTTTCCACCAAAGGTGGTCCCTATTTTTTCTACTTGCATTGTTAGATGCTTTCGAACTGCTAGGTTGGCAGTAGCTGGGACAAATAACGGGAGCTCACTCTGTTACACAGCGCTAGGGATTCAAACTGCTGAACTGCCAACCTTTCTGATCGATAAGCTCAGCGCAGTGGTGACATTCATTTTTTTTTACTACCGGTTCTGTGGGCGTGACTTGGTGGGTGTGGTGTGGCTTGGTGGGCATGGTTTGGTGGGCGTGGCAGGGGAAGGATACTGCAAAATCCAGAGGGGGCATTTGCTGGTTCTTCGAACTACTCAACATTTCTGCTACCAGTTCTCCAGAAGCTGTCAGAACCTGCGGGATTTCACCCCTGGCTCAGCGTCTTAGCTACTGAGCCACCGTGTCCTCCTAAGATACTCATTAGGGGCACCTCTACATGATTCTGGAAGTTCCACCTTTAATTTTTCTCTACTCCTGTTTTCTACTCCTGATGCTTCCTCTTCAGGCTATTTTTTTCTTCTTCTTTTCCTTATATTTCCCCCTCCCCTCTCCTTCTCCTCACCAAGGAGTTGTTTTTCTTTTCACTTAAGCATTAAAAGAATGTGTGTCCTTTAAAAGTATGCTGAAGGTTGCATGAAAATAGGGCAAGGGCCCATTCCTTTTATATAACGCGTGAATGTGTAAGAGAGAGGGAGGGAGAGAGAGAGAGAGAGAGAGATAGTGTAAGTGTAAGCAGATATACACGTTGTTCATGTGTGGACAAGATGTGACAGGAGTCCCTTTGACCAAAGTGCTTTGCAAGTTTCCTAACTCTAGTCGACCTTCTTCCAAAAACTCAGCCTTCTCCCACTGCCAGACCTTGTCAATCAAAGCACATCCGCTACCGTGTCTTGTCTGGCAAGCTTATTGAGAGGCCTTAGTAATAGGAGGGCGGATCAGTTTTTATGCTCAAATATATTGTTATTAGTACTAGTACTTTTTGTTATTTTTATTTTCTTTTTGAAAAAAAGCGTACATTTCATGCATCCTCACTGGGTGGAGATGCCCATGACAGAGCGAAGACCGGATGGGTTGAGCCAGTGCCTCATGGGCAGGAATCGCATTTCTTTCACATGTTACCTTGTGCACGGTGGAGCTTTGGATCAGCCCAGACAGATGTTGCTTCCTCTTGAACACGGGCAGGCAGGGCAGAGGCACCCGCAGGAGCTGATGCTCTCATCAAAATCTCTTAAGATCAGTGGGGCACATTGGGTGAGGGAAGCGCCATGCCTTTCGTACTGCGCACATTGTCATGAGGGATGTAGCAATGGGGTGGGGCTTGCACAATGAGAACACAATGCCACTTTCATTGTTTTACACACACACACACACACACACACACACACACCTTCTCCTGGAGATGCCTCGGAAGGGAAGGGATTTTTGAGTTTGGATTTGGCCCTTGCTATCTTGGAAGTAGAAGAGGTGCAAAATTATAACCGGTAGTCCTTGACCTACAATCATTGGTTTAGTGACCATTCAAAGTTACAATGGCACACACACACACACACAAAAGCGACTGTTCTCTGCATCCCTACAATCACGTCAGAGATGGTATTAAGCAGCTTCTGACCAGTTCTGGAGAACCGGTAGCGTAAATTTTGAGTAGTTAGGAGAACTGGTAAATATCATCTCTGGCTTGCCCCGCCCCCATCTATTCTCTGCCTCCCGAGTCCCAGCTGATCAGGAGGGAATGGGGATTTTGCAGTATCTTTCCCCTGCCATGCCCACCAAGCCACGCCCAACATGCCATGCCACGCCCACCAAGCCAAGCCCACAGAACCAGTAGTAAGTGACCTGCATTTATAACGGTTGCAGCATCCCTGGGTCATCATTTCCAACCTTCCAACAAACAAAGTCAATGTGGGAAGAAGCTGGATTTGTTTAATAACTGTGTGATTCACTTAACAACTGCAATGATCCCCTTAACAGCTGTGGCAAAAAGATCATAAAATCAGGCATGACTCAACTGTTTTGGCAAGTTGCAATAAAATGTCTGGCCCCAACTATGGTTGGAAGTGGAGAAAATTTACATTTATTTATTTTATTTTATTTTTTTAGATTTTTATACCGCCCTTCTCCCTTCCGGGACTCAGGGCGGTGAACAGGCGACATTGTATGAATGTCGAGGTTTTAATAATAATAATAATAATAATAAATTTTATTTGTAGCCCGCTCTCTCTCCCCAGAGAGACCATTTTTTAAATGGTCAGATCCTCTGTTTGATGGTCTGCAGCTTCCCCATCTTAAATCCCAAAGAAGATTATCGCGAAGGAATTGTCCTCAGCAGCCCTTCATAGAGAGAAGTATGAGCACCCAAGGAGGCTGCAGAATAACGGAGATATGTTAATGGTGGACAGACTACCACAATCCCCAGCAGCAGCTGCCATCAGAAACTGCAAGTATAAGTCAGCCCACAATGCCACCATGAAAAATTGGAAAGAAATTCTCAAGGACCCTGAACATACTGTAAGATGGAAAAAGAGAGAAGAATACACAGAAAAGGCCTGTTGGGGAGAAAACTTTTGTGACCCGCTCAGCCAAATTTGGGGACATTAATTCATCCCCTAGTTCAGGGGTCCCCAACCCCCGGTCTGTGGACCGGTGCAGGTCCATGGCTTGATAGGAACCGGGCCGCAGGGCCGGAGAGGAGAAGGAGGGAGGACGGGACAGCCCCCTGGGCAGAGCGCGCACTGGGGGCGGGAAAGCACAGGTGCGGCCGCTCACGCCATTGGGGGCCCTAGAGGGGCGAGTGAGCCGACTCACCACCACCCCACGTGCGCATGCGCCGCCTGTTTCCCCCTCCCTCCGCTCCCCCTCTACGCTGGCCGGTCCACGGAATTTTCTTTAAAATGAAATCGGTCCCTGGTGCAAAAAAGGTTGGGGACCCCTGCCCTAGTTCATTCATCTAATTGTTCTGCACACCTGAACAACTAGACACAAGGAGTTCCCCCCCCGCCCCCAAATGCCATCACTCTGCTAAACAACTCATTTCCACAACACTGTCAAACTATTTATTAAGACTCTATTACTATTCTTCTTCTCCTCCTTCCTCTTCCCACTTATGACTATAACCATCTGGCTTGTATCTTTACAATTTATATTGTTTTATTTAGTTGCTAGCATAATTTGATCGCTTATTTAGTATCTTATGACTATCGCTAAGTGTTGTATCTTATGATTCTTGATGAATGTATTTTATTTTTCTTTATGTACACTGAGAGCATGTGCACCAAAGGCAAATTCCTTGGCTGTCCAATCACACTTGGCCAATAAAGAATTCCATTCCATTCCATTCCATTCCATTCCATTCTAAGCATTAACTCAAAGAAAGGAATGGCAGAAGCCCTTGAAAGCAAAACTCTTAGTAACATGCAGCCCCCAGAGGCCCTGAACTGAGCACAGAAGGCATGATTTATTTTATTTATTTTATTAAATTTATTAAATAAAGTGAATAAAGCGAAGCCCTTGTGTCGAAATATTCTCTTGGCCAGCTTCATCTTCCTGGTTGCTCAGCCTGGACCTGGGATGGGTAGCTGCAAGTGTGACTCAGGGCCAGCTGGAGGTGTTCCCTCCAGAGGTCACCAAGACCTGTTTGACAGGTTCCTATTTTTTTGTTACTCGTTAGCATGGTGCACCTGAGAAAGAAGAGAGGTGTCAGGAATCTGTTGTCGCTGCAAAAGAAAAGAAAAAACCCAGTTATTTAAAATGGCTTGTTATCATGACACCCTTCAATCCCCGCTTTTTATATCTGCTCGAAGAGAAAGACTGGCAACAAAACTGGCTGCCACTCCTGAGTGCCCTCTCGGCAACTGGCAAACCCAAACAACTTACTCCCAGAGGTGGGTTGCTCCCGCTTCAGCCCAGTTTGGCCGAACAGGTAGTAGGGGTGGCAAGATGTTCCGCCCATCTGCTCGGATGCATCTGTGCATGCGCAGAAGCACCACATGCGTGCGAGAGAGCGAGAGAGCGCGCACGAGCAAACCTGTAGTAAACCTGGAACAAACTCACCACTGCTTATCCCACATCCTTCCAGTACAACAAAGAAACATTCTCTACAGAAATCAAGCACTGTAACTCGCCTTTGGCAAAACATAGGTAGTCCTCGACCTACGACCACAATTTCTGTTGCTCACTCATTTGTCGAGTGAGCTTTGTCCCATTTGGTGACCTTTGTTACCCCCGCTGTTAAGTGAATCACTGTGGTTGCCAAGTTAGTAACAACGGTTGTTAAATGAATCGAGTTTTCCCCCTTGACTATGCTTGTCAGAAGGTCGCAAAAGGAGATCACGTGACCCCGGGACACTGCAACCGTCATAACTATGAGCCAGTTGCCAAGCGTCTGAATTTTGATCCTGTGAGCATGGAGATGCCGCAAAGGTTGTAGGTGTGAAAAACGGCCGTAAGCCACTTTTTTCAGTGCCGTTGTAACTTTGAATGAACTTGTTGTAAGTTGAGCACTATTTGTACAGTAGAAAATTCCCTGTTCCAGCGAAATAACTCAGGAGCAACATGAATGGCTTCATTTTTAGCTCTTCATGGGATGCTAACTCAGATAGAATGGTTTAATCAATAAACTGGGCGTGAACAGAACCAATGATTAATGAGAACAATGGGCAAACATGGGCGTGAACATTTCAGCCACGTTCCCCAGCTTGAAGCCCTGCCTGGGTGCAGCACTAAAGCGCCCATGTGACCACCATCGTAATTGCTGGCTGAGGATGATGGGAGAGGTACATCCCAAATGGCAATTGGCCATGGGCAGCCTGGTGAAGCTATGTTTTTAAAGCCTCTTCATTGTATACGTCTGATGTGAGATGATCTTGTTTGTTTGCCCAGATTAGCAGGAAACAAAGCTGTCTAACGTTCTCACCTGTATAAATGTTTTGTAGGGATTCAGAATGTACTTTCTAAAGCGTCTGGTGCTGGATTTGATGGACAAGAGCTTCTCTTTAAAAAACAGTAGCTGGGAAATGGTCACTTATTTCTCTCGCAATGTTCTTTAAGCTAAAGGTTCCCCCATACATACGTGCCAGTTGTTCCTGACTCTAGGGGGCAGTGCTCATCTCTGTTTCTAAGCCAAGGAGACAGCACTGTCCAAAGATGTCTCCGTGGTCATGTGACCACTGTTATTTTCCCACAAAGTGGTCCCTATTTTTCTATTTGCATTTTTACATCAGTGGTGGGTTTCTGCAGGCTCGCACCTACTCGTGAGAGCCGGTTGGTGAAATTTAGAGAACCGGTGAGAGGGGGTTCCACCGGCGTACCTGGAAGTAAATCTGGCCCGCCGCTGCCAGTGACCCAACGGGAAGGAAAGGAAAGGAAAGGAAGGAAAGAAAGAAAGAAAGAAAGAAAGAAAGAAAGAAAGAAAGAAAGAAAGAAAAAGAATTTATCATCACAATTGAGTCCAAAATTTTGGTTGCTAAGCAAGAGCGTTGTTAAATGAGTTTCACCACATTTTAAAAGGTGGCCACTCCCACCTTATCACATGACTGCCAAGCCACGCCCACAAAATAGGCCACACCTACAGAGTAGGTTGTAAAAAATTTGAAACCCACCACTGTTTTACATGCTTTCGAACTGTTAGGTTGGCAGAAGCTGGGACAAGTAATGGGAGCTCACTCCATTACGCGGCATTCGGGATGTGGAACGCTGAACTGCCAACCTTCTAATCGACAAGCTCAGCATCTTAGCCACTGAGCTACCACGTCCCTTTGATGTTCTTTACTTAACAGATAATGTTGCTAGTTTCTGAGCAGCATCTGTTTAGTTTGCCCATGTGTTAATCTTGTATTTTATATTTTTAATGTTATGTCATATATGTATGCCTTATTTCTGACACCGAATAAACAACAAACTTAACAAATCAAATTCAAATGTATTTATTACAGCCCTGATATAAATAAAACATTGAATGAAAGACGTGTTACATCCTTCTATATATACAGTGTGTATATGTGTACAAGAGATAATAAGTTGTAAAAAATATAACGGAGTCTAAAAATAATTAAGAACAAGTTACTAAAATAAACTCAAATAAAACACTATTAGAAGAAGTTCAGATCTTAAATAGCAGCATGGCTTATCGTATAAATGATAGTCCAGAACTGGGTGATTTAAGAGATTATTTTTATTCCTTGTCTTGAGAGTAGTACGTTAAATAGAAATCGCATTCCCTATTTGGAAATTTCTTCAAGACAGGATATATAAAGTTCTGTCTAGAGTCCTTATATAGGGAGCTGTATAATAGTATATTATATTAGAGTTTGTATTGAATCATCATCACATGGACTTAACAGATCTGGAAGGTAGCCTTATAGAACAGCAGATAATTTTAGCTCTCTGCTGAAACAATAAACATTGAAAATATGTAATTGGTTTCTTCTGAAACATTTAGAAAAGTGCTTCTCAACCGGGGCGATTTTTAAGCTGTGTGGACTTCAACTCTTATATAAATACATCAAAAAACCAGCCGGCTGGGGATACACATATACACAAACACATCCCCAGCTAGCTGGTTTTTATAATGGCATTAAACACTTGGGTCAGATGATAGAATCATGAGTTGTAAGGGATGTTTGTTGAGAGTTTCCAATTGTCTATTAATTATTATTGTTGTTGTTTGGATTTTTTTTTTTTAAAAAGGTTATTCCACCCAGAATCTCATTTATGTGAGTTTGACTGCCACAAATGTGGTTTGAAGCATCAAAATGTAACAGGTGGGACATGAATGTGAGAAGTCCCTTTGGGTCTAAAGAGGTCCTCCCCCCCTTCACTTCTGTTAAAACCAGAAGAGAGAAGGATGCTGATCCTAAGGAAGGAACAATGGCAGGGACAGGAACCTTGATGTGCTAACCCAGCGGTCACCAACTGGTGGTCCATGGACCATTGGTGGTCCGTGAGAAAAATTTGGTGGTCCACAGAAAAAGTATTTGCATTTTTTATATTGCACTAAATCAGGGGTCCCCAAACTACGGCCCCTAGTTTGAATACGTGCAATGAATGTTCGTGTTTGGGGTCTTTTTGTGTGGGTCAGAGGGGGGCAGAAATTCTGACTTGGGGTCTGCTTCAGCCTGCTGGTGTGGGGCTTTGGGCAAAGGCTGGAGAGAAGCGTTGCTGGTGGCGAAAAACAGGACTGCATCATGGTCTGGAACTGGCTGACCATCTCAGCCCACTGAGTCTCCAGATGCCGGTACCTGGCCTTGGACTCATGCAGGTCTTCCCTCTGCTTGGAAAGCCTATGCTCCTAGTCCTCAGTGAGATGGTTCTGCTGAGCCTCCTTCTCGGTCAGATCCAATTTGAACCGAGCTGTTTTGCCAACTCTTTCTTGTGGTGGCTGCTTAGCTCTAACAACTGCTTCCTGTTGGGACCTAAGGAACCCAGGCAGGGAGGTGAGGAATTGCTGGGAGGGGAAGGGCGAGTATAGGTTGGTGAGGCACCCCTTGGTGTGAGTGACATCAAGTTGGCCACACTCACCCAGTCACGTGCTCACCTAGCCATACCCTTCCATCCACTCATTAGGCAGATCATTTTAGTGGTCTGCGGGATTTAAAATGACCAATTTAATGGTCCCTGAGGTCCGAAAAGTTGGTGACCCCTGTGCTAACCCACAGCTAGTGAAGTCACAATTCAGAGAATTTCTGGCCCATGATCATTGTTATTATTTTTTGGGAAATGTAGGAAGTTGTAGGGGAAATTCTGTTCTCTCCCAAAACAGAACCACAAAAACTGCACACATTGACATTTCCCTACTCAGAGTAAACAGCAATAATACTGCCCGAGGCATATTTGTGGTGAGATTGCATGACTCTCTCAGGAAAAGGGTTTGGTCAGTCTTGAGACGTAATTTTTGAAATTTCACCTACTTTGCATACTTCTTTTAAGGGATCTGAACAAATGCCCCATTGTAGGAAAGAAAGGGAGGTGGCTCAGCGGCTAAGATGCTGAGCTTGTCAATTGAAAGATCAACAGTTTGGTGGTTCGAATCCCTAGTGTCGCGCAATGGCGAATCCCTAGTGTCCGTTACTTCTCCCAGCTTCTGAAACGGAGATGAGCACTGCTCCCTAGAGTCAGGAACAAATAGTACATACGTGTGAGGGGGAACTTTGCTTTTACCTTAGGAAACAAAGCGCACACCACCACCACAACAAAATAAGAATTGGAGAAGATCACAAAGTATTAAGATCTGAAAATCGAAAGATTGGGACATAAACTGGTTGCAGTGATCCTAGTGATTATTGGTACCCTAGGTGCCATAATAAAACACCTTGGATGGCACTTCACATTATCTTCACATTAACAACTTTTCCATCAGTCAATAGCAAAGAGCCAAACGGCTTGGATCTGTATGTAATGCATACTACGTCAATATATTACAACATCCAGCTAGGTTCTTGGGAAAAAACTCAATGCCTGTGAAGGTCAATGCCAACTAAGCAACTGGCAGCTGTGACTTGACATTGTTATGAACGGATGTTAATACTTTTATCTTAGATTCATGGAAACAATCTGATAATCCAAAATACCAGCTTCTGTAACTTGTGGGTTTTATATCTACTAGCAGAAAGGAATATTTGTAGCTCAGGGTTGAACTGAGAGGGTTCTCAATACTCTCTGAGCCCGGTGGTTTTCTCACAGACACATTTCATTATAAAACTAGGTAACCTCATAAGTGCTGATGAAATTTGGTAATTAAACGTCTGCAAGAAAACCAACCAGCTCAGAAAGAACCAAGGACCTCATTTAATCTTCTGTGGGTCATGTTCAGTGGTGGGATTCAAATTTTTTTACTACCAGTTCTGTGGGTGTGGCTTGGTGGGCATGTCAATGGAAGGATACTGCAAAATCCCCATTCCCTCCCCACTCCAGGGGGAGGTTACTACAAAATCCCCATTCCCCTCCCCCCCGGATCAGCTGGGACTCAGGAGGCAGACAATAAATGGGGGCGGGGCCAGCCAGAGGTGGCATTTATCGGTTCTCTGAACTACTCAAAACTTCCGCTACCGGTTCTCCAGAACTGGTCAGAACCTGCTGTATACTACCTCTGGTCATGTTGGCTGAAGTTTATAGAAGTCTTCCCCCTCTCTCACCCCCATGTGCTTTTCAGATGTCTGGACTTGTTCCTCCCCCACGGAATTTTCAACCATGCCTGAGTAATTCTGAGAGATGATATCCTGATGTTTGCAGGAGATCTTGGGGATGGGGTAGGGGTAGGCACCAATTTGGAAGAGGCTGATCTACAACTGATGCCTATGCAGCCTCTAATTGGTTAAATAGTGCAAGGTTCAGAGATGGTATAATCTCTGTACTTGTTGCCAATTGTCTACTGGGCACAATTTAAGATAAATGGCTTGGTGCCTGGATATCCTCACAATTGCCAGATACAACTGGATTCAACCTGTCCAAAGTATCTCTCCCTCTCAGAAGGAAAGGCTGGGAGTGTCCCATTTCCAGGAAGCGAGTGGGCCTAAATTCCAAAGATTTTCTCCATGATGACCCCAGTCTTCTAGCACACGGGTCTCCAACCTTGGCAACTTTAAGCCTGGCGGGCTTCAACTCCTAGAATCCCGCAGCCAGCTTCTGGGAATTGAAGTCAGCCTGGCTTAAAGTTGCCAAGGTTGGAGACCCCTGCTCCAGCATGCCTTCTCCCTGGAGGTGGCATTGGCTTTGTTGAAAAATAGAGTTCAAGAATCCAGTTAAAACCATCTGGTTCGTGTAAATAAAGGAAAGAGCCTTAATTAATTTCTAGCAATTTATAGGCACAAATCCCACACATGCAGATTAAATGCCTCTTGCATCTGGTCCAGATTGGTACATGGAGTCTGAGTCAGGATGTTTGCTGGTGGTAAGTGTCATGAAAGTCAAGATAACGATGACCAGATAATGGAAGTCCCACCCCACTTTTTCTGCATATTCTGATGCTGTCAGACCTTTGAGGCAGCCCAAATAAGGAATGCAAAGCGCAAGTAAATGAATTTTGCAAGTCTGAAGGCACTCTCCTCCCCTCTCTTTTACTCCCCCATGAAAACTAGGGAGCGTCCATTCTGATGGAATGGGAAAACTCGCCTTGGCCAACTCACAGTGGGACAATTCAACAACTCAATTTAACTATTTAAAATAATTTAAAGAATGTTTTAATTTTTGTCATTCCCGTTTCATGTTGTCCCTTCTTTTGCATCCTTCCATTTCATCATCTCTTCGCTATTTGTGTAAATCTTTTCCTGCGGCAAGTTGGCTGCAGCAAGATGGCCATGGCATCTGAGATGCTTCTACCTCCCTCCCTCCCTCCCTCTCCCTCTCTCTCTCCTTCTGCGGGCTGAGGTATCTCCCATCAGATCTTTGCATAGGCTGTGGATTTTCCTCTTGTCTCACAAGGTCATTCTCACAGTCCATTATGGATACATATTAAAAAATAATAAGAATAGAATAGAATAGAATAACAGAGTTGAAAGTGACCATGAAGGTCTTCTAGTCCAACCCCCTGCTTAGGCAGGGAACCCTATACCACTTCAGACAGCTCTTCTTTAAAACTTCCAGTGTTGGAACATTCACAACTTCTGGAGGCATGTTGGTCTATTGATTAATTGTTCTAACCACCAGGAAATTTCTCCTTAGTTCTAGGTTGCTTCTCTCATTGATTGCTTTTTGTCTTGTCTTCATGTGCTTTGGAGAATAGCTTGACTCCCTCTTCCTTGTGGCAGCCCCTGAGATGTTGGAACACCGCTATTATGTCTCCCCTAGTCCTTCTTTTCATCAGACTAGACATGCCCAGAGGTGTACTTCAATGAACCATCTTGACTCGTTGACCCCCTCTGTAGAATACCCTGTCCTCAGTTCAAATTTCAAGGCTTGTAAATGTCTCCTTTTCGAGCCACTATCAGTTTCCTTCCTTCCTTCCTTCCTTCCTTCCTTCCTTCCTTCCTTCCTTCCTTCCTTTCTTTCTTTCTTTTCAGAGTCTGGGCTAATACTCGACAGTCATGATGACTCAAAGATGGGAAATATGATAAAACAAGCTGCTGTCGGTGCTGCTTTCTGATACGGCTTCTGCAAGCACGGAGGCACCAAAACTATTTCGTGTGGTCTATGGTGTGAAGTGAAGAGAAAAGGGAAATGCAGGAGGATGACTCTCATGGAAATAATTCTGAATGAGATCAGAGCTGGATTTTGTCTGTCAAATGTGTTTGTGGCAAAGGTGAAGCTACAATATTGGCCACCCACCTAGCAGCAACGCAGCAATTTAGAATTAAAATCTACTGGTAAATCTCTCTGTTTCTAGAAAATTGTTTACCGATTGGCTTTTGCATATCATTGAAGAAGCTGGTGGTCTGTAGAAAATTAAGAAAATGATACCAATAGGAGAGAATATCTGTTTCTCAGGGTCAAAATGTGAAGTCTGTGGTGCTCTTTGAGTTTAGTTGTTTCCTTCCACACGTTGTGTTATCCTACAAGCAGGGCTGGGTTCCTGCCAGTTCTAAGCTCTTCTATAGAAGAGGTTCCACAAATCTCCAGTGCCGTTTAGAACCGGTTCCAGCTCCCTCCCCCTGCCCGTCCTCACATCATCAAGAGGAAGAACGAGAGGAGGAATTCTGGGAGTTGAAGTCCACAAGTCTTAAAGCTGTCAAGTTTGAACACCCCTGGATTTTTTTTTCTAAAGGGTTAGGGGCGCAAGGGTCTTGTAACTTGACAGCTTTAAGACTTGCGTGCTTCAAAAGCCAGAGTTTCTGAGCCAACATTTTGGTTGCTAAGCAAGAGCGTTGTTAAGTGAGTTTCACCACATTTTACAAGTTGGCCACACCCACCCAGTCAAATGACTGCCAAGCCACTCCCAATTGGTCACATGGCCGGCAAGCCACTCCCACAAAGCAGGCTTACACCTACCGAAGAGGTTCTAAAATTTTTTGAAACCCACCACTGCCTACTAGGTAACATCATCCGTGTTAGAAGGGCGTGGGGTTCGGTCCTTGCTGTTTTTGCAACCATAAGGAAAAGGTCCTCGAGGGAGACATTTAAGCTACCAAAGCAAGGAGGAGCGAAATGTATCTGAAGTCCACAACAGACAGAAAATATTCAGAAGTGGCTCAGAGAAATACCTCCCCAACTCATAGGAACAAGTGGGGAATTCTGCTATTTCTTTGCTTGGCATCCTCATTGCCTTCTTGCCAAACTTCTCTAAAGATATATTTTGCTGCTGGAGACCTAGTAGCTGATGACATTTCCTCTTTGTGTAAAGTGACACATGGCTCAAGGCCAGTTCATCTGGCATTGTGGTATCCTGGGCAGAAAATCCCATAAACCTGTTTCCTCTCCCATGCAATAAAACTATCTCCAGAATAAATCCAATGGCCAACCATTATAATTCACCATCATTCTTCAGGTTTTATGTAGGGTCTGGCATAAAATAAAAATTATACCGCTGATTGGTGCTCTGCTGCACTCAATTTCCTCTTTATTCTTCTTCTTAATTATATGCGAGACCGCCTCCTGCCCCATACATCCCTCAGACCGATACGCTCCCACAGAGAGGGCCTCCTCAGGGTGCCGTCGGCTGGACAATGCCGACTGGCAACACCCAGGGGAAGAGCCTTCTCTGTGGCGGGACCAGCCCTTTGGAACGACTTACCCCCTGAACTCCGCACCATCTCTTCCGCAAGTGTCTGAAGACACACCTATTCCATCTAGCCGGCCTAGCGTAACCCCCATTACTGACTCCTAGATAGTTTTAAATTTGGGTTTTTTAAATTCGTTTTTTAGCGCAGGGTCTATTAGAATAAGTTTTTTAAAAATTTATATGTTTTATATGTGTTTTAACATCCCTGTGCGCCGCCCTGGGTCCGTTTGGAGAAGGGCGGGGTATAAATTTAATTTAAAAATAAATAAATAAATAAAAGAACTTTTAAAAAATATTTTAAGTCTGGGTGGATGGGCACTCTAGTCGTTGAGCTCCACCATGAACGTTAGATGTTTCTTGCGCCTCCGTGTTTGTGTTTCATCCTGGGGTGGGGGGGTGGGAAGAGTATTTGTTCAAGTTTCCCAACATCTCACTCTGTGTCATGAAACAACTAGTATCACCTTCTGAATCAGACAAAGAGGGTTTTTTAAAAAAACGAAAGCATTCTTCTTTGAAATAGCTTTTTCTTCTTGACTCTTTGCCTCCATTCAAGCAACGTCAGTCCTTCACATTTTGGAAACTGAAAGGATTGTTCCTAGACCAGATTCATTTAACAAGCATGGGACTAAATTGACAACTGCAGTGATTTACTTAAGAGTGGAGAGAAAAGCTGTAAAATGGGGCAAAACTCACTTAACCACTGTCTCGCTTAGCAACAGAAATGTTGGGCTCAGTTGAGGACTATCTGTATAACTCAAGCCTTACTCTATTGCAGGTCTATCCGACTTGACATCTCCCAGATGTTTTGGGACAGCAGTTCCCAGAATTCCTTCTTAGCACGATCTTTTGGCCTTTGACTATGTCGGCTGGGGAATTCTGGGACTTGGTAAATTGGGGAGGTATGTTCAGTTATAATGAATTAGAAGCAGGGGTGGGCTACTATGGATTCGCCTGGGTTCGGGAGAACCCTTAGTTAACATTATGGCCAGTTTGGAGAATTTCTGAACCTCACCCCTGGCTGGCCCCGCCCATCCGATCCCACCCCGTCCTCGCCACCCCACCATGCCCCTTCCAGGAGTCCATTTTGGATGCGAGGTAAGTGCGGGGCCCATGCGGAGCCTCAGGGAGGGGGAAAAATGGGCCTCCAGAAGTCATCCGCTGCCTGGTGAAAGCAGTTTTCGCCCACCCAGACGCTTGAGGAAAGCCTCCAGAGCAGTGGTGGGTTTCAAATTTTTTAGAACCTACTCTGTAGGTGTGACCTATTTTGTGGGCGTGGCTTGGCAGTCATGTGACAGGGTGGGAGTGGCCACCTTTTAAAATGTGGTGAAACTCATTTAACAACGCTCTTGCTTAGTCACCAAAATTTTGGACTCAATTGTGATGATAAATTCTTTCTTTCTTTCTTTCTTTCTTTCTTTCTTTCTTTCTTTCTTTCTTTCTTTCTTTCTTTCTTTCTTTCTTTCTTTCTTTCTTTCTTTCTTTCCTTTCTTCTTTCCTTTCATTTCCTTTCCTTTCCTTTCCTTCCCGTTGGGTCACTGGCAACGGCGGGCCAGATTTACTTCTGGGTCCGCTGGTGGAACCTCCTCTCACTGGTTCTCTAAATTTCACCAACCGGCTCTCGCGAGTAGGTGCGATCCTGCAGAAACCCACCACTGCTCCAGAGTCTGGGTAGATGAAAACGTCCCCACCCCACCATAGTGCAGGAGGCAAACTAGGCCAATGCCACCCTAGCCACGCCCACCAAGCAACGGGGCAGAGAACCCGTTGCTGAAATTTTTGAAGGCCACCCCTGATGAGAAGATCACAATCCCTTGGGTTCTGCATTATCCTTTAAAACTGCACTGATTCTCCTCTTCATAAGCCGATTTTCAGGGGCAATTTGTCCTCTTTCAGACGATTGTACTTTTTTTATTTATTCCTTTGACATCTGCTAAGGGTGTGACCAATGACACGGTGCCAAGATGGGCGGTCCTTCAGAAAATAAATCATAAGCATTCAACCACTGTGCTTTTTGAAAACTTGTGCCGTGCAATTTTCATTTATAACCTGAGCACACTTTGCTAGCATTTTATTTTTTGGGGGGGAAATAATTAATCACAATAATTGTATGTTGTCTTTTTCCTCCCTAAGAGACAGGCTGAACAGCTGATAATGTTTTTATATTTTTTTTAAATGATCAAGGTAGTTTTAAGAAAGGTAAAAGTCACCAATTAAATAAAATACAACCAAAGAGAAAAATAATTATAAAGGATTAAAATAGCAATTTTGTTAAACTCTGATGTTTAACTCATCGATACATCTATCTGGCTTCCTTGGTAGCCAAAAATAAAATTCATAAACCTAAGAACTGAAAAGCTTCCCGAAATAAATACAATCCCCAGTTGGTTCCAGAGCTCCCATTGAGAATTATCTTAATATCTCTTGTAATCCTGATAATTCCTGTTTCTAATCATAGCAGGAATCAGATAACTTTTCTGGTGTTGAAAGTAGGCTAAATATTTGGGCCTTGCAGGGTAGAAAATTAAATCTGACTTTTATTCTCGTTGCATATGTTACTAGTTCTTCTTTCTATATTTAGATGTTATTTGTTCCAATGATTTTCTTCTTGTGATTCTTTTCCTATATGTTCTTTAGTATTCAACAATATTTTTTCTCATATTTTTATTTTTATTTAGGTGGTTTAGAATAGCCCCCTTCCCTTTATTTAGGATTTATTAATTGTAATAATGTGCTAAGTTTTTTTCTTCTTCTAAAGCTGCCTACTTGGCAACTTTAAGATGTTTGGACTTCAACCTGGGGGATTCTGGGAGTTGAAGTCTACCTCTTAAAGACACAAAGTTTGAAAAACACTGTTCTAAATTATATGTAGTGGATTCACATAATGCCTTTTAACCTTACTTTCATTTTTTAGACCAATCACACTTCTTTTTTCTAATATCCAGAAAGATCACTGTAAATAACATAGTTTCATGTGATAACCTCATGATTGAATGGCCCATTCCCAAGCAATCCTCTGAGATGTATTTTTTCCCTTTTATTTCCATTTTAAATCATGGGATTTGCTAGAAGAAAGTAGTTCCTGCTCTAAAAACAGTAGAAATAACTGAGATCTCCCCCTCCTTCCATCTATCTTCTATCATCTGCCTGCCTGCCTGCCTACCTACCTAAACCTGCCTACCTACCTAATCCTGCCTGCCTGCCTGCCTACCTATCTACCTACCTAAACCTGCCTACCTACCTAATCCTGCCTGCCTGCCTACCTACCTACCTACCTACCTACCTAAACCAGCCTACCTACCTAATCCTGCCTGCCTGCCTACCTACCTAAACCTGCCTACCTACCTAATCCTGCCTGCCTGCCTGCCTGCCTGCCTGCCTGCCTACCTACCTACCTACCTAAACCAGCCTACCTACCTAATCCTGCCTGCCTGCCTGCCTACCTACCTACCTAAACCTGCCTACCTACCTAATCCTGCCTGCCTGCCTACCTACCTACCTAAACCTGCCTACCTACCTAATCCTGCCTGCCTGCCTGCCTGCCTACCTACCTAAACCTGCCTACCTACCTAATCCTGCCTGCCTGCCTGCCTGCCTGCCTGCCTGCCTGCCTGCCTGCCTGCCTGCCTGCCTGCCTGCCTACCTACCTACCTACCTACCTACCTACCTACCTACCTACCTACCTACCTACCTACCTACCTATCTATCTATCTATCTATCTATCTATCTATCTATCTATCTATCTATCTATCTATCTATCTATCTATCACTTCCTCCTATCCAGGACATGGTATATTACGAATGCTTGGCCAGGGTCTCCAATATTGTCAGGGACATCCTCTCTATGACCGATTATCTTTGTTACCTTCGGTGAGCTGGGGGAAATGTCATGGTATTGGAAGCAGAACAACTAGAATAGATTCTGTAATAGCTTTGTGTACCATGTAATATCAACTTGTTAACTCTCAAGACTCTTTCCCCCCCGCTATGTATTCTAAAAGGATTGTGATTAATGTGTGTGTGTGTTTGTGGGTGCAGGCATATATGTATATGATGTATATGTATATGTCAGAGGTAGGATTCACATATCTTCCCTACTGGTTCGCAAATGTGAGCGTGCTCACGCACACGCTCGCTTCACTTGCACACGCCTTGTCTGTGCATGCGCACCGCCTTCTTTCACATTATCTCGGGGCGGGGTGAATGGAGCCTCCTACAGCCGCTGCTACCGGTTCGCCTGAACCGGAGACAACCAGCTGAAGACCACCTCTAGTATGTGCATATGTATGTGCATGCAATATTTATACATATCTATTCTTTTGAGAGCAGCCTTCCGAATTTCATTTTTTAATATGTGCCAGTGTGTTCACAGAAAAAAAAGTGACAATAAAGATGATCTTACAACCTTTCTGGCTCAGTGCCCCATAACTCCAACCTTGATGTAGGAGACATTCTCCTTTCTTCTGACAAAAAAGGGGGGCAAAAATCCCCCCTCTAACGCTGTTTTCCTGTTACTGAAAGCCGCCGAGCCTCAGTCTATCAAGTCCCGACAGCTCTCCGATCAGTTTTGTGGGTGTCTGTGGGTGTTTACGTGTGTAGGGTGAGGCAGATAGGCTGAAAGAAGCATCCCGCCATAATTTCATGGAAGAGAAGCTGCAGGAACTGCTGACTCACCAAATTCCCTTATAAATCATTACCAAAATATACACATGTCGAGGCAGGAAATTGTCATTCTTGGAGCAGCTTTCATTAAAAGAAAAAGAAAAAAGAAAAGAAAGCTGGCTCCCAGCCAAGGAAGGGAGCTCTCTGTTCCCCCTACTTGATTGTTGGGCTTGCCGAGCTGACATGGACTGGAGAACTAGAGATGGCTGAAAGCAGCGGCCACCCCTGAGCTTCTAAGCTCCATGGTCCTGTTATAACCGCTTTATAAGGCCTTTGTAAGGCCACACTTGGAATACTGCATCCAGTTTTGGTTGCCACGATGTAAAAAAAATGATGTTGAGATTCTAGAGCAGTGTTTCTCAACCTTGTTGATTTGAAGATGTCTGGACTTCAACTCCCAGAATTCCCCAGCCAGCATTCGCTGGCTGGGGAATTCTGGGAGTTGAAGTCCAGACATCTTCAAGTCAACAAGGTTGAGAAACACTGCTCTAGAAAGAGTGCAGAGAAGAGCAACAAAGATGATTAGGGGACTGGTGGCTAAAACATGATCATTGTCACATGATCAAAATCGAGATGCTTGGGAACTGTCTCACATTTATGACTGCTGTTGCAGTGTCCCGGGGGTCATGTGATCACCTTTTGCGACTTTCCAACAAGCAAATTCAATGGAGAAGCCAGATTCACAACAACCTTGCTACTAACTTAACAACTGCAGTCATTCACTTAAGAACTGTGGCAAGGTCGTAACATGGAGCCAAATTCACTTAACAAATGTTTCACTTAGCAGCAAAACGTTGGGGCTCGGTTGTGGTCATAATTTGAGCACTACCTATAGTTTCCTAAACCAGGGAGGGTTAACCTCAATAATACGCGGGCAAACAACTGATGCAAACTCAAAGTAAACCGCTCCAAACTCGATTACAGAAAATACCACTTCAGCAACAGAGTGGTCAACGCCTGGAATGCTCTACCTCAGGGGTCTCCAATCTTTGCAACTTTAAATCTGAAGGACTTCAGCTCCCAGAATTCTCCAGCCAGCAAAGCTGGCTGGAGAAGTCTGGAAGCTGAAGTCCTTCAGACTTAAAGTTGCAAAGGTTGGAGACCCCTGCTCTACCTGACTCCAGTTACATCCTCAAATGCCTTAAACTGTCTACCATGGACCTTACCCCATTCTTAAGAGGTCTCTAAAGGACGCATAAGCGTGCCTACCGTCTCTGTCTTACTGTCCCCATTTATCTTGACTTGCTTTTTTCATCTTTATGGTCATACCTATTCTTGTTATCTTGTACAAGTTTGACAAACAAACAATAAAATAAAATAAATAAACATCGGATTCCCAAAACAACATGTGCTCCAAATCACACAGAAGAGGGACTTCTCCGGGTGCCGTCCACCAGCCAATGCCAGCGGGCGACGCCCAGGGGAAGGGCCTTCTCTGTGATGGGCCCGACCCTCTGGAACGACCTACCCCCGGATATTAGAACGACTACAGACCTCCGCGCTTTCCGCCAAAAATTAAAAACTCATCTGTTCCATCAGGCCGGCTTAGCCTAATTTATGCTTCTCGCCCCAGTCTGTATTTTCAAATTGTTTTATCTGGTTTTAATGGGCTATAATTTTAATTGTTCTTAAAATTTTAGTACAGGCTAATTTAATTCATTTTTAATTTTGTTATGTATGGTATGTTTTTAGATGGTTTTTAATTTTCCTGTACACCGCCCTGAGTCCCTTTGGGGAGAGGGGGCGGTTTATAAATGTAATAAATGTAAATGTAAAATTGTTTCTGGCAATTCCTCCCACCCCTCCTACTCCCACTTACTAAAAATCAGCAACTTCTGCTCTTCTGGGATTATCAGGAAAATTCTTAGGAAAAACAACAACAACCTTGCATCATACCTAAAATAGGCTTCTCATCGTCAAGGCAAGCTCCTCCCAGGGTTGTCTAGAAATTCAGCCGAAAAATAGAAAGTTCCAGGGCCCCTTTGAGCTCCCTGGAGTGCTTCTATTACTTCCTTCTTTATACATAAAAGTAAGTTGGGATTGTTTTGGCTGAAGGGTAAATCTGAAGAGCTGAAAATTGAGATTTATAACATTCCCGGATTGACTGGGAAGCCAAAACAAAAACCAATTTAGCCAAAAGGTAACAAACCATTTCTATATGATTGCCAGGACAACAATTAAGCTTCTACATACTGATCAGGAGCTGAACTCAAGTGGGTGTCATTGCCATTTAAACAGGGTGTGATAGCACTGTTGTATGGAGGCCTTTTACAAGTTAACAATTTGCTGCCATTAAAATTATCTGGAATCTGCTGCCTTTCCCCTCCCTTTTTCTAGCAGCCTGGTTGGGTGACAGAAAGATGGCCCTCTGGCTATTGTAGCAATACTGTGTTTGCTGTTCCAGTTAAGAGAGCCACTAATGCAAGGAGGGAGCTGGGAAAAGAAAAACTGGAATCCACCCACCTGCATTGAGCAATGCGTTGCTACACTGGAAAAAAAAGGAATTTTCTTGAAATAGAACCATCTGCTTAACAGGGGTCTCAAACTCAATTTACCTGGGGGCCGCTGGAGGCAGAGTCTGGGTGAGGCTGGGCCGCATAAGGGATTCCATTATATTGGATGTTATACTTTCATATCACTAATATTATACTTTCATATCACGGTGGGGGCCACAAGATACCGTCCTGCGGGCCGCAATTGGCCTGCGGGCCGTGAGAATGAGACCTCTGGCTTAAAGGTTCCCCTCGTACATATGTGCTAGTCGTTCCTGGCTCTAGGGGGTGATCCTCATCTCCATTTCAAAGCCGAAGAGCCAGCGTTATCCGAAGACGTCTCCATGGTCATGTGGCCAGCATGACTAAACACCAAAGGCACACGGAATACTGTTACCTTCCCACCAAAGGTTGTTCCTATTTTTCTACTTTGCATTTTTACATGCTTTTGAACTGCTAAGTTGACAGAAGCTGGGAGAAGTAATGGGAGCTCACTCTGTTATTTGGCGCTAGGGATTCGAACCTCCGATCTGCCGACCTTTCTGATCGATAAGCTCTGCGCCTTGGCCACTGAGCCACTGCGTCCCATCAACCATTTGCTTAGATTTGCCTTATCAGTCTGCTGTTTGGCTTACAACCACAATTGAGCCCAAAATTTCTGTTAAATGAGACATTTGTTAAGTGTGTTTTGCCCCTTTTTACCACCTTTCTTGCCTCAGTTGTTAGGTGAATCACTGCTGTTGATAAGTAAGTAATCTGATTGTTAAATGAATTTGGCTTTCCATTGAAAGGTCACCAAAGGGGATCCCATGACCTCAGGACGCAGCAACGGTCATAAATATAAATCAGTTGCTGAACTTCTGGATTCTAATGACATGAGCAAGGGAAGGCTGCAAAGATTGTAATAAAAATGGTCATAAATCACTTGTTTCAGTGCTGATGTAACTTTGAACGGTCACTAAATGAGCTGTTGCAAGTTGAGGACTCCTTATACAGACAGTCCTCGACTTCACCCCCAACATTTCTCCTTTTCTGTTGCTAAGCGAGAAAATTCTTGTGTTTTGTCTCATTTTACGGCCTTTCTTGCAAAGATGGTTAAGTGAATCATTGCAGTTATTAACTTAGCCACACGGTCGTTAAACGAATCTGGCTTCACCATGGACTTTTCTTGTCAGAAGATCGCAAAAGCGGATCACATGATCCCAGGACACTGCGACCATCATCATATGAATCGTTTGCCAAGTCTCTGAATTTTGTTCATATGACTTTGGGGATGCTGCAACGGTCGTAAGTCTGAAAAATGGTCATAAGTCACTCTTTTCAATGTTGTGGTAAGTTTTGAACAGTCACTCAATGAACTGTTGTACGTCGAGGGCTACCTGTGTTCTGCAGGCTCCATTGCAAAAGGATTCTGTGCAGATATACAAAGAAACACAACACCTCCCATGGAGTTTGCCGACATTAGCAAAGGTAACTGACACCCTTTTTGACTGCAGGCAGCAAAAGCTGGGGAGGGGAAGAGGGTTATTTTGGAAAAGGCTTAGACAGCTCATCTCCTCCATAGGAGGTTTTCTCTGGGTTGGCCCCGCAGAAGAGAGGAGATGGGAAGGGCAACCATTGTCTTCCAATCTCATCAAAGAGGCAACCTTTCAAATGCTTAACATTCCCCAGCTCCTATGGGGCCTCCGGCTAATTGTCTTCCCCCTGTTTACAAAACAACAGAAGAAGGCTCTATGCCCCCAAAGAGGAATGTGCTTGTTTGCTCATCTCCTGGTCTCCAGTAGTGTGCTTATCTAGGCACGTCCACCAAGAGTTCCTTCCTGGTCTAGCTTGTGTCCCAAGAGATCGGTCAAAGGGAGGGATTGAGGCTCATCAACATGAGCTGAAGGGCTATCATCATCATCATCTCCCATGGTTGTTCACCAACACAGATGCTACTGAAGATTCTAGAGGTAGTAAATAACAATCAGGACAAGGAACCTTTTGGAAGCTCATCCAGTTAACAGCATTCCAACCAGTGCTTCCTTGCAGATCGTGGAATGTTCACGAAGGGCAACTTGGAATGCCGTAACCCAGCTGGCTTTCACTCTTTACAGGTGGGACTGAAACACCCAGTCTTCTGACGATTGGCCAAAAGGCACCCAGGCAGCATTCATGCCTAAGGTGCAACTAGAACTCACAGTCTCCTGGTTTCCAAGCCAGCACCTTTGCTGATACACCAAAGGGTAACTCCTGAGTGAGAATATTTTCATTTCTACTTCAATGCTAGAAGGCATACCGCACTATTTTATACTGTACGTTTTTGGAATAAATATGCTCTACACCTGTATTACGGGATGCGGTGGCTCAGTGGCTAAGACGCTGAGCTTCTCCATCAGAAAGGTCGGCAGTTTGGCAGTTCGAATCCCTAGCGCCGCGTAATGGAGTGAGCTCCCGCTACTTGTCCCAGCTTCTGCCTACCTAGTAGTTTGAAAGCATGTAAAAATGCAAGTAATAATACAATACAATACAATACAATACAATACAATACAATACAATACAATACAATACAATAGCAGAGTTGGAAGGGATATTGGAGGTCTTCTAGTCCAACCCCCTGCGTAGACAGGAAACCCTATACCATTTCAGACAAATGGCTATCCAACATCTTCTTAAAGACTTCCAGTGTTGGAGCATTCACAACTTCTGGAGGCAAGCTGTTCCACTGATGAATTGTTAATCAGTAGAAAAATAGTAACCACCTTTGGTGGGAACGTAATAGTGTACCATGCTTAGTCATGCTGGCCACATCACCATGGAGCCGTCTTTGGATAGCGCTGTCTCTTCGGCTTTGAAACAGAGATGAGCACCGCCTCCTAGAGTTGAGAATTACTAGCCCATATGTACCTTTACCTTTACACCTGCATTTAGAAATATCTGTTCAACCAAGCTGACCATTAGGTAAGTGGGTGGCAATTATGGCCTGAAATTCATTGTCAAGCCTTATTGATTGGCTTATTTTAGACAATTGCATTTCTGTGGTGTTTGTTAAGAGTGTTACCAGCTCTGAATATAAATAATATAAAAACATACAGATACATCCCCCCTTTTCATTCTCTATCTCTCATGCATATGTCATATACCACCTGGATTCATTTATCACAATATACCATGAATGTTTTTTTTAAAAAATGGTTTATTAATAAGCCACAGTGTCTTAGTTCACCCATCATAATAAATATGATTTGCAATCCACAGTGCCTGCATAAAACAACACATTAACCCATTAATGAAAATAACTCACATAATGCAGGATTCATGGATGGGTTTTTAAAGCTGCTTCTTTGCATGCAATGATCCAAAGAGGCTGTTCTTCCCTTCATAAGCCATGATACCTAACAGCTGGATTCTCCCATCATGTTTAACCTGGTCAGTTAAAGACCTAATGGTTGCATTCGCTTGCATGTTGTCTGGTTAATATTAACCTTGGTTGTTTTGTGGATTTTTGCATCTTGAGAACCCATCCCCTTCAGTTAGTTTACATTCATTAGTCACTAAGATAGCTTGGTTGAGTTAGCTGAGAAGATCAGTTGCAGAGGTTTATCCATGAATCAGGGATGGTCTGATGGTTTTCTCTGTCCACGTTACTAATCTTCCACCCTTCACCAAGTCTCTGCTCCACAAGGAAATGGCCTTTAAGTCATGCCAGAAACATTGAGCAATGCAGCCTATAAAAATGAACAGGTTGCCCATTAGCGTTTAGGCATACAGTACTTTTGACCTTGTTTGGATATTGCTACACTTGCCCTTTATTTTGCTGAGTCCAAATTTGAAGCTTTGGCTCAGGCCCAAAACGTCTGAAGCAAACAGTGTAAACCATCCTTCTGGAAAACTACTGGGAATACAGTCTAGGCCAGGGGTCTCCAGCCTTGGCAACTTTAAGACTTGGGGACTTCAACGAGGAATTCTGGGAGTTGAAGTCCACAAGTCAAGTTGCCAAGGTTGGAGACCTCTGGTCTAGGGTGAGTTTTCTTGTGTTGCATGAACATATATTTGGGCAGAAGATCTTGGAACTTAGTTCCTGCATCAAAAGCTTAGCTTCCTGTTTAATCAGAAATTAAATCTCCAATTTTACTCTTTCTTATCCGGATGTGAAAATAATTTGTAAGACTGCAGCAGAAAGGAATGTGAAGAGAAGAAGATTTTCACTGTTCGTTGCATGACAAGTTTCCTCTTTCTTCACCACAGTGGTGAGATTCAAATTTTTTTACTACTGGTTCTGTAGGCATGGCTTGGTGGGCATGGCAGGGGAAGGATATTGCAAAATCCCCATTCCCTCCCAATCAGTTGGGACTCAGGAGGCAGGGAATAGATGGGAGCAGGGCCAGTCAGCGGTGGTATTTACAGGTTCTCCGAACTACTCAAAATTTCTGCTACCGGTTCTCCAGAACTGGTCAGAACCTGCTGAATACCACCTCTGGCTCACCATCTCTTTTTCCTTTTGGGATGTATATTTCAGAAAGTAAGCTTATGGGCAATATCCGTCCTTTTTAAAAAAATTGATTGTAGAAAGTCCTTTAGAGATGTTTTGGTTAAAGATATGGATTCAATAATTTCATATTAAAATAAATTAATTGCATGCTTGCAAAGAGAGTAGTCCCAATTTAAGGATGACGGTGAAGAGAATTTATATGCACAGATAAAGCACTTGGAGGGAAGTGACATAGTTAACTACTGTACTTGCGAAAGTCATTATCTGAAAGACTAAAAATAATTTGCAGATTACTGTGAAGAGAATGCACAAATGCCAGAAATGATCAGAATTGGCCTGAAATAGACAGAACCATCCACCTCTGCGTGGTTTTAGCTCATTCAATCTGCACTTAACTGATCATTGTCAAATCTATGTAACTCTTTATATGAAATACAGAATATGTGCAAAGTTTGCATTAAAGTTGTGAAATGGCTTATTGGTGTAACTTTAAAAATTCAACAACCATTCAAGAGCTTAGTAAATACAGGTTGGGAAATCTGAAGTCCTCCAGATCTCCTCTCAACAATCTCCTAGCATTGTTGAGCCTTGGACCTGCTGATGAGGCCTCTTGGGAATTGTAGTCCAGCTGATTTCTGTACTCTCCCTGGTTCCCACCCTGGGTGTGTGCATTCACAGGGACTATAAACCTGTACTTTGGCTAAGCTAAACATCAGAACCCGGGACACTATGTGCAAATCCAGGCACATAAAAGTAGCTTGACAGGGTGAAGGCTAAACTTGTCTCCTCCCTAACGTGCTAGTTTTCTATCCACAGATATATTCTACAGCAAGGGTCACCAACATTTCGGACCTCAGGGACCACTACATTCATAATTTTAAATCCACGAATCACTAATATGATCTGCCTAATGACCGAATGGGTTGGCGTGGCCAGGTGGTCATGTGACTGGGTGGTCATGTGACCAGCTAGGTGTGGCCAACTTAATGTCACTCATGTCGAGGGGCACCCCGCCGGCCTCTACTTGTCCCTCCCCTCCCAGCTACTCCTCACCTGCCCTCCCGGGCTGCTTAAAGCCCCAACAGGAAGCAGTTGTTGGAACTAAGCAGCCATCACGAGAAAGAGTTGGCAAAACAGCTGGCTCAGTTCAAAGGCCAGGTACCGGCGCCTGGAGACTCAGTGGGCCGAGATGATCAGCCAGTACCAGGCCATGATGCAATCTCACTGGAACAAGGCCTTCCGGCTCTTCGCCATCAACAGCACTCTCCTCCAGCCCTCACAAGAGGCTGAAGCAGACCCCCCAAGTCAGAATCTGCCTCACTCTGACCTGCACCAAAAGACCCCAAAGGGGGAGACTCTGCAGCAACACAAGCATTCATTCCACATATCCGGCCCAAGGGCCCTAGTTTGAGGACCCCTGATTTAGTGCAATATAAAAAAATGCAAATAATTTTTCTGCGGACCACCAAAATTTTCTCATAGACCAGCAGTGGTCCACGGACTACCAGTTGGTGACTGCTGGTGCAAAGCACCTGAAGGCAGGACAAGATGACCACTGTTCTACAGGCAGATGCACAGGTGAACATGTCAAGAGAGGCAATTCAGAAGGCCCTGAAGTTCTTCCATGCATGTCAGCTTTTTGGCCTAAGTCCAAATCCCTTCCGTGCAGATGGAGAGGAGAAGATCCTGGAGCAAAAACTGCTAGTCCAATAGGACTTCTGCATAAACCTGCTGATTCTTGCCATATCTTTTTTTTTTTAAGGTCCAAAGGTTGAGTTCAGCTCTGCCGCTTTGTAAACGTGTCAGATTGCACGGAGTTTGGCAGCCTGTATTCCTGGGGAGGTGTAGAGCAAAGGCGATGGTGGAGAATCGCCCTGGGGAGTGCAGTTCGAGACAAATGGTTCCATCCAGGTGAAAGGAGTGGTTGTCCCTACTTCCCCTTCAAAGAAAGGGATGGTTTTGTTGTCTTTCAGATAATGATGGAAATCACCATTTGGGAAGCGTGGTTTGGGCAGATTAATCTGCCACAAAGAAGGGGGGGGGTTCAATCTATTCTCTAAAGCACCTGAAGGCAGAACAAGGAGCAGGGGATAGAAGCTAATCAAGGAGAGGAATAAGGAGAAATTCCCCGACAGTGAGAACAATTAATCAGTGGAACAACTTATGTCTAGAACAGGGGTCTCCAACCTTTGCAACTTTAAGTCTGAAGGACTTCAGCTCCCAGACTTCTCCAGCCAGCTTTTATGTCATTTTATTCTATTCTATATATTTATGTATTAAATTATATTGTATCTTATCCATAACTATTCTTTTTTACCTTACTTTTATTTTAAATGGTTTGTATAAGATTTTATTGGCAATATGTGCTTGAACCTTGTGCTTTGATATGGCCTATGCTATGGGTTAATCAATAAAACTATAATGTCATAACTTTTTGAACTTCCACAGACGCTGGACCTCACCCAAATCGCCAACAGCTATCCCATTTTTGATTGGATCTACATGAGAGATTGGGTCACAACTAACCAACCACCTCTCAAACCTGTTGTAGTGTATAGAATGGAATCTTCCATATCTGTGCCAAGCTGTTCGAATCTCACTCGTGTAAATATCTCCCTAAAACGATTGGCAGTTGTAACTTCAAATAGCTGTCTACCTGAAAAGTACGTTTGCATTTGCTCAACCATTCCAAGTTGCCCACCTTACTAAGGATAGCTACGTCATTTTGTGCTTCTATATCCTTAATTCTTTGGACAGCTCTTTTTTGAGTGGTTCTCCCGTTACACAAGAGACAGTAAGGCCACAGCTTCTTACAAAATGTGTTAGTTGGGTTTGTGATTGTAATTTTATTTGCTCCGGTAGACATAACTTGGGGAGCCTTCATCTCATTGGCTTTGCCCCAGTAGTTATGATGCCCTAATTTTGGATAGTGCATGGAAGTTCAAAAAGTTAAAGATACACTTGACCACTCAGCTAAAGAGAGGACCTTTCCTCAAAAAATCCAGGTGTTCAGTGACCCGGAATATTGCTTCATCATAGAGGCAGAGGGACAAGAAGTTAAGAAAGAATCAGGGTCCAATGGGATGAAGTTGGCCTCAAGAGATAGTTGGACAAAAATATATGCTTGTAAAAAAAATAAATTAATACCTGAAATTCAAGGCAAGGAATCTTGATTGGAAAAGGTGATTTTTAACCTAAAGTCTGAGAAGCTGCCTCTCTTTTCTTTTGGCACTGGGCCACATCATTAGGCAATGCTGATTTGTTAAATCTTTGCTGATTATTACACAAAGGACCTCAGTTGGGTAGGTGAACACTTGGCAGGTACAGTATGATTTATTTTATTTTTTTTACAAAATTGTGCCTTTTTCAGCAAGACTTTTTTTAAAAATGGGGCTGAAGAAGAGAAATAGTAGCAATCGGTAAGAAATGCCTCCTTATATGGTGGGCTGTGGCTTGAAAGTATCACACCCCAAAGCTTGCTGCTGTTGACAAGGCTTCCCTTAATTTCCTTCTGTGCAAACAGAGTTCCTTTAACAGAGCAGATGGCCAGATATCCTGGTGATTGAAACCCATGTAAATAATCAACGCAAGCAGGCTTGCCTGAATAGAAAGAAAGTACCGACAGACAATTGCCTAAACAGAGGGATAGAATCAAGATCACGCGAAGTGTTAATGCCACTTTATAATGCCTTGGTAAGGCCACACTTGGAATACGGTATCCATTTTTGGCCGCCACGATGTAAAAAAAGATGTTGAGATTCCAGAAAGAGTGCAGAGAAGAGCAACCGAGTTGATTAGGTGACTGGCGGCTCAAACATATGAAGAACGCTTGCTGGAATTGGGTTTGTCTAATTTGATGAAAAGAAGGATCAGGGGAGACATGATAGCAGTGTTCCGATATCTCAGGAGCTGCCACAAAGAAGAAGGAGTCAAGCTGTTCTCCAAAGCACCAGAAGGCAGGACAAGAAGCAATGGGTGGAAACTAATCAAGGAGAGAAGCAACTTAGAACTAAGGAGAAATTTCCTGACAGTTAGAACAATTAAGCAGTGGAACAATTGAGTCCAAAAGTTGTAAATGCGCCAACATTGGAAGTTTTTAAGATGTTGGATAACCATTTGTATGAAATAATATAGGGCCATGATGGTGAACTTATGGCACGTGTGTCACAGGTGGCACGTGGAGCCATTTCTTAGAACACGCAAGGCATTGCCCTATCAGCTCTCAGTGCTCGCTGACCAGCTGATTTCGGCCTTCATTTTTGGCCGTTTTTCGCTCTCCGGAGGCTTCCCTGAGGGCGAAAAACAATCCAACGTGCAACCCGGAAGTTCAGGAACAGACTTCCGGGTTTTCTGTAGGGCTGTTTTTCTTCCACTGGAGGCTTCAGGGAAGCCTCCTAAAGCCTCCGGAGGGAGAAAAATGGCCCTACAGGCAACCCAGAAGTCCTACAACTACAATGCTGATTTGGCCCTCGAAGAAATCCAGTTTCATTTCATTTCATTTATTTGACTTATTAACTGCTCCCTCTCCCCAAAGGGACTCGGGGCGGTGCACAGGCAAATATAAAAATACAATACATCACAATAAATACATAAATACATAAAAACTATATTAAATTACACCCTGTGCTAAAAACTACCCAGTTAAAATCCCTAAAGCCCAATTTAAAATTTCTCTACTAAACAACTAAGGCTAAAAACGGTAGGTTAGGCCAGGCCGGCCTGTTGGAAAAAGTAGGTTTTTAGTTGCTGACGGAAGGAGCGGAGGTCCGGGATAGATCTAAGTTTGACACCCCTAGTTTAGAAGCATGGCAACTTGCTGGCTTTATTTCATTAAGCTGTCTTTGCATCAAACAGCTATATCGAAATCTTCACATCTCAGCTAAAAAAGCTACCACACAAACCATTGCATTGACTACCTTGGGATGTACTTCTGAATTAAATATCCATTTATACAAAGTTGATAAGTCTTGAAAGTACTGCACGCCTCCTTTTTATTATTTTACCAACAAATTAAAGGTTGTGCAAATTATGGATTGCATTTGTTAAAAGAGTGATTTTCCCATGCTCCTAAATCCACAACTTACAGTTTCTGAGCTCGGCTCCCTATGGGAATTAATAATCCGCATAATGCGCACACCCACAGCTCTGTTTCCCCACACTGAGAAATGCACATTTTAAAAAGAATCAATGTGTGTCTGCAAATTCCCAGCGCATGAATGTTTCATGCTTGGTCTTGCTAGAACCTGATTATGCAGTTGTTTTTAAATAAACACATTTCATCATTAATGAACCTTATGCATATTTAGGGAAGTGGTCTAATATGTGACGAGGCAAGCAGAAGGAAGTTTTGGGGGAAGCAAATGCCACAGATAATCCTTGACTTACAACTATTCCTTTAGTGACCGTTCAAAGTTACAACAGCACTGAAAAAGGACTTATGACCGCTTTTCATACTTACGACCATTGCATACTTTTTATAGAAAACTTATTTTTGCACATATTTAAAACAAGGCTTCTCACTATTATTTCTTATTTGCCAAAAAAAGAGAGAAGGTTTTTTTCATGAAAAATACTTCATTGATGACTGTGGAAAGGGTTCAACATTCTTTTTACACGTTAATTCATAAATATTCTGCAAGTGCTTCAATTCTGCTTTTTAGTACAGTAAATATTAATAAATATAGCCCATGACAATAAAAGCTCTTTGGGGGGAGCTTGCATAATTTTTGAAAAGTGGGGAGGGGTTCTGAGAAGAAGGAAAAAAAAAACCTTTAAGAAATACTGCTCTAATTGTACTCAAGGCAGCTCATGAAACCGTAGAACCGGAAGAAAATCCCAAAATGCAAAACATAAACTCCAGAAGCAGTAAAGTACAAAGAGAAGATTCATAAACATGGCCAGTTGAACTAACAATGCAAAGGTTTACCAAGACAATGTACAAAGTGTTTGGAAACATCTATGTCAACAACGGGAGGGAACTTGCCGCTTATAAAGATTTTGTAATCATTGTTGACCCAAAGCTGTGGGTGTATGGAGGCACACACGCCTGCCACACTTCACAATAAAGAAAACAACGTTGTACGCTGAAAAGATACCCATTGAAGATTCAGCAGGGGCCTAATTCAGTTAACAGTCCTTGAACGAGAGCTGGTCATCATGATTTGAAGCGGTGTTTACAGGTAGTCCTCAATTTACAATAATTCACCAAGCAACTATTCAAAGTTACAGTGGCACTGAAAACAGTGTCTGGTTTCCTCTCACGCCATTGCAACATCCCCATGGCCACATGATTAACATTTGGGTGCTTGGCATCCGGCATTTATTTATGATGGTAATAATAAACTAAACTAAACTAAGTCCCAGGGTCATGGGATCACCATTGAAAATCTTCCCAGCCAGCTCCCACAAGAAAGTCAATGGGGAAAAGCTGGATTTACTTAACAACCTTGTGATTCAGTTAACAATGGTGGGGATTCGCTTAGCCACTGTGACAAAAAAGAAAGTCATCAAATCATGTGGGACTCACTTAAAACGACCTTGTTTAGCAATGGACATTTCCAATTGTAGTCATTAATTGAGGAGTACCTATACCTTTGAACTATGGTACTGCTGAAGACTCCTGCAAGTCCCTTGGACTGCAAAGCAATCAAACCGGTCAGTCCTAGAGGAGATCAACCCTGACTGCTCTTTAGAAGGCCAGATCCTGAAGAGGAAACTCAAATACTTTGGCCACCTAATGAGAAGGAAGGACTCCCTGGAGAAGAGCCTCATGCTGGGAATGATGGAGGGCAAAAGAAGAAAGGGATGACAGAGAATGCGGTGGCTGGATGGAGTCACTGAAGCAGTCGGCGTGAGTTTAAATGGACTCCAGAGGATGGTAGGGGACAGGAAGGCCTGGGGGAGCCTTGTCCATGGGGTCACGATGGGTGGAACACGAGTTCGCAACTAACAACAACCACCTATATTTCAATATTGTTGATTTCTGGATACTGTATGTAACCTTGATGATTCAGGTTGATCGCAATGTGATTTCAATATGTAACTATCCTTATGACTGACCACATCCATAAGGTGTTATCCCATTAAGCCACCATATGGTCTGTTTGTTTGGACAAAGCCTGAACATCTTCTTTGAAGCTGCCCCCCTCCCCCTTTAAAAAGAAATGCAAGGTTGGGTTTGAATTCTTTCCCTCAGTAGAAGAGCTTGTGGATGGGGGCACCGGTGTGCATGCGATAACTTTGAGATCTGGGAGAGAGAAAGGAAGGTTGTGTGTGTGTGTGTGTGTGTGTGTGTGTGTGTGTGAACGCACAAGGCTCCTGCAATCATCTGCTGTGCCTGCAAATGTCCAAGCAAACATCTGGTGAGGGGCAGAGACACCTTTTGCCTGGGAGATGCGGGGACCAATGTTTGTCTTTTCGGTGGCAGCTTCTGTAGCCGAGGAGGTGTAAGGTGTCACGGCTGGAAAAGGGGGACAGGGGAGGAGGAACGGTGTTGCTTCCAGGAGAGAAGAAAGAAGAGGGACTAAATTGATTTCCATAAATATTTGAGCAAGATTGAATTATTTATGACCCTTCAGCTATACAACAGAGGTGACGGGTGAGGGTAGGGGGAGCGGCAATTGAAGGAGGGGTGAAGGGAGGTGAATTTTCTAGACGATTTCATTTAAAAACAGGAGCCCCCCCTCACTCCCACATGTGGATTCCAATCCATGCCAAGTCTTGCCTGTCTATAATCTTGCCTAATCTAATCTAATCTAATCTAAAAAGTTAGATCCTTCCCAACACGGCTTCCGTCCTCTCCTATTTCTCTCTCTCTCTCTCTCTCTCTCTCTCTCTCTCTCTCTCTCTCTCTCTCTCTCTCTCTCTCTCTCTCTCTCTCTCTCTCTCTCTCTCTCTCGTTCTCGTTCTCTCTCGTTCTCTCGTTCTCTCTGTTCACCTCTTGGTCTTTGTCTGTCTTAATCTGCCAGCCTTCTAAAAGGGTGGCATAAGATGCCCAATGGATTCCTGCCCCTCCTGTAATTGGAAGCCTTTGTCATTCAGATGAAGGGAAGAGGCAGAAAGCCGGGAGGAAGAAAATAGAGACTAGAGAAAGGAACAGGATCCCTTTGTTTGCCTTGCAAATGACAGCACATGGCCCAGAGATAATGCAGGGCTCCCCGCGACTGGATGATCCAGCCCATCCGTGTTGGAAGAAATGTCCCTCTGGGTTCAGTTCCAAGTGGGGAAAAAGACACAGGATTTATGGAGGCTGTTTGGAAAGAGGGTTTAATGGTGGGGAGGATCACATTCTGCTGTAGGAAGAAACCCCCCCTCCCCCAATTTCTTCTACTGTTGCCTCATTATTATTTTTTAAATCAGGGATGTCCAAACTTGGGAACTTTAAGACTTGTGGACTTCAACTCCCAGAATTTCCCAGCCAGCTATGCTGGCTGGGGAATTCTGGGAGTTGAAGTCCACAAGTCTTAAAGTTCCCAAGTTTGGACATCCCTGTTTTAAATACAACTCAAGGCAGCAAACCCATCCCACACATCTTCCTCCTCCTATTTTGCCTGCAACCACAACCACGTGAGGTGAGTTGGGCGGAGAGTGAGTGACTGGTCCAAAGTCATCCAGCCAGCTTTCATGCCTAAGATGGGACTTGAACTCACAGTCTGCTGCTTTCTAGCCTGGTAACTTAACTACTAGACCAAACTGGTTCTCTGGCTCCATTCCGTTCCATTCCATTCTCCTTTGTATCTATTTACTCCTTCATTTCATAACCTTGCCTCCACCTTATCACAAGACTGTCAAACATCCTAAAATAAAAGGTAAAGGTTCCCCTTGCACATATGTGCTAATTATCTCTGTTTCAAAGCTGAAGAGCCAACACTGTCCGAAGACATCTCCATGGTCATGTGGATGGCAGGACTAAACGCCGAAGGTGAACAGAACATTGTTACTTTCCCACCAAAGTGGTCCCTATTTTTCTACTTGTATTTTTACATGCTTTTGAACTGCTAGGCTGGCAGAAGCTGGGATAAATAACGGGAGCTCACTCCCTTACGCGGCGCTAGGAATTCGAACTGCTGAACCGCCGATCTTTCTGATCAACAAGCTCAGCGTCTTCGCCATTGAACCACCGTGTCCCGAACAAAATTCCTAGGAAATAAGATTATTACTTTGGTTTCTAGGAGCATGGGTGCTTAGAGACCAGATCCACCTATGTGTAGTTGTCATTTTTAGTGAGAGTGTCCTCCACCAGCCAGGCCATAACATTGCAGAGCCTTGGCAACTTTGTAAGTACCTGACAGGATGGAAAATAAAATCAGGAGCCCTTGATCTTGTTTTGAAAAACAAATTGCGACACTTTTGAAGCAAGGCTTCCTCCTTGCAGCATGGAATGTAACAACTTTCCTGGGAACGGATCTATACCAGCAAGTGTGAAGACATCTGGCTGGTTGTTTCTAGCCTGCAGGGGAGCAAGTCACACCTCTGTATGCAATGTTGGATGGATTGTTTGGGTGGCACGTCCTTAAACAAGTTTTCCCTGGGATAATGGTTAGACTAGTTAAGTTACACTAAAAAGGCTCCCATTACAATATCTCTGGGGCTGCCACAAAGAAGAGGGAGTCAGGCTATTCTCCAAAGCACCTGAGGGCAGGACAAGAAGTAATGGGTAGAAACTAATCAAGGAGAGAAGCAACTTAGAACTAAGGAGAAATTTCCTGATAGTTAGAACAATGAATCAGTGGGACAGCTTTCCTCCAGAAGTTGTAAATGCTCCAACACTGGAAGTTTTTAAGAAGATGTTGGATAACCATTTGTCAGAAGTGGTGTAGGGTTTCCTGCCTAAGCAGGAGGGTTGGACTAGAAGACCTCCAAGATCCCTTCCAACTCTCTTATTCTGTTGCTCACACCCTGGTTTACTCCATATCTTTCTCCTGAATGATCAAAAGCCTTGTAGAAGAGGAACTGGGACAGATGTTTCTTGAAGCTTATCCAGATAAATCAAACAATAGGAGAAAGTGGTGTGGCACACATTAGCTCAGGAAAAATGTGTGTGTTTTTTGTGGCCAGTGAACCTTTAGAGTTTGCCAAGTCAATCACACACTTTCCCTAATTTTCTCTGCAATGATTGCACCAAAGAATTTAGGAAGACAAATCTTTAACCCTCTTTTAAAAGCCCTTTATGTCGTAGGATTCTAAACTTAAGAGACACCGTTGCTGAGAAACCAAACAATCTAGAGGACTCAAATCCCGGTATTGAAATAACTTTAATTCAGCTACGGTTAGCACTGCAACCTGCTTTAATGTAGTGTCCGATGGTGCTACATATTCCCTTCCATTTCTCATTCAGTCTGATAGGAGAATTTTAATTTCAGATATATTTTGTTTTAAAAACAGGAATCTGTTAGAACCTTTTCCAACAGATTTTTATCATCCCACATTTCTTGTTTGTGTTGCTGTTGTTTTGCTACCATAGACTATCGTGGCTTTCTTCCTGAAATTTTGTCCAAAGGAGCCAAGAAGTGTGGAGAATCTTATGTGTGGTCTTTGGGCTTATTTATGCGTGCAAATGTCCCATCTTTCATTGGGCAATCATTTCTCCAGCAGCCTGCAATTCCTTGGCTTCCTGTGTGCTCCCCTTCAATCCCACGGGAAGGATCTGGAGGATTTTCAGATTGCAAAGTGTGGGCCAACCAGGAAAGCTGCCGAACAAAGAGGTGTTGTAATTGTAGACCGTAATGCCAACAGTAGCACCCTCTCTGCCATCGCCAACAATAAAGAGGTTCCCCCAAACCCTTCCAAAGAAATTGAAAACTTCATGCAGTTGGAGATGAAGAGATACGGAAAGTTTTTTTTAAAGGGTAAGGGGGAGAGAAAAAATATTGTACCTGAGGAACTGTAGGGCAGATTTTGGAAGTGCCTAACAATTCTATTCGTAGGCTTTGAGAGGCTGTTTCCTTGGAATTTTTTTTCCCCATTCAGAATTTGTTGGGAAAACTATTCTTTTGCAATTTGGCTTAGGTGTGTCAACCTTTTGGCTAAGGAGGATACTGGAAACCCTTTCATTTGAACTTCACTACTTGGCAGGCCAGGGAAATGCAAAATAATGGATCTCTTCTAAATTCTCAGCTTGCTATCAGCGATGAATTGCTACCAGTAATCCAATTTGGGGTTCAAAAGCAGAAGAAAAGGACCCCTTTCCTCCCTCCCTCCTCCTCCCTCCCTCCCTCCTTTTTCTTAAAAAAAAAGAATATTCTTTTTGAGCAGGCTCTCTTTGCAATTATCACCCTGCCCCAACTCCCTGTATGTGCCAAAACAACCTCAGAGCAAATTCCCTTTGCCCTAAGTGGCACGAGAAAGAATTGGAACGGAATCCTTGTTTTCAAGAGGATGTTCCTCTGGGCAATCATTCCCTTTTGTTTTCCAGCCTTGTTGTTTTGATGGAGGGAACCCTGGTGGGGGAGGCGGGCCCAAGAATTCCCAAGTAATAATAATGAAAAAAAGTCAGATTACACAACCCCAGGGCGAAGTCCTCCTGCAAAGGCCGCTCTTGTCTTCTGCTGTCCTTTGCCTGCCATTCCCAGGTGGGAAGTACCCCAGCAAGTTGTGCCTGGAGAGATGTGCAGCTACTCCTTGACGTACAACAGTTCGTTGAGTGACCGTTCAAAGCGCTGAAAAAAGCGACTTACAACCAGGGGTGGGCTTCAAAATTTTTAGCAAGGGGTTCTCTGTCCAGTTGCTGAGTGGGTGTGGCCATGGTGGGTGTGGCCTATTTGGCCTCCTGCACCATGGCAGTGGCGGAGGGGGTGTTTTTGCCCTCCCCAGGCCCCGGAGGCTTTCCTTGACCCTCCGGAAGGGTGAAAACGGTCTGCCCAAGCTCTGGAAGTGAACTTCCCGAACTTCCAGTAGGCCTGTTTTTCACCCTCCCCGAGCCTCTGTGCGCCCCCTGCACTTACCTAATAATAATAATAATAATAGTTGAATTTATTGACCGCTCCCTCTCCCCACAGGGACTCGGGGCAGTGCACAGGGAGAATAAAAGCAATAAATATACAAAATACATACAAATTTAAAACAGATTAAACTAATTCCTGTGCTAAAATCCCTTAACTAAAAATCCCCACTAAATATAAATATACATTTGAAAACCCATAGAGAGAGAGACTACCCTAGGCTGGCCAGGCGGAAAAGATGAGTCTTCAATTTCAGGTGGAAGGAGCGGAGGTCCGTGGTCGTTCTAATATCGGGGGGAAGGTCGTTCCAGAGGGCCGGGCCCGCCACAGAGAGAGCCCTTCCCCTGGGCATTACCTGCATCCAAAATGGGCCGCATGGGGACTCCTGGGAGGGGTGGGGCAGGAAAATAAAATATTCTACCTTTTTAATATTTCTCAAAATATTTCATTCGTCTAGGAGAGGGGTGGGTGCTAATGTCCTGCAACTGAATGAGCTTTTCTGCTAGAAAAAATGTTTTTGAATAAGAAACAACCCTTCTCCCTCCCCTCTTTCCCCTTTCTCTTTCCCAAATAGTTCTGAAGCAGGCAGGATCAGTTCTCAGTTTGCTTGCCAGGTGCTGGCTGAGTCCATCCTTTAGGGGAGGGTGTCTGTTGAACAGGAGACTCTCAGGAAAGGGGACAGATGGCATTTTACTACCTGACTGCAATTTAAATTCCTTTTATTTTTCTGGAAGGTGGTAAACATGCAGGCGAGTTTCGAGCAGGGAAGCAGCAGGCATGCGCTCCATTGTTTGATGTGATCAGAAGGCAAGGTGCGCATTGCTGCTACTTCTGATCACCTAGGCTGGAAGTCGGCAACCTTGAACATTCAGAGAGCCATTTGGATTTGTTTCCCACAGAAAAGAAAACACCGGGAGCCACAAAACCGTTCCCGTGCCTGATTATTTCCGGAGAGCCCACAAAACTAGCCTATGTATTTCAATTAAAGGTTCTGTTTTCTTCTGAAACTTTACTTTTTCTTGGGTTTATCCATGGTTGCCCTACTGGGGGTCGAAAAGCTCAGTAAATCAAGTGCTGGCAGGTGTTGCACACTGGCGATTGTGACACATATTTTGAGTGACAGGGAGCCGCAGTAGAGGAATGAAAGAGCCACATGTGGCTCCAGAGCTGCAATATGCTGATCCCTGACCTAGGCTGAGTATGAATTTCCTCTAGGACACCAATCAAACCTGATGACTTGAGAAAGAAACAGGTGCTGTCTTTCGAATTCAGACGTCCACTTTCTTTTTCAATGTTGGTAGCTCTCCACATACGACTGAGACCAGAGTTTCTGTTGTTAGGCAAGGCAGTTGTTAAGTGTGTCTGATTTTACAACCTTTTTGATAAGATAAGATGACCTTTCTTGTCACTTCTCTGTGTGTATAATGGTACACGTGCCAGGCCTTTGCCATAGTTGTTAGAGCAAATCATTGTAGTCATTCAGTGAATCGTGTAATCTTTAAGTGAATCCATCTTTTCCTATTGACTTTATGTGCGGGAAAACTGTAAAAACCAATCACATGACCCTAAGATGCAGCAACCATTTTAAATACATACCGAATGCAAGCAACCAAATGGTGATCATGTGACTCTGGGTAAGGTAATTCCTGACTGGCTCAGGAATTCTGGGAATTGAAGTCCACAGATTGTGAAGTTGCCACTGTTGCCCACCCTGGTCAAATGCCTCAAGATGTCGGTCATGGCAATGTGACACCTTCCCCCTCAGAATAGTGCTGATTACTTTCGATATTAGACTTTTTTTGGCCACTATCATGCCTAATCAATGATCCAAAGGATGCTGCCTTTCCTGTTTTCAGTCCGTATTATCTTTTCTTATTATTGTTTTGTTCTGGCATCGGGGAGCAAAAGATGACATTTCTGCTTAAAGATGACATTTGTGGACAATGGCTTCCTATTCATACTGGAAGGGCACCTTCCACCTGGAGTCCGTCCGTAGCACCTTTCACAGCCTTCTTTTTGCAGTCATCTGACTCGGCAGACATCAATACACAAAGAAGTGGCAAATACCATCCTTTAAACTGTGTGTCCCTGCTGTTTTCTTTTGATCTGTTCAGGTTTCGCATCACAAGGAAGGAACATCTCTCCCCATTTTTCTTGTTTAATTCAAATCAGCTTTCATGATTTCATTGAGTTAAGTTTGGTTTTCACAGTTAAAAACCTTAAACCTAGCTATATACGAGACCGCCTCCTGCCCCATACATCCCTTCGTCCGGTCCGCTCCCACAGAGCGGGCCTTCTCCGGGTGCCGTCGGCTGGGCAATGCCGGCTGGTGACACCCAGGGGAAGAGCCTTCTCTGTGGAGGGCCCGGCCCTCTGGAACGACCTACCCCCCGACCTTCGCACTACCTCGGACCTCCGCCTCTTCCGCCAACGTCTTAAGACGCACTTATTCCAACAAGCCGGCCTAGGATAGCCCCCCGTTTCTGACTTTTTAAATATAAATTATAATTTGGTTACGGTTTTAATAACGGATTTTAGCACGGGTGAAGTAATTTAATATATTTTTAATTGATGTATATTGTATTTATGGTTTTATATAATGCCTGTGCGCCGCCCTGGGTCCTAACAAGGAGAAGGGCGGGGTATAAATTTAATAAAATAAAATAAAAAATAAAAAAAATAACAAAAATAAATGGACATTTAAATGGAATGGACATTTTCCTATGGTTGAAAACTGATGTTATTTTGTCAACTTCTGTTCTGAGAGTTGCAATGCTGTCATGAAAACAGTTAAATCTGGCATTTTGGGGAGGGGTTGTTTAGTTTTTGGATGGGAATGTAGAATATAGAATATCAGAGTTGGAAGGGACCTTGGAGGTCTTCTAGTCCAACCCCCTGCTTAAGCAGGAAACCCTATACCATTTCAGACAACTGATCTCAGGTCAAATGGGGATTATTTCCCCCCAATAAAATGGATATGTTAAACCTTTGGGAAGTTTAACAGATTTATTTTAGTGCTTATCTTAAAAAAAACATATGTTATAAAATGGCCCTGCTGTAATGAGGCAGTGTGACACTGACTTTCTAGTAGTAAGATGTTGGAGCCTGCACACGATTGGGATTGATATAGGTCAGGGGTCTGCAAAGTCGGCTCTTTTAAGACTGGTGGACTTCAACTCCCAGAATTCCCCAGCCAGCCTAGCTGGCTGGGGAATTCTGAGAGTTGAAGTCCACCAGTCTTAAAAGAGCCGACTTTGCAGACCCCTGATATAGGTTGCTCATCCTTGTCCTAAGAGGTGTACCTTTTCTTTTTAAGGTAAGTGTCTTTCCTAATAATCCAGCATCCAGTGCTATTGTCAGAATAAACCAAGTACTTTGAACAGTAATTGTGCAATTCTGCCCCTATTTACCTAGAATTATTATGTTGGGATTTACTCCGTGAAAAATATTGATATGATTACACTCTAAATTCTAGGATTGAATGCAGCCTCTGTAGTTTTTATAGGACCAGTGGTGTTTACAAGATTGACTTTATAGGTGTTCAAGAGAAGCAGTAATAGAGTATATTCTGTCGCCTTTGCACTAATGTCTACAGGGTGAAATGGAGCCACCTAAAAACAGCTCAGCAAGTTAACTCATAAGAAACGTTTGAGTTAAGTCCTTTGTATTCCAATTGTGAAGGAAGACTGAGGTTGGTACTGATATGGGCTGGGCTAGATGGGCCACAAAACCACTTCCAAGGCTGTGATCTCATGATTTACATCAGGCTGATAATCATGGAAAATTTTCCGTCTAGTTCCATTTTCTCTGAACACTGTTCTAATTAGCAACAGTCAGATTCGGGAGTTAATTTTATGTAGGTTGTACCTCGACTGTCGATGGGAATCCTAGACAGTGGTGGGATTCAAATTGTTTTATTACTGGTTCTGTGGACGTGACTTGGTGGGTGTGGCTGGGTTTGGTGGGTGTGGCAGTGGAAGGATACTGCAAAATCCCCATTCCCTCCCCACTCCTGTGGGAAGGATACTGTAAAATCTCCACTTCCACCTCACTCCAGGCCAGCAAATAGATGGAAGCGGGGCCAGAGGTGGTAGAGAAGCGGTTCTCCAAACTACTCAAAATTTCTGCTACCGGTTCACTAGAACCGGTCAGAACTGGCTGAATACCACCTCTGGCTTTAGGATGGCTGCTTGCAGTGAGTTGTGTCAGCAAGTGGAAAGTTAGAAAAAGAGCTTCTTTTATTACTGTACTTATTTTATTTCAGAGTGTAAGGCTGCCCCACTCAAACAATATCATCCTTTCTCAATCCCAAACTTTTCCATTTGGTTACTTTCTCCATTCTTAAGCTCTTGTTTCTTTCAGGATCACTTATACTGGCCTTGTTCACACAGCACCCTAAGTAAGCCAGAATTTTTGTTTAGCTGTTGTTTGTTAATCAATCAATCAATCATTATCTATTGATTTCTCACCACACTATGCTGTATTGGAAGCAGTATGATAAATTTGCCTAGTTGGCTAATTCTGACATCTGATTATAGGAGGTTCTCAACTTACGACCACTACTGAAGTCCAAATTTGCTTAGCAAATTTCCATTGCTAAGCAAAGCAGTTGTTAAATGAGTTTTGTCCCATTTTGCCACAGTTATTAACTGAAACACTGCAGTTGTTAGCTAAACCATTTGGCTTCTCCCTTCGACTTTGCTTGTTGGATGCTGGATGGGGATCACATGACCCCCAGGACAGTATCAGTTGTTGAGTGCCTGAATTTGGGCCGTGTGACCACAGTGATGCTGCGGTGTGAAAAATGGTCACAACTCACTTTTTTTCAGTGCTGTTATAATAATAATAATAATCTTTGTTGTCATTGTAATAAAATTACAATGAAATTGGTTTGAGTGTTGGTCTAACATTTGCATCAGGTGGAATATAGACAGCAGTGATAACTATAACAGAAATGTCTCTAGGTAAATAAAATGGCCGACAAATGACAGTTGAGAATTCCACGTCTGCAGATCAGTGTGTATAAGCATCTCTACTGTTAGTACACCAGTTATTATGTGTATACACAGTTCTCCACCTTTGCTTTTACCAGAGTTGTTGTTTCTGTCAAAGCGGTGTGTGGTGCGGTTAATTAGCTCCACAGACGCATCCGGTACAAGTGGATGAAGCCAGGTCTCTGTGATGATCATCACACAACAGTCACGAATGAGCTTATTCGCTGCCATCCATAGCTCCAGTTCATCAGTTTTGTGGACAAAGGATCTAGAGTTGGTTAGGAAATGCTTGGTATTGTATTGTTACTGTTGTAACTAAACGAACAGTTTTAAGTCGAGCCCTCCCTGTATTATTATACGATTCTGTTTATTTGTTACTTGGTTACCTGGTTGTGTCCTGGATCGGCCCAGGATTTGGATGACATTTATCATGCAAATCCAACCATGAGGATGCTTATTTGGACAAATCCAGAGGAGCCAACTAGGCCTTTGCCTGATGTGGGACACACATGTTATTTCTGACATGTCTGTTGTTGGAGACACCAGAAAGTCAAAGATTGGGATTGCCAGAGGAGGCACCTGCTATTTTGCTTTTGATTAATGAGCGCAATGGAAACCCTCTCCATACCCTGTCATCCTTCTCCTCCTCTCCTCCACGCTCCCCCCCTCCCTGTAGTCATATTATCTCTTTGAAGCACATTTTTATGCAAATGGTTTTGGCGCTCTTTTCACCAGGCACAAAACAAACCCAGCCGGAGAACTTGACTGGGCCTAATATGGAGCCTGCCTCAGCTGCTTCAGTCGAGAGGCAGAAGTGTGTCTCCGAACAAAGGAATATGGTAATTGCGAGCTGGAGGGATTGTTAGAAGGTGGGGTTGGAAGGATAGGAAGGGAGGAAGAGGGAAGGATGGGATGCTCTGGGATGAGCAGCACTTTTGGAAGAACAGGTTGTCCTCCGGCCTTCCTAAAATGGAACAACAGCAGCAGCAGAACACCCTGGCTTCTTGAACTGGGATGATGTGTGCTCTTTTAACAAACTGTGTCACTGTTTGCTTTGGTGGCAGCAGTGCCTCAGATAGAAAGTCCCTACAGAGAGTAGTGAGGACAGCCGAGAAGATTATAGGAAGCTCGCTTCCCGTTATTCTGGATACTGCCTATAAGTGCTATGTGCTTAGAGCTCAAAACATCATTAGAGACCCCACACACCCACTTTATGGTCTGCTTCTGTCATCCCCCTCTGGGAGGAGGTTTCGAAGTATTTCTAGCAGGACTTCCAGATTATGTTAACAGCTTTGTTCTCTATGCCATCCTTCTGGTAAACTCAGAAGATTCGTTTTGCTTGCCATAAACATGTATAACTAGACTATGTTGTTTCTCTGTGTCATATAATGTATGTGGACATATACATAATTTTATATTTTTAAAATTATTTTACCATGTTTATGTAATATCTATTGGAGGTGGTGACCCTTTGAGAGCTGTATGCAATGAAATTTCGTTTTAATGTACGTTCAAATTAGCAATAAAGTTATTCTATTCTCTAGCCAAAGAGTTGGCCACGGATTTCCTTCAAGAGCCACTTTTCCACCTACCCTACTTGGAAGACTGGGATTAAGGCTACCCTATCTGCAATATACAAGATGGCTCAGCGGTTAAAGATGCTGAACTTGTCAATTGGAAAGCAGTTCGAGACCCAAGTGCCACGTGATGGGATGAGCTCTCCTTACCTCTCCCAGCTCCTGCCCACCTAGCAGTTTGAAAGCAGGCAAATGCAAGTAGATCAATAGGTACCACCTCAGTGGGAAGGCAACAGCATTCCGTGCACCTTGGAATACAGTCATTTTGGTTCACGATCAGGAAAATGTCTTCAGACAACACTGGCTCCCCCATGTAAGAAACAGATGAGCATCGCCCTCCAAGAGTCTGAAACGACTGGAAAGGGGAACCTTTACTTGAGAATTGGTGTGTCATTCTGTGGCTCTCAAAGTCCTCTGTGAATTCTAAGGATATCAAATTTCCAAATTTCCTCTTCCACTTATAAAGCAAAACCTTTTCATAGCAGGTTCCTTCCCTTGAGCTAAAAATACAAAATGCAACTTAAAGGACCTCTGTAGAATTATAATTCAAGTCAAAGCGGTAACCTAAAAACAATCCTCCCAGCCTTATACAACAAATCAGGTGGAGCTGTTTAAAAACAGTTAAACAAAACCAACACCGAAAATGCAATCACATTGCTGGTCTGTTAATCAAAAACAGAGCTCGAGGTCTCATTCTCATTTTTTTCTCCTTCTCTCTACAAAGCTTAATATTTTCACAGTTTTGAAAAAGCCATTCAGAGACATCACCTCGCTCTCTTCTAAGGAGCGACTATGCTTTCGAAATTGAAGATAAGCCATCTTTGAGCTAGATATATACATCCCAACCACTAGGAGAGTTTTCTTCGTGTAATACAATACAATACAATACAATAGCAGAGTTGGAAGGGACCTTGTAGATCTTCTAGTCCAACCCCCTGCGTGGGCAGGAACCCTATACCATTTCAGACAAATGGCTATCTAACATCTTCTTAAAGACTTCCAGGGTTGGGGCATTCACAACTTCTGGAGGCAACTTCTGTTCCACTGATTAATTGTTCTAACTGTCAGGAAATTTCTCCTTAGTTCTAAGTTGCTTCTCTCCTTGATTAGCTTCCACCCATTGCTTCTTGTCCTGCCCCCAGGTGCCTTGGAGAATAGTTTGACTCCCTCTTCTTTGTGGCACCCTCTGAGATATGGGAACCCTGCTATCATGTCTCCCCTGGTCCTTCTCTTCATCAAACTAGACATACCAAGCTCCTGCAACCGTTCTTCATATGTTTTAGTCTCCAGTTCCCTAATCATCTTGGTTGCTCTTCTCTGCACTCTTTCCAGAGTCTCCACGTCTTTTCTACATCGTGGCGACCAAAACTGTATGCAGTATTCCAAGTGTGGCCTTACCAAGGCACTATACAGTGGCATTAACACTTCACGTGATCTAGATTCTATCCCTCTGTTTATGCAGCCTAGAACTGTGTTGGCTTTTTTGGCAGCTGCTGCACACTGCTGGCTCATATTTAAATGGTTGTCCACTAGGATTCCTAGATCCCTCTCACAGTTGCTACTATTGAGCAAGGTACCACCTATACTGTACTTGTGCATTTGGTTTTTCTTGCCTAAATGTAGAACCTTACTTTGAATCTGGTATCTTTGATATCAGCTGGGTATCCACAGAGTGCTATTAAGACACTCTTGGCTGTCGTTTCTTCACCTTCCTAGTTGCCAGGGTTTGGGGTAGCCGTTTGTTCCCTGTAGAAGAAGGAAAAGAGGTCATTTGAGCCATGGTGCCTCCTTGAGCTGCAATGGCACAGTGGTTAGAGTGCAGTACTGCAGGCTACTTCTGCTGCTTGCTGCATGGTTGCAATTTGGCATCTCACTAGGCTCATGGTTGACTCAGCCTTCCAGCCTTCCAAGGAGGACCCAGATTGTTGGGGCAAGAGGCTGACTATTGCCTCCAACAATATTAGAGATTGAAACAATTCCTAAAAACTGAAAGGGTGTCATTTGCTCAATTGATTGCTGTTGATTTTCTCCTAAGGAGGTGCTTTAATGCAGCATTTTATGAATAAAACCAATTTTCTCTTCCTTCACATCCAGATATTCAAGTCCCTGCAGTTTTCCTGGCAGGATTTCAGAAGTGGCTTGTCCTTGCCTTCTTCCTGGGGCTAGGAGAGAGAGATTGGCCCAAGGTTACCCAGCTGGCTTTGTGCCTAAGCAGGACTAGAAACTCACAGAGTGAACTCGCAGCCTCCTCGTTTCTAGCCTGGTGCCTTAATTCCTACCCCAAACTGGCTCTCTACTTTTCTTTTACTATAATTAAGTTCTACTTTTTCTTCTCTACAATAAACACCTACGGTTTATAAACTCCCTTGAAGACCAACTAGTACTGGGGAGAGCATGGCTGCATCAATCACTCAAAATAAATATTGAGATTTTTTTGCTAGCATTAGGGGATGATTTTCCTTCCCCCCACCTTAAGGATTAAATCAGGGGGTTGATATAAAGATTAAATAAAAGGTGGGACAGAGTGCAATTTTGTTTAATTTCCCTTATGGTGGTGCTTGAGTCTGAAAGATCTCTACCCCATTGTCCCATTGTCTTTTTGATTTCCATAATATGTTTCAATTGTTTAAGCAGCACTTGGTACATTTAAACGCTGGTTAAAAGTAGCTCATTACATTCGATCAATTTCCAATGGCTAACATAATGCTCTTTAAATTATCCAATATGTCTTCTTGTCAATTTTTGCGTACAGATGCCTATTTTTGTCTGTCTGTCTGTCTTTTGGTTTGTCTTTTGGTCTGTCTGTCTGTCTATCTGTCTTTCTTTTGGCCTTCCTTCCTTCCTTCCTTCCTTCCTCCCTTCCTTCCTTCCTTCCATTCTCTTTCAAGGAACAAAACTAATTGTTAGGGTATGAGCTGCTTGGCATTCAACTCATGGTTGAAACGTGGCTAACTCCCACTTTGCTGTTGGCCAATTGCGAGGCCCCTTATTCCTGATGGACAACCGAGGGAGCAGGTGAGCTTTTCCCCTCGTAAATTCCTGCTCAGGGTGTACTTGAAATTCTGTTTCCATGGAGACACGTTCTTTCAGTTTTGAAAATTCCACTTTCTGCCCAAACTGATGCCAAGGAAACCCAGTCACTTCCTTGCACGTTGGAAACAAGTACAAAAGGGACTGAGAGCAGAGGGAGGGGAAACGCAAGCTTTGATGCTTTTGTGAGTTCCAAGAATTGCTTCACGCCAGGCGCGGGCCACTTTTCCGCAGGTCTCTTTCTGACCTGTGGACTTCAACTCCCAGAATTCATGAGCCAGCATGGCTATCTCAGGAATTCTGGGAATTGAAGTCCACAGATTGTAAAGGGGCCATAGTTGCCCACCCCTACTTTACACATTGCAGCATATGACTTCATTTCTCCCGACTAAGTCTGGACTGAGTCATTCTCAATAGCCCCAGAGATGTTCTTCAGAGCTATTAGTGTCCACAAAAAGGGGACTAAACTACATATCTGTGTCTTTTTTTAATCACTGGGCGTGATCTGAATGACAAACGTTGTGGGTCTGTATGTGTATGTTCCAGCATAACTCTGGAATGCCTCAAGCAATTTCAACCAAACTTGGTACACAAATGACTTACTCGCTGGAAACAAATCCTGAGGGGGGCGGGTGGTTTAAGACCACCCCTAACACCCCTCGGGGTGTGTGTTCTGTTAAGATACAGCCTGTTGTGCCTTAAAATGGCTTCTACAGTACTGCCATAAAATGGCTTCTACTGTACAGCGCAGTGAAGTTGCCATGGTAACAGCTTCACAATACTCCCCAAAAGGGCTCCCTCTGGTAAGGGGCAAAATCCAACATTAAAAATTATGTTTGGTCCGGACCAGTGGTGGGTTCCTACTGGTTCAGACTAGTTTGGCCAAAGTGGTAGTGGTTTGGCGGACTGGGTGGTTGGAACTGGCAGCAACCCAGGCTTGCCACGCCCCTGAACTGGTTCTCTCTAGCCTATGGCGCCGCCATCTTGTTTTTCGCTTCTGCACATGCACAGAACAATTTTTATTGAACTGCATGTGCAGCGCGCACCAAGCGCCCATGCACAGCGCCCACGAGCAAACCGGCAATAATGCCTGCCGGAACCCACCCCTGGTCCAGACATTTTTCTCTTATAAATAAATACCTAGACAATGCCAGGTTATCAGCTAGTGGTTATATAAAGATCAAAGCCCTGACTCTGAACTTATTGTACGGTTATTGTTCAATTGGTCTTAAAAGGTAACCGAATGACTTTTGGTTTGGCAGCCAAGAGTTAACATTTTGCACACTCCTTTGCTGCCCTGAGCTTGGATTTTTTGGGAGCGCAGAGAAAGGGACACCGAAGAGATTAATGATCAACTAGAGAACCTACAAACCCTATTGACAAAGCCCCCCAAGGGTCATGGGTCTAAGAAAACCAAAATAAAAGACGTGAGGTTGCATTTTCCATGCATTAAAGTTAACGCTTCAAGCAAGAACATAAAAAGAAAACTGTACAGACATAAAACTGAAACTTTTAAAAATAGCAAAGCAGAAACAAAACAGTTGTTCTCGTGCAGGCTTCAGCGTACCGCATAGGACGGAGGTTTTCAGATCTGACTGGGTGCAAAGATAGGGTATCATGGGGTTGTTTTTGGCTAGCCTGGGTAGCCTCCCCCTTACAGATATTTCTTTACCCAACATTCAAAGTTACAATGGCACTGAAAAAACGCACTTGTGACTGGTCCTTGCACTTACAACAGTCATAGTCGTGCGATCAACATCAACAATCAAATGCATTTTATGCTATAATAAACTGCAATGGAACTTTATAAAAACCAACCACGCCCCATGCCCCCACCCAAAGGTCATACAGTTGGGCATGACTCGCTTAACAACCATCTTGCTTATTTCTGGTCCCAATTGTGGTTGCAAGTCGAGAACTTCCTGTACTATGTTTGAACCCAGCTGTAGTTTGTTGACTCAATTCTTGTTGCTGGATTCACACATGAAGAACATACTCCATATATATATGGAGATATATATATATATATATATATATTTGCTTTCGTAGATTTTCACGGGTGTAGGTATGCTGGCATTGCTTGCTTCGGGTATTTTCCCGTGTATAAGGCATGGAAATGTTATTGCAACATTTCGACAAGATCTCACTTGTCATCGTCAGGCTTTGGTCTGTGACTGTGACTGCGAAGGCATGGCCCTTTTTAAAATCTTGGTGGGAGTGGTGGAGTGCTGACTATTGTTGTGAGTGTGTTGATTGGCTGTGCAGCTGCATCATGACTGGTAGATTGATGCTGATTGGTCTCAGTTGCATGTTTCTTTGCATGTTTCTCCTTATTTTGAATTTCAACAGCTTGGGTGGAGGGTGGGGCTCGTCTGCTGGTCAGTGCTGGTTTCCAGATGTCTGGTAGGCGGGAGGTGTCATCACGTTTGTTCATACTGTTAGATTGCTTCTCTATTTCAGTGGCTTCTCTGATTATTCTCCTGTTCAGTTGTTCAGCCTTGGAGATCATTTTAGTTCCTTGAAAATCAATGTCATGTCCTGTAGTTTTGAAATGCTGATAAAGAGATGAGGTATTAAGTTGATTTTTTAATGCATTTTTATGCTCTGCAACACATGCACTTATCCTTCTGTTGGTTTGTCCTATATAAGTGGCAGGGCAGATTTTACATGGAATTTTGTAGACCCCTTGGCTTTCTAGCTGGATCTTGTCTTTGGGGTTCCTTAGGATATTGGTTATTTTTTGGTCGGTGTTGAAGGCTGTCTTTATGTTGTGCTTGTGGAGAATTTTGCTGATTTTGTCTGTGGTACCTTTAATGTGTGGGATGAGGGCAATGCCATTTTCCTGTTATTTGTCTTGGTTCTTAGGGGGTGTCTCTTTTTGGATTAGTTACAATACATTAATATCCAACGGATTCAGAAGAAAAACAATCACCAAACTAATCCAAAAAGAGACCCCCCCCCAAGAGATAGATATATATATATATATATATATATATATATATATATATATATATATATATATATATATATATATATATATATATATATATATATATATATATATATATATATATATATATATATATGTTCCACAACACCCTGTTAGGGCCCCAATTAAGGGAGGAGACATACTGTTTCCTTGAATCATTGATCAGCTCAAAAACGTAACACACACACACACACACACACATATTTGTGTCACAACACCCTGTTAAGCTCCACTTAAGGGAGGAAGCATACTGCTCTCCTTTTCTGCTTTTCGGCTCATCACCAGAGACCATCTAGACAGAAAGCTATGAGTTCCATTGTGTACTTTTTTTTATATGTGTGTTACGTTTTTGAGCTGATCAATAAATAAGTCAGGGAGACTAGGATAGATCTATTTCGAGCTTATTTGCTCTCATCCGCTAGCCATACCCTTACTGGGATTTGAACCGGGCCTGTATTCTTGTCTGCCTAGCATGCCTAGCATGTAATACAAAATGGCAAGAATCCGTATCCGTTCAACACATTCCCTCTAATATTAACAGCAGTATCTGTCAACATATTGTTTCTGACGAAATAGGCTGCTGTTGAGTATCCATTCCTGGGTGCAATTATGAAAAAAAAAAGCTGAATTTGTCAGTCAAGTTGTATCTACCAATCCTTGAGCCAATATTTATTTATATTAAATTTATATCCCGCCCTTCTCCAGAAGGACCCATGTAGGCAGCAATGGATAGCACTCTTTAAAAACAACAACAGTGAGCTTTCAGAAGGATTCTAAGCCTGTGTTTAAAAACAGAATAACAGGGAATTGGAAGGGACCTTGGAAGTCTTCTAGTCCAACCACCTGCTCTGGCAGGAAACTATATATATCATTTCAGACAAATGGTTGTCCAATCTCTTCTTCAAAACCTTCAGTGTTGGAGCGCTCACAACCTCTGGAGGCAAGTTGTTCCATTGATTAATTGTTCTGTCAGGAAATTTCTCCTTAGTTCTAAGTTGCTTCTTTGCTTGATTAGTTTCCATCAATTCCTTCTTGTCCTGCCTTCAGGTGCTTTGGAGAATAGGTTGACCCCCTCTTCTTTGTGGCAGTATTGGAACACTGTTAGAAACACTGAAAGAAAGCAGTCTTTTCTTTCAAAAGAGCACAAACCTTTGCTCATAGGAGGCCTATGTAAGACCTGGTAAATGTTCTGAGAGGCTCTAGTCAGGCACTAAGCAGGTAAATGCCTCTGCAGGAATCCAGCAGCTGGTCAAAATAGCTGTGGAGGATAGTTCACAGTGATCCCAAATGAGTGGGTGCATCTTACATAGCCTAAAGTACACCACAAGATCCAGTCACTACCCATCCCTGACTGTGTCATCACCAGCATTGTCAGTGAACTCGATTTCACTGCAAGAAAATATTGTCAGGAGAAGTGGAAAAGGAATATGTGAAAAGTGGAACTAGCTGAAGACATTTTCAGTTAACTTCACTGGGGGCTGGGGATGAGATAAAAGCGCCATAATGATGACCACGGCATAAAGGCCTAGTTACTTGAGCTAAGTTTGAGCTAAGCGATGGGAGAGGCCCAAAGAGTCTCATCTTTGCAGGCTTCTTCAGACCTTTTGGCTGGGCCATTATTGGAAGATGTTCTCAAGCAAGATCCCAGAACTCTTCATCTGTTATAGCAAGTTTCTTTGTAAGTCCTACAAGATGTTGCATTTCTTTTTTTTTCATATTAGGGCCTCTTTCTGCATGAAATTCACAGGCTAGGTTCGCCATACCAACTTAACCTGATTGCTCAACCCATTTTCACAACACCATAAGCAGCTGTCCTAATTGGGTTGTTGTGTGAACGCAATCATCCTGTCCTTGCCCCAGGCTTGCTTGCAATCCCGTGATTACATCACAAATCAGCAAATCAGATCGTTAGCCCAGTTGATGCCACCTTCATGATCACAAGATACAGTGTGGACTTCAGTTCCCCATAACCCTCAATCGATGTGAAGAGAGGCAAGGGGCAGTACCAAGCATTTGGTGTTCACTTGTCGCTTGCTTCTGGTTTATATATACTGACTGGTGGCAGTCAGTCCACTGTAGGAATCCTCCTGGACTCTTCTGTTGTGGCCTGCCAGCGGCCAGCAAAGCTGGCAGCAGAGTCAGCCAGTGAGGAGGTTGGGAAGAAGCATGGGTCAGTCCTGGGGACTGGGGAAGGCTTGGACAAGGGCTCTGCATCAGAGGCAGAGATGGGGCCAGGGCCGTCTGCAGTTCTCAGCTGCCTTCGGAGCTAGACAGCAGTGAGGCAGAGGAGCAGCTGCCTGTTCCCATTGTGCGCATGTGCAGAGCTGCCAAAAGGAAAGAACAGCTAAGAAATCTGGGTTGAGGTGGGAGTAAAGCCATAGGTAGATGGTGAATGACCCCTCCCTTAGGAAATAAAAGAGGAGCAAAAGGGAAGTGGGCTTTTGCTGGAAACAATTCGTTCGTTCATTCATTCGTTTCAGGAGTGTGAAGATCTGTCCGTGAATCTCAGAGACTCTGTGCCAAGTCTTTCCTTGCACAGCACTGTGTTTGGAAAATATTTACATGGCAGCTTTCCAAGCTCGATAAGGTCTGTGGTCATAAATTCACCTTTGAAAGACTGTTTAACAAAAGGGGTTTTGTTGGGACCAGGAATCTGCTTCGTGCTTTTTGGGGAAGCCCAGGTCAGAACATCTTAGATGTTAAGAATTGAATTTGACGCCTTCTTCAGGGAAAGCAGAGTCTCTGCTGCAGAATATGCTCCCCAGTGGGGTTTTTTTTAATGCAATTTTGCATTGCATCCCAGATCAGTTTCGCTGCAGGAACCATCTTGCACAACTGGACCTTCCTCTCTCTTGCTTACGATAGCAACAGGAGTCCTTCTTGCTTTTTCATATCTCAGGGTAGAAATTCCAGGAAACTAATCTTTGTTTCTGAGTTTGAGATGGGCTTGTGTCTCACTGGGGGAAAGATAAAAATAACCCTCTTCCTGGTTTGAGTATTGTTTTGCAATTTAAGATGTACCAGAGGGGGAGAAAAAAAACAACCAAACCCTGACTCACAGCTGGGACTTTCAAAAAGCCGTTTCTAGGCAGTGAAAAGGAACTTCGCACCGAGCTGAGCACAAAGTGAGCAGGGCAGCACGAAAGAAACTCAGTAACCCTGCTTCCATGAGCCAAAAAAGCTGTTGGATAGAATTAACATTGGCCTGTTGGTTGGGCAATCAGGAATTTAATTCCTCCCCGTTTTGCAATTATTTACATAAAACGTACACAAGAACACGGGTGTAAGTTACAAGTAGTCCTTAGCTTACTTACGAGCAGAATGGAGCGCAAACATTTCTGTGGTTGCTAAGTGAGATGTTTCTTGAGTGAGTTTTGCCCCATTTTATGACTTTTCTTGCCACCGCTGTTAAATGAATCCCTGCAGGCGTTAAGATAGTAACACGGCTGTTAAGTGAATCTAGCTTCCCTGTTGCCTTTGCTGGTCAGAAGGTCGCAAAGGGTGATCATATGACCCCAGGACTGTCATAAATATGAACTTGTTCCCAAGCACCTGCATTTTGATCACGTGACCATGGAAATGCTGCCATGGTTGAAAAAGTGTGAAAAATGGCCATAAGTCACTTTTTCAGTTGTCGTCGTAACTTTGAACAATCACTAAACCGCTGTAAGTTGACGGCTATCTGTAGTTGCTGTGAGCTGGTTTGTACATGCAGATGGCTGCAGTTTGCTTGCCCTTTGTGTACCCCACATACATCTGGCCATATTCAGTGGAGAGTTATGGAAGACCAGGTTATTTGGTTGGTCTCCCGAATACATCAGACAGAAAAACTGTGTCTCCCCACAAAACCCAGAAACCACTCCGCCCAACTGGATCACCACCTCATCTTCAGAGAATCTTGCTTGTCCAGATACTTAAATGCAGTCCCTGGACACCTAAGGATTGCCTGCTCCCATTTTATCACATTAATGAGACGTATTTTTAGGATTATATTGCACTTTATGCTGTGCGATGATGTGCCACCGGGAGGCTTTGTCCTAAAAAAAAAAAGCCCCAGCCTAAAAGCAAATATAAAGAAATAGGTGAGAAGGAACATGGAACTTTCACCCATCTGTCCCAGGCAGCTAGACTGGTTCATCTACTTTACTTTGTCTCCAGAACAGAACCAACAAGTTCTCCATTGGAAGGAGATTGTTTTGAGCTCATTAGACGGGTTGTTTCAATTATATACTGGACTCTTCTCTGTCACCACAGCTCTTTCTCAACGATGATTATGAAAATATCGTGTGGGTTTTGTTTCTCTTTTTCTTAACCTAATTGCATGAACATACTCTGTACATGTAAACAATTAAATGAACATTTCCTAAAGAGGCTTCCAGGCACCCAGCAATCATGCTATAGATATGCAGATGTTCTCGAGCATGCAATCTGTAGAGTCAGTTCTGGCTTCGTTCATCCTGGTGGATAGATGACAGACATAGTCACAGTTACAATCAACTGACCATAGATTCTTCCTTCCCATCTCTTCTAACACAATCCTCATAGATAAATGCTCATAGATTAATAGCATTGGAAGGGACCTTGGAGGTCTTCTAGTCCAACCCCTTACACAAGTAGGAGACCTTATACCATTTCAGATATATGGTTGTCAACTCTCTTTTTTGAATGGAGAACCCACCACTTCTATTCCATTGGTTGATTGCTCCCACCGTTAGGAAATTTTTCCTTAGTTCTAGGTTTCTTCTCTCCTTGCTTAGTTTCCATCCATTGTTTCTTGTCTTGCTTTTTGGTGCTTTGGAAAATAGTTTGACCCCCCCCCCTCGTCTTTGTAGAAGTGACTAAAATATTGTAACGCTGCTATTGTGGCTCCCATGGTCCTTCCTTTTATTAAATCAAGATAAACATTCCCCTTGCAAGTTGTTCCCGACTCTAGGGGGCGGTGCTCATCTCCAAAGCCGAAGAGCCAGCACTGTCCGAAGATGTCTCCTTGGTCATGTGGCCAGCATGACTAAACATCAAAGGCACATGGAATGCTGTTACCTTCCCACCAAAGGTGGTTCCTATTTTTCTACTTGCATTTTTACATGCTTTCAAACTGCTAGGTTGGCAGAAGCTGGGACAAGTAATGGGAGTTCACTCCATTATGCAGCATTAGGGATTTGAACCGCTGAACTGCTGACCTTCTGATCAACAAGTTCAGCATCTTAGCCACTGAGTCACTGCGTCCCTTGACTGCATCCCTTGTTTCAATAGACATACCTACTTCCTTCATTGTCTATGTTCTTTTATTGCTTCTGAATCTCTGAGGAACATCAAGAGGATACGTGCTTCCTCAGGAAGTCCCAACACAGAAGGTATATTTTTCATGGCCTCCTTTCCTGCAGTGTTATTCATGCCCTGTTGATTGGTTGATTACCGCATGTGTCACCAATGGGTTGACTCTTAGCAGCCACATTACTTCCATGATGATATATCTAACCTGGTCTTTCAAGTCTTCCAAGAGTGCACCCATTGTCACTGGAACTGGGTCTATCTTCCTTGCTGCTGGTCATCGTCTTCTTCTCTTCCTTTCCCAGCATTAGAGCCTTCTCTCTTTGCATACTGTATCTGCACAAACCTTATTTAAATAAGCACAACTTAGTGCAAACACCCCATTGAACTTTTTGGGAGGAAAAACCATTGAATTTGTTCCCATTTGTCCTAAAACTGATGTTTGCCCCCTATTCCTCTAGACCAGAGGTTCCCAAACTTGGCAACTTTGTGCATTTCAACTTTCAGAAATCAGAATTCTGGGAGTTGAAGTCCACAAGTCTTAAAGTTGCCAAGTTTGGGAACCTCTGGTCTAGACATTGTTCACAATTAAAATCAAGTGTGTCCACATAAGGGTTCAACAAGTCAAGATGGCAATTGCAACCTTTGGTGCAGGGATAGATCTGCTCTTTTTTCAAGTGTGATACAATGAATGTCAAAAATAACTTTTTTTTAACTTCTTCTAGTAGACACCACAATCATAACCCCTCCCCCCCCATATGTCAGCCCTTCAAAGCTAGATTGGAAAACAAACTCGACAAATGAGAAGGCAACTATTTTTATTGCTATAGCACAGGGGTTGGCAACCTTAAATATTCAAAGAGCCACAAAGGTCCTAACCGGAGGTCCCCTGTTCAGTTCTGAAGCCAAAAAGAAATCTGGTTCCCCCACCATAGAGTCTCCTCCTAGCGTGGCGTCCTTTTTCCTCTGATGACCAGAAGTCGGCTCCCTCACCATAGAGTCTCCTCCTAGTATGGCATCCTTTTTCCTCTACCTGTCCTAACCGAAAGCCCTATCAATTGTGGAGCTGACCAGTGACAGGGAGCCACAGCAGAAGGATGAAAGAACCACATGCGGCTCCAGAGCCACATGTTGTTGACTCCTGCTATAGCGGTGTATTCCAGCCAGCATGATTGAATACTGAGGAATTCTGGGAGCTGAAATTCACAAATCTTAAAGTAACCAAGGCTGAGAAAGACGGAAAGACAGAGTAATAGCCTGGATATGTTTTCCTTTCCCTTCCTTTGATATCCCAGTGAATTAGGATGGAGTCCAGCTGAGCCCCTTGGTTTGTTCTAAAGTGCAAAGGCAGTGTTTCTCAACGTTAGCACTTTTAAGATGTGAGGACTTCAATTCTCAAAATTCCCCAGTGGTTTTGGTCCACGTTTTTAATCCTTGTATTGCATTATTCTCTCTTTCTGTTATTAGGACTTAAATGAAGCGATTGGATAACAGGCAGTAGCTTTGAATAATGTTCCAGAAACTAAAGGAGCAATGTCTTCTTTTTTCCTCTCTTAAAGTTTTTATTTTTGACCTTATTTGTTTAGACAGAAAAGAAAAAGCAACAAAGAGGAACAAATAAATATTACATATACAAGAGTTTCTCTCTCTCTCTCTAACACACACACACACACACACACACACACAGACACACACACACACAGAGTTTCATACAAGCGTTTCATTAACCAATGACCGTATTTCAATATAATTGACACACTGCCATTACGTTAGAACTTGGGATCATGCATTCAGTGTAAGGAAAATTGTTGGCATGTTAGTAAAAGACCTTTTTTTTGGTTTTTTGCACAACCTGGAATTAAACTGTGGAATTTGCTGCCCTCAAAAGTGGTGACAGCTACTAAATTAGAACGCTTTTAAAAGGGAGCTGTAAAAATTGATGTGAATTGAGCTGCCGCTGGTTACTAATCTTAGTGGTTTTGCTTTGCCTTCCTGATTGTGGGCAACAACTCTTAAATATCAACTTACAGCAAAGGGGAAAGGTAGTTTCCCTCCTGTGATATTTGTCAGCTTTCTGAATTGGCTCCGTATAATTTGTCTTACACTGTGTGAATATAATATATAGTGTGAACTGCTTCAGAGGGTTTTCTTCTGGAATATTTGCCTCTAAAGAATATCCAAATCTCTAGGGAATCCCCAAACATTGAAATCATATTTAGGAACAGAGGATCTGTAGGAGGACCAGGGGAAGAGAAACAGGGGAAATTCCCTGGAAACTAGGAGGGAAAACACCAGAATTTTTGTCCTTAGGGGCAAGGGAAAATAAGCACACGGTGGTCAATATTTAGATGATGGTTATTCCCTGGGAAGCTGCCCAATGTGCTTATTATGATAGGCCCAGGTCCAAAAACAATTGTATTAGCTATATCCTACCCAGTTCTCTATACAAGGAGATAGAACGTCATAAAATAAGAGAGTTGGAAGGGATGTTGGAGGTCATGTAGTCCAACCCCCTGGTTGAGGAGGAGACCCTATACCCATGATGACGAACCTGCGGCATGTGTGCCAGAGGTGGCCCGCCGAGCCTTCTCTGTGGGCATGTGGACTGTCATCAGCTGCACTTCCGGGTTTATAGAATAACAAGAGTTGGAAGGGTTCTTGGAGATCTTCTAGTCCAAACTCCTGCTTAAGCAGAAGACCTTATACCAGTGGTGGCTAAGTGCCAAAATAGGAGCTTACATGTGTGTGTGTGTGTGTGTGTGTGTGAACGATGGAGCAACAAAACCTGGAAGAGAGCATTTCCGGGTTCCGTTGCCCGCATGTGCGCCAGCCAGCCGTTCTCTTCTGGGTTTCTGTCATGCATATGCGCAAAGATCATCTGGCTGGACGTACCAGCTGGTCATCGCGCATGTGCACGACGGAGCCTGGAAGTGCAGCTGCACTCTTTTGGGTTATGGTCTTCCGATACGCGTGCCCACTAACGTGTATGCCACACGCAAGCTCTTATTTTGGCACTTGGTGCCGAAAAGCTTAGCCACCACTGCCCTATACTATTTCAGACAAATGGCTTTGCAATCTCTTCTTAAAAGCCTCCAGTGATGGGACACCCACAACTTCTGAAGGCAACCCATTCTATGGGGGTTCAAACATCACTCTAATTCAGAGTCCAAACCAGAGAGCCACAAACCAAGACCATATCTCAAGTAGGCAAGAATACCCCTTTTTTCTTTTTTAGGGATTTGGGTTAGCTGTTCCCTTCTCCTGGCAGCTCTGCGCATGCGCACACTGGGAACAGGCGCCAGCTGTTCGTCTGCCTCACTGATATCTGACTCTGAAGGCAGCTGATAACTGTCAGACGGCCCTGGCCCCCTCTCTGCCTCTGACACAGAGCCCTCATCAGAGCTTTCCCCAGGCTCCAGGACTGGCCCCTGTTCCTCCCCAACCTTCTCCCTGTCCGAATTTGCTGCCAGCTCCACTGGCCTTTGGTGGGCCACACCACCCTAACCCTTTTGTGACTTTCTGACAAGTGAAGTCAATGGGGAAACCAGTTTCACTTATCAACCATATTCCTAATTTAACAACTGCAGGGATTCACTTAACCAATGCGGCAAGAAAAGTCGTAAAATGGGGCAAAAGTCACTTAACAAATGTCTCACGTAGCAACATAAATTTTGGGTTCAATTGTGGTGGTAAGTTGAGGATTATCTGTAAGGCAAGAAAAAGGTGCAAATGATTTGAATGAATTCTGCTTCAAAATTGCTGTTCCTTTTATTATTCACAAACCGCATAAAACCTGCCACCTTATTAAAGCTATATATTTCACTATTCTACGAGCTTCCCTGGCTGAATGGAAATCAACATTTAATTTTCCTTATACGGAAAACAATTGCAGCCCGAGACATGAATTCATAGTTACAGCATTCTGTCTCCTGGCTTTAGCATTTGAATCTCAACTGGCGTGCAGTTAAAAGCGCAGGAGTCCTGCTGCTTTAAAAATCTTTTTTTTTTACAACTTTAGAATTAAAACCCAGCATCTCTTGCTTTGACATAGACCTCTGGGAAGAGCAAGTGATGGCTTATTGTCTTCATTTCTCTCATCCCTCCCATTCTTACAAAAAAAATCCCAACTCCCCCCCCCCCCCTGCCTCAACTCATCTACTAATTTCCCACTCTTTACACGTTTATTCGGTTGCTACTTGTGACTGCCAGTAATGTTATTTTTAGCTAAGCAGGCAGCGCTGACAACAGAAACATGTAGATGAACAGATAGGAAGGAACTGGGACTTGAAAACATTTATGAAGTTTGCAGGGTATAATGACTCTTCTTAGGCAGCCAATCTAAAGGCCCTATTTTTAAGAATCTATTTTGTTTAAATAGAAAACCAGCCCTATTCTTTGCTTTTAACAGCAACCCAATTTGGATAAGTAGCAGGTGAGAAATAATACATTTATACTTTAAAATAAAATAAAATAAATAAGCAATGGATAGAAAACTGCACAAGGAATGGAGGAAAAAAACCCTCTGCAATATGGACAGAAGTGATATTCCGCTGGTTTGGACCAATTCACCTGAACCGATAGTGGAAATCGCGGGCGGCCCCATCCCAGCTCTACGGTATCCCATTTAGGCCCCTTTTTAAAGCCTAATTTAGCTTTTTTTAAGCCTTCTTAAAAAGGTCTGACTAGCTCAGAGGTCGGCAAACTCTGGCTCTGGAGCCGCATGTGTAAACCAACCCATGCATGGCACTAACATGTGTTTTTATTCCAGTTGCACCTGCAGGAAGCCCCTCCCCCCATTTCATGGAAAGGAAAACACCGAAGTTGCCAGCACCTCTTTCTCTATCCGTCTTTTCAGTACATCTGCATTTCCTTCTGCTGGTTTGCAAGAAACAATTAAAATTGACCAACCAACAGCAACAAAAAGCTGAGTGTTTCTAACAGGATGGAGTTGCCTCACCACCAAACCACCATTCCTCTCTTGGTGAAGATCTCATTGGAAGATGATGAGATTTAAAGTGATCGGTTCTACAACTTTCCATAAAGCCCCCGAACCATGGCTGTAAGTTGCAGAGATAGCTGAAGTTCGAGAAAGGGAGCAATATGTTCCAAACAAAAGGCTATTTTTAGGCAACTGGAAGAGGAAGGAAAAAGAAATTAATCCAAGTAGGCAGGTACATTTCCCCCTTTTGAACACAAAAATGGACAAAACTTTCCTGTAGCAAGACAGTGCAGGTAGTCCTCAGTGTAATATGTGGGAATGATCCTGGGATCCAAGCAGGGGTGGGTTCCTGCCAGTTCTCTAGAAGAGGTTTCACACATCTCCAGTGCCGTTTAGAACCGGTTCCAGCTCCCTCCCCCCGTCCGTCCACACATCATGAAGATGGAGAGCGAGAGGAGGAATTCTGGGAGTTGAAGTCCACAAGTCTTAAAGCTCTCAAGTTTGAACACCCCTGGGGTTGTTTTTCCTAAAGGGTGAGGGGTGCCAGGGTCTTGTAACCTGACAGCTTTAAGACTTGCGTGCTTCAAATGCCAGAGTTTCTGAGCCAACGTTTTGGTTGCTAAGCAAGAGCGTTGTTACGTGAGTTTCACCACATTTTACAGGACTAGATTGGACTAGATGACCTACAAAGTCCCTTCCAACTCTGTTAATCGAATCTAATCTGTCATAGAACATCCATGGAATGCTTGATAGGGGTTGGAGTGGGTTTTGGAGGTCATTTCATCCAACCCGGTATTCCTGGGAGGTAATAATAAATGATAAATTTGTGCAAATTCACTAAAGCAAAAAAAAAAAAGCTTTTGCTTTCATCATTTTGATTATTGCTGAAGTGGAGTCAAAACTTACCCAGCTGTGAAACTTAGCCAATATTATAAGACCTTGGAGGTTTCATTCTGGGTAGGGAATCGTTACAGTATAAGGAAGTAATGACACCCCTACTTTCTACTCAGAAAATGCTGAATCAGTGTATGTCTACCTGTTGGAGGCCAAAGGTGAAGATGTTAATCCGGTGACCTGCTTCTCATTATTAATATTTTTGCTGCATTGAACCTTCCTTCCTTCCTTCCTCCTCTCCTTGCCGTTGACTCAGTCTTGACTTCTGACAAGCAGATGGACAAGTCCATGCAGTTTTCTAGTAATACAGGTTTCATAAGAGTCCGATAAATAACCCTGGATTGTTTTCTCACATCGGCTCATTCATACCTACTACCTTTTGCCATGCACTGTTGATTCAAAAAAGGGACCGGTGGCTCAGTGGCGAAGACACTGAGCTTGTTGATCAGAAAGTTCGGCAGTTTGGTGGTTTGAATCCCTAGCGCCGCGTAACGGAGTGAGCTCCCGTTACTTGTCCCAGCTTCTGCCAACCTAGCAGTTCGAAAGCATGTAAAAATGCAAGTAGAAAAATAGGAACTATCTTTGGTGGGAAGGGAACAGTGTTCTGTGCACCTTTGGCATTTAGTCATGCCGGCCACATGACCACGGAGACGTCTTCAGACAGCGCTGGCTCTTCGGCTTTGAAATGGAGATGAGCTCCGCCCTCTAGAGTCGGGAACAACTAGCACATATGTGTGAGGGGAACTTTTACCTTTTCCTTTATTGATTCAAATTGCTATATTCATCCTACAAAGAATTTACAGGATTTGCCTGTTTGTTCTTTTCCTCTCCTACCAAATTTGTTGACCTGCAATAAAAGCACAAATACCCCTCTAACAAACCACAAAACAAAAACGAAGCGTTGGGTACCATTTGCATGGTTATAGGAGGGAGTAAAGCTTTTCTTTTTTCTTTTTTTCCTTTTGCTGTCAAGCTAAAACGTGTCATTTGTTCTGCTGAGTTGGCAGAAACGGCTCAGCTTGGTGAATGAGCAGCTAATGAGAAATATTTCAAGCGGGAATCAGCAGAATTTCTGAAAGAATGAAACCCAAAGGCCAGATTCTTTCTATCTTCTTAAACCTTCCAGTAGATTTGCTGAAGTACATCGACTCCTCCAACATTAATCCAGAGAAAGGTATACACTCACGCGCATGCATGCGTTTCGGTATACACACGACCTGTGCGAAGCACACTTTTAGAAGGGCCACAAATAAGTAATAAGGGTGGGTAATTTCAGGAATTCTGTGTGAGAGGTACGAGTGCAAAATAAACTCACAGTAAATTAATAAAAGGGTTTTTTGTCAGGACCAGGAGTTTGCTCCATGCTCTTGGGAAGCCTCGGTCAGAACACAAGCAAAGCCCCATCCGCAGGATGCAGCCAGCACACGAAATTATGGCCCCTTTGGTCAGTAGAAAAAAATTATCTCCATGGAACCAATCGCCGATGCCCAAGAGGCTGGGGGCCATTGTCTTAGGATTGCACCTAATATACCATGACGAATGGGGAGGATTCAGGTCATTAAGGGAAAGTAATGGTCAACTTTCCTCAACTGGAAAAAGGAAGTGAAAGCGGAAGACTCTTCACATTGTGTAGTGCAGACAAGGGACAAATAAGGCAGTGATTGTTAAAGAATTCAAAACCAGCTTATGGACATTACGAAGGCCAAGAATATCTGCAGGAGTGATCCAAAAGTTCAAGAAGCTAACGACACCTGCGTGATGGAACCCCAGTCCCACCAGTGGTGAGTTCTGGATCCCGTCGCAACCGGTACACTGTGGCAAGGCTGGGCATCCACCTCGGGCATGCGCGCTGCGCACACATGCACACCCACCGCCCTGCGATGCTCCAGCTGCTTGGCGGAGGTGCACAGGCACCGTACACTGTGTGCGCCTGTGCAAATGGTCCGGTTGACTTAAATACAGGTAAGGAATGCGGGCGGGCATGTGGGCCTTCCAACACACCGTTCTGGTATGGTGGCCACTGCTCCCAGCTGCCACTGGTATGCCTGTACCGGGGCGTACCGGCCGGAACCCACCACTGCTATCAGTGGTGGGTTTCTGCAGGCTCGCACCTACTCGCGAGAGCCGGTTGGTGAAATTTAGAGAACCGGTGAGAGGGGATTCCACCGGCGTACCTGGAAGTAAATCTGGCCCGCCACTGCCAGTGACCCAACGGAAAGGAAAGGAAAGGAAAGGAAGGGAGGGAGGGAGGGAGGGAGGGAGGGAGGGAGGAAGGAAGGAAGGAAGGAAGGAAGGAAGAATTTATCATCACAATTGAGTCCAAAATTTTGGTTGCTAAAAGGTGGCCACTCCCACCCTGTCACATGACTGTCAAGCCACGCCCACAAAATAGGCCACACCTACAGAGTAGGTGTGTAAAAAAATTTGAAACCCACCACTGACTGCTATGTACCATGTGTGTGCAATGAACATAAGACGGGGAGGACGAGCTTGAATGAAATGGGCACATGTTGACTTTTGACCCTCCCACTCTTCTTAGGGCCTGTGGTTTTGCGTCTCTGAGGAGATGCCTGTCTTGATGTTTCTTCCTGTTCCTCCCATCCTGTTACTTTCTTTCTCTCTTTTCATTTCTTAAAACTGGGGACCCTGCAGTTTGAGGGTGGGGGGGTGGGAAGCCTGAAACCTGCAGGCCGGGGGATGGTTAGGCTGGTAACCTTCCTCGGGGACGTTTTATTTTCCTTCCCAGCTGCCTTTCAGTCTTGTGTTTTGCTTCGGCTCCCATCCTCCCCTGATACTTCCGACTTCATTTACTTCGTTTCTTCACTTCTAATTGCAACTTTCCTGAGGCGGAATTAAAGCAGATGCTGAGTGTGTCGATGCAGCCCTCCGTTCGCCATGCTGAGCTGGCTTTTTCCGTGACCTGCTTTTGAATTGTGCTGACGTAAAGACGATTCTCTTCTTGATGGGGATTGTCTTGTTCACACATTCAGCCTTTAGTTGCGTCTTGAGACTCAGGATGGGCTCTCAGATCCGGATGCAAAAATCAAAGTGACCTCAAGATGGTGGCCAAGAGCCAGTTTGGGCTAGTGATTAAGGCACCTGGTTAGAAGTCAGGAGACAGGGAGTTCTAGTCCCACTTTAGTCATGAAAGCCAGCAGGGTGACTTCGGACCATTACTCTCTCTTAGCACAATCCACCTCACAGGGTTGTTGTGGGGAAAAGAGGAGGAAGAAGCAGGGGTGAAATGTTACAGGTTCAGGCCGGTCCTCCCGAACTGATAGAAAAAAAATGCATTAAAAAGTTTTTTAAAAAGGTTCCAATCGTCAGCTGTGCCTGATTGTCTGTGAGGTTCCTGCTTGTTGCAGGGGCCATTTTGTGTGAAATCCAGCTGCTTTTACATTGTGTGTGTCAGTTGTGCGGCCACGCCCACCTGATCACATGACCACCAAGCCACACCTATCTGGTCACCTGACCACCAAACCACGCCCACAGAACCGATAGGGAAAATTTTTGAATTTCATCACTGGGAGAAAGTACTTATATTAGGAATGTTCTCTGCCTTGATTTATTTATAAAAATATAAAAAATTATAAGAAACGAGTTTATTTGTAAAAATAAAGGCAGGATATAAACAAATAAATAAAGAGATACAGAAAGTTCTAACTTGACCCTGCTATCTAGCGGTCCTTCAGAATTTAGCTCTCAGATCTGGTTTGAAGAAAAAATATATATCTGTACATGTAAGAAATAGGCAAATCACCTATGGTCTGATTCTCATATTATGCTGCCTTATTCCGGACTGGATATAATGTTTGATTGTCCTTAACCTATTATGAAAATGAGCAATTATGGATTACAAACTATGACCTATAATTCAATTTGTAATGGAACTCAATCACTTTGGCTTATTTGTAAACCACCATCTGATATGGAAATCCCTTCAGTTTTTCCACTAACTCAGTACTGTTGATTCTTAGTCAAATTCTCCCACCCTCCCATATTAAATTCCAAAACAAGGAATGCACAAAGTTTTGTCTGTACTTTGCATTTGTTTTGTGAAGTCAGGGCACACTGTAGCACCATTTATCTATTGATTTGGAACCTGTTTATATTGTTCATTCAGAAGTGTTTAAGCAATCTATATAAATGAAAATGTAACAAGAGTTTGTTCAAAACCGCTAATCTCCAAAAGTACTGCACCGTTCGCTTCCAAATGTTAAGAACATAAGAACATAAGAATAGCCTTGCTGGAACAGCCCACAGCCTATCTGGTCCAGCATTCTGTCTCACACAGTGGCTCACCATTTGCTTCAGGGTATTCCCAAGCAAATGTCTTCACTTGCTTATGATTCCTTGCAAATGGCATTGAGAAATATCCTGCCTACACGCAACGGAAATGTAAAAAATTGTAAAAAAGGTAGGTAGATGGATACAGAGAGAGCAGTGGGCCACAGGTGTTATGTCATTATGACATAAAATACTCTGAGGGAGAAATACAGTAGGCAGGTAGGCAGGTATGTAGAGGTATAGATAGAGGGAGAAATACAGTAGGTAGGTAAGTAGGTAGGTAGGTAGAGGGATAGAGAGAGGGAGAAATACAGTAGGTAGGTAGGTAGGAAGGAAGGAAGGAAGGAAGAGGGATAGAGAGAGGGAGAAATAGAGTAGGTAGGTAGGTAGGCAGGCAGGTATGTAGAGGGATAGAAGGAGGGAGAAATACAGTAGGTAGGTAGGTGGGTAGGTAGGTAGGTAGAGGGATAGAGAGAGGGAGAAATAGAGTAGGTAGGTAGGTAGGTATGTAAGAAGAGGGAGAGAGGGAGAAATACAGTAGGTAGGTAGGTTGGGGGTTATATGGTGGTTGTGTGTACGTGTTTGTGTGTGCAGGTATCTACACACAGATTGGTTGGCCATTTAACCAGACTGGGCCACAGCAACGCGTGGCCGGGAATGGCTAGTGGGAAATAAAACAGAGACATACAACATTGCAGTAAAAAAACCTCTTTGCATAAAATCAAAATGAAAAAGAACTTGTAAGTAACCCAATGATCAAGGGAGGTACTAATGGCACTCTATAAAATCTTAGTAAGACCATACCTAGAATACTGCATCCAGTTTTGGTCACTACGCTATAAAAAAGATGTTGAGATGCTAGAAAAAGTGCAGGGAAGAGCAACCAGGATGATTAGGGGACTGGAGACTAAAACCTATGAAGAACGGTTACAGGAACTGGGCATGGCTAGTCTAGTGAAGAGACCTGAGCAGGGGGTTGAGCTAGAAGACCTCCAAGGTCCCTTTCAAATCTGTTATTCTGTTCATTAGGGACCTCCTGAAATCTACTATTGAACACTCAGCGCCATCTGAGTCAATATGTCTTCTTTCCACTGTTTTCCGGGAAGGGAGTGTTTACCAGGGCTGCACTGAAGGTTTGAAAGCTAATTATTTGTGTGATTTATTTGCAGGCATGGCAGTTAAAAAGAAAAAAAAAAGCCTTGCAGCTTCTCTCATTTATGTCATGTGTCAACATTGTTAGGGCATGGCTAAAAAGGTATTCCTCGTCTCTTTCTGCCCCCTAGGCCCAGCCTTCCTAATCTCCTGCTTTCTAGATCACTCAGATTAGGCAAACCATCTGCAAGAGCAACCTGGGAGCTGTACTAGTCCAATAGATTTTGTTCTAGAATAACAGAGTTGGAAGGGACCTTGGAGGTCTTCTAATCCAACCCCCTGCTGAGGCAGGAAGCCCTACACCACTTCAGACAAACGGTTATCCAAAGTCTTCTTTAAAACTTCCACTGTTGGAGCATTCACAACTTCTGGAGGCAAGTTGTTCCACTGATTAATTGTCCTAACTGTCAGGAAATTTCTCCTTAGTTCTAAATTGTTTCTCTCCTTTATTAGTTTCCAGCATTGCTTCTTGTCCTGCCCTTGGAGAAGAGCTTCTTTTGTGGCAACCCCCGAGATATTGGAACAATGCTATCATGTCTCCCCTACTCCTTCTTTTCATTAAACTAGACCTATCCAGTTCCTGCAACCGTTCTTCATATGTTTTAGTCTCCAGTCCCCTAATCCTCTTCGTTGCTCTTCTCTGCACTCCTTCCAGAGTCTCAGCATCTGTTTTACATCACAGCGACCAAAACTGGATGCTGTATTCCAAGTGTGGCCTTCCCAAGGCCTTATAAAGTGGCATTAACCCTTTACGTGATCTTGATTCTATCCCTCTGTTTATGCAGCTTAGAACTGTGTTGGCTTTTTTGGCAGCTGCTGCACACGGCTGGCTCCTATTTAAATGGTTGTCCACTAAGGACTCCAAAATCCCTCTTACAGTTACTACTATTGAGTGAGGGACCACCTATACTGTACCTGTGCATTTTGTTTTGCTTGCCTAAACGTAGAACCTTCCTTTTTTTCACCATTGGCTTTCATTTTGGAGGGCTCCAGGTTGGGGAAAGCCAACGCGCCCCTCTTCTTTTGTTCTATTTGGTGGTGGAATTGTTTGATGTGGATGTTGTCGCTTCCTCTTCCAGGCCTCCTTGCATCAGCCTTGTTTCATCGCACCCTAAATGCAGCAAAAGTGTCAAGTGCAAGAAAGAGCTGGCAGGAAAAGAGCAAGGCTGAATTCATACCTCACAACAAAACATTCCTGTCTCGATCAAAATAGGTTTTTGTGTTTTGCGCCGCAGCCTGATTTGAATAAAACAGCCTTTTAAAGTTCTGGAGGTGGGGGGAAAAATTGCATCCGTGTTAAGTCGTGCTTAATGTTCAAAGGTTCTTTTAACAACAGGAGTTGTATACGAAGCCCAGCCTCTTCCTCAGTCTCTCTTCTTTTCTTCTTTTCATAGCTCCTGCCAAACGGTGGCTTTGCATTCAGCTGAGCGCCTGGCCTCAAACAATGAAAAAAAAGGCAGAGCACAGTTGCAAATGACAGGAAGGGTGAATTTCCAGCAGCGCATCAGGCTGTTTGTTTTGCAAAAGCTGCAGCTGGAGGAGAATCACCTCTCCGGGAGATGTTGCATTCCACGCTACTTTTCTCCTGCGTTAACTTAGTAACAGCTGGTAAAAACCTTGAGCAAGGACTTCTTTTAATCACCCTGGGCCCTGGATGGCTCCAGCCACATGAATGAGCTGGCAAGGAATCCGATAAATGATAAGCAAGAAGTGATTTCTAACAGGTGGAAAGCCGGACAGAGGAGACTAAGGGTTGAAATGGGGGTGGGATAGGGGTCCTTGGTACTCTTTGAGCTTGCTTATTTTGTGCACTGATGATGATGATGATGTTACCTAATTTGGATAGCTAGCAACCGAGTTCAGAAAGCACCAAGGGTCCCTCAAAGCAACTGTGGCTTGCTATGATACACGCCCCTCCATCATTTTTATTCTGTTCTCGTCAGAATCCCCAAGACCAGAGCATCAAGATTGTGTCTGTATGTGTGTGAGAATTGTAGTAATAATTATAGTATGATTTGGGGCTCACTTGCAGCAAATAAGTGAGGCAGCATCGATCAATTTAATGAATAGATACAATACAATACAATAGCAGAGTTGGAAGGGACCTTGTAGGTCTTCTAGTCCAACCCCCTGCGTGGGCAGGAACCTTATACCATTTCAGACAAATGGCTGTCTAACATCTTTTTAAAGACTTCCAGGGTTGGGGCATTCACAACTGCTGGAGGCAAGCTGTTCCAGAGGTTAATTGTTCTTACTGTCAGGAAATTTCTCCTTAATTCTAAGTTGCTTCTCTCCTTGGTTAGTTTCCACCCATTGCTTCTTGTCCTGCCCCCAGGTGCCTTGGAGAAAAGTTTGACTCCCTCTTCTTTGTGGCACCCTCTGAGATATTGGAACACTGCTATCATGTCTCCCCTGGTCCTTCTCTTCATCAAACTAGACATACCCAGACATAGATGTATTAACACTAAAACGTAATCTTAATTTCAATCCTTCAAGTCACTTTCTTGGGTCACCACGATGCTCCTTGCAGATCTTCCACACAAACACACACCCAGAATTGATGGGTCATTCAATAAATGTGTCTTCTGGCGAAAATAAAATTGTTCTCCCATGAAGCGAGTGCGCATGCGCAACATTTTTTTTTGCACTGAACCAGTAGTAATGCCAGTAGCAACCCATCCGTGGCCTGCTCACAGAGAGGGCTCTGCATGCCACCTCTGGCACACGTGCCATAGGTTCGCCATCACAGCTCTGGTCTAGTTTTACCACCCCGCCCCATTCTTTGCAGTTAGGTCTCAGCAACACACAGGTTATTTGCTTGTGTACCTGTGAAATGCTCACCGCATAACAATGAGGTTGCTTGATATTACAGCAGTGGCTTTGACTTACCTTGGAAAGTGAAGCAGGGTTGGGCAGCCTGACCAATTAACAGATTAACAGAGTTGGAAGGGACCTTGCAGGTCATCTAGTCCAACCCCCTGCCCAAGCAGGAGACCCTACATCTGCCTCTACCTAGGACTGAACTCACAACCTCCTGATTGGGAGGCGAGAGCTCCACCTCTAGACCACAGCAGCAGCATTCTGGTTGGAAGACTCTTAGAAAATCCCAGGGAAACAGACTAGCCTGGGAAGTTGAAAAAAAAAAAAAGAGTAGAAAAGGGGAAGAAGAAATAACAACTTTGCTGCCATGAAGACTACATGGATACACCCAGGTGGTCATCAGGAATTGATCAGGAAGTGATCACCGCCCAGAGTCCGTCTCGACGGAGATTGGTGCGGTTTATAAATCGAATAAATAAATAAATAAAAATCTTGACCTGAAGGGACCTTATCTTTTATTTGCATATGGGATCTATGGATGTTTCCTGGCAATGCACAAGTGGGGCTTGATAATGGGGCTTCTGCCAAATGACCTCCAAATGAATATCCCAAAGGTGCTTTTTCAAGACGTAATTGGACTTTCTGGTTTTTTTTTTTCTTTGAAGACCTTTCACTTTTCATCAGAGCCGAAGAAGCTTCAGAAAGTCCAGTTACCTCTTGAAAAAGCACCTTTGGGACAGCCATGACATGGATGACTGAGAATCTCCAAAAGAATATGAAATCATTTTCAGCATGGTGAGAAATCCTTTCCCTCCTCACCTTGTGAAATGTTACCTCTTTTTATGTAGCCTTGCAAAATTGCAATCTTTGCTAAGTCAGGCTTTCTGGACCAGAAAAATTGCCAACTATGAATGTTTTTTTAACTAGAAAATCAGGAAAGAAAGGCTTAGAATAAAACAACGTTGATACCCTTGGAGACTGGGAGAAATCCATTCTTCCCTGCACTGTAGTCGGCTGCTAATTTGAATTGAAACTTTTAACAAGGACTTGTGCCCTCGATACTTAAAACAATTCTTTAATTTATAGGATACTAACAAGGCTAAATGGTCGGGTGGTTGTAGAAAAAGATCGATAAAGGAAATACCACAGATTGACCGAATGGCTTCAGATGCAAGCAGAAAGAACATATTTATGAAATCAAAGTTGGGAAAAAAATAATAAGAGAAAGAGAGAGAGATGGAGAGAGTTGGGGATAGCATAGCTGGCTGGGGAATTCTGGGAGTTGAAGTCCACCAGTCTTAAAAGAGCCGACTTTGCAGACCCCTGGTCTAGGCTAGCCAAACCCAAATCCCGCAACCGTTATTCATATGTTTTGGTCTATGGCAGGGCAAAAATCATCAAATGGAGCAAAACACACTTGTCTTCCTTAGCAACAGAAATGTGGGGCTCATGTTTGGTAAGTTGAGGACTACCTGTATAGCAGCACTGAAAAAGATAATTTATGATCAGTCCGTAGAGTTACAACCATTGCAACCTGCCACAGTAACATCATCAAAGATTTGGCTGGATTATCTTGAAGCTTCTTTAAGTGGGAATGACAGGGAGAGAAGAGACGCAGACCCAGTCGCCCCTTTCTATAAACTCTGCAGAAAATGCCAAATTGGTGCATCTTGGGGTGAGGTGGGGGAGAGAGATACGGACAAGCAAGGAAGAACAACTTGGGAGCATGGCTGGTTCCTCCCGATCCTTTCCCCCCTTGCATGTAAATGATTAATGGGAGATATTGTGGAAGCAGATGTCGTTGCCACAGTAACCAAGGGGAGTTGTGAAAAAAAAAAGGCATGCCCAGAATACTAAGCCCCGCTTGCTCCTTTGCAATGCAGTTATCTGAGCCATCCTGAGATCCTGGCTATCAACAGCCAGCCGTCCTCACCCCAAGGAGCGCATGGAAGCATGCGCATAGATCAAAGGCGGCCCAGGAGCACCTTTTGCAACGAACAGGTTTTGTTCGAAGATTTTCCTGAGCTGCGGCTGACTTCATCCAATGCATAGAACAGGGCTGTCGAACTGGATTTCTTCGAGGGCCGGACAGCATTGTGGTTCTCCTCCATGGGCCAGCCGGGGTGGGGGTGGGGAGAGGCAGGACGGACGTCTCCTGCAGCACTTTGCCAGCCAAAGCGACCCCCCTGCCCCGCTCCCTATTTTCAGCCTTGGCAACCTCCTGCAGCACTCTGCTGGCCAAATCAAGATGGGTGTGTGTGTGCTGTGCCCCATTTTTGGCATGGACAGCCTCCTTTAGCTGGCCAAAATGGGATGCGGGGGGAGGGGAGGGCACACGGCCTCCTATGTCCCATTTTTGGCCTGGATGGCTACCTGCAGCACTTGGCCAGCCAAAATGGCTGTAGTATGTGCCCCCCCCACCGTATCCCATTTTGGCCGTGCTGCAAGAGACCCTCAAGGCAGTGGTGAAATTCAATTTTTTTTACTACTAGTTCTGTGGGCATGGCTTGGCTTGGTGGGCGTTGTGTGGCTTGGTGGGCGTGGCTTGGTGGGCGTGGTGTGGCTTGGTGGGCGTGGCTTGGTGGGCGTTGTGTGGCTTGGTGGGTGTGGCTTGGTGGGCGTTGTGTTGCTTGTTGGGCATGGTGTGGCTTGTTGGGTATGGCTTGGTGGATGTGGTGTGGCTTGGTGAGCGTTGTGCAGCTTGTTGGGCATGGCTTGGTGGGTGTGGTGTGGCTTGGTGGGCGTGGCTTGGTGGACATGGTGTGGCTTGTTGGGCATGGCTTCGTTCCCATGATCAAGTGGGCCTGCCTACCTGCCCCTGAGCTTTACTGACCTATATCCTCTCGCGTGGCAGAGTGGATTATTGCGCCTCAGCTGTTTTCCTCCCCAGCAGTAATGCAGAAGGCAAGTTTTCTCAAAACTGAGCATGATCACTGAACCGGTTGTTAAACCAGTAGGATTCCACCACTGGTTGTACACAGAAATAGGTTGCTGTTGGCATTACTGCCAGTTTGGCGTGGAAAAAAATTTGCTCCGCGTGCGTGCGCATTTGCACCTACAAAGGTTTGCGCATGCGCACAATGTTGGAAAAGGGGGGGGGGATTATATTTTTGTAATTAAGATTGTTTTGCAGAGAACCGAAAATCAAGATGGCGCTGACAAAGATAGAAGCTGTTTGGGGGCATGGCAGGCCGAGTTACTGCTCAATTGGGTGAACTGGTCCAAACCGGTAGGAACCCACCTCTGGTTGTACATTGAGGTCTTACGTTCACACCAAACTAATCAGGGGTGGGTTTCCTGCAGGTTCGCACCTACTCGCGAGAACCGGTTGGTGAAATTTAGAGTACCAGAGGGGGTTCCACCGGCGTACCTGGAAGTAAATCTGGCCCGCCGCTGCCAGTGACCCAACGGAAAGGAAAGGAAAGGAAGGAAGAAAGAAAGAAAGAAAGAAAGAAAGAAAGAAAGAAAGAAAGAAAGAAAGAAAGAAAGAATTTATCATCACAATTGAGTCCAAAATTTTGGTTGCTAAGCAAGAGCGTTGTTAAATGAGTTTCACCACATTTTAAAAGGTGGCCACTCCCACCCTGTCACATGACTGCCAAGCCACGCCCACAAAATAGGCCACACCTACAGAGTAGGTTCTAAAAAATTTGAAACCCACCCCTGAAACTAATCTTATATCTTCAAGCCAGTGTGTATTCCTGGCAACGGACTGGACTAGTTGCTGCAGTTTTCTTGGCAAGATTTCCAGAGTGGCTTGCCATTTCCTGCTTCTTCCTCTGGCTGAGCCTGAGTGACGGGCTCAAGGTCACCGAACTGGCTTCATGCGTTAGGCTGGACTAGAACTCCGCGACTCCCTGGTGCCCTAACCACTACACCAAACCGGCTCTGCAAGTACCTTATCAGATAATCATTGTAACAATCTTAAAAAACCCATCAAGTCTGTTGAGAACGTTGACGATTGCCTGAAAGCTTTTGATGGGTTTTTGTTCTGCAATCTATTGCTCAATAGCGCAGTTAAAGTCTCCTTTTTCCAAACTGGTCTCTTTGAGGTGTGCAAGAGAGGGCTGAAAATACGGTGATGTTACTGAGAACAAAATGCTCTGATATTACTTTGTCTTAGTTTTGATGAGTCCTGGGGTCAGCCTTGTGCCCATTACAGGCAAGGTAAAGGTAAAGCCAGTGGTTACGCCAGTGGTGGGTTTCAAATTTTTTTAGAACCTACTCTGTAGGTGTGGCCTATTTTGTGGGCGTGGCTTGGCAGTCATGTGACAGAGTGGGAGTGGCCACCTTTTAAAATGTGGTGAAACTCATTTAACAACGCTCTTGCTTAGCAACCAAAATTTTGAACTCAATTGTGATGATAAATTCTTTCTTTCTTTCTTTCTTTCTTTCTTTCTTTCTTTCTTTCTTTCTTTCTTTCTTTCTTTCTTTCTTTCTTTCTTTCTTTCTTTCTTTCTTTCTTTCTTTCTTTCCTTCCTTCCTTCCTTCCTTCCTTCCTTCCTTCCTTCCTTCCTTTCCTTTCCTTTCCTTCCCGTTGGGTCACTGGCAGCGGCGGGCCAGATTTACTTCCAGGTACGCCGGTGGAACCCCCTCTCACCGGTTCTCTAAATTTCACCAACTGGCTCTCGCGAGTAGGTGTGAGCCTGCAGAAACCCACCACTGCCTTACGCATATGTGCCAGTCCTTTCCGACACTAGAGGGCAGTGCTCATCTCTGTTTCAAAGCCAAAGAGCCAGTGCTGTCCGTAGATGTCTCCGTGGTCATGTGGCCGGCATGACTAAATGCTGAAGGCGCTTAGAATGCTGTTCCCTTCCCACCAAAGGTGGTCCCTATTTTTCTACTTGCATTTTTACATGCTTTCGAACTGCTAGGTTGGCAGAAGCTGGGACAAGTAATGGGAGCTCACTCCATTATACGGCGCTAGGGATTCAAACCACCAAACTGCTGACTTTTCTGATCGACAAACTCAGCGTCTAATCCACTGAGCCACCCTTCCATTACGGGTAGCCCTTGGTTAATGATCACTTGTTCAGCAACTTTTCAAAATCATGAAGGTGCAGACTGAGGAGTCTTGAATTTGAGAGTTGAAATCCACACGTTGCCAAGACTGGAAAACACAGCACTTGTGAATCAGAATCCAATGTGAGTAAAAATGACATCATGGCTTCCGGGAACCTCCAAAGATGTGATTTAAATTATTTGTTGGTTCAGGTGAATCGATTGCATTCAGGTGAATCGATTCGATTTGGGTCAAAACCTGTGTCGTTTCAGTTTCAAAGTTCATTGGATTCGAAGAATCAGGTTAATTCTGAATTGCCAAGTCAAATGGTTGAAGCGACTTGATAAAAAATGTGTGTTTAACTGTACGAACATTGAATTTTCAAATCTATTTAAGGCCATTTGCCCTGGAACACGGAATCCTTTTAACAATTTATTCAAAGTGGCTATTTGTGACTTTATACAAACCCAATGAATTCCTTATTTGTTTGTGTCTTTTGGTGAATCCACTAGATAATTAGTTTAATAAATTTAATTTGGTGGATTTAATTAATAATAATTTTAAGAGTGGTGCGGTGGCCTAGAGGTGGAGCTCTCGCCTCACAGTCAGGCTGATCATTCTCTCTCTTGGCACAGTGAGAATATATCTGCTGAAGAAAACTCCGCATTGGTGACAGGAAGGGCATCTGGCCATGAAAACCACTCTGCTAGTTCCATTCAATTGTCCAGACTGCACCCTGTAAGGGTTTTTGGGACAAAAGAAGAAGAAGAATTAACAATAATTTTATTGCAATAATAATTTTATTAATGGATTTTTGCATTTCGCCTTCTACAAAAACAATAGTGTATAAAGAACAACCAAATAGCAATAGCAATTCATAGCAATTTGAACTGCAGAAAAAACAATGGCTACCAACCTGCCTTCCATTGAGGACCTGTATACTGCAGGAGTCAAAAAGAGGGCTGTGAAACTATCTACAGACCCTTCGAATCCTGGACATCAATTGTTTCAACTTCTACCCTCAAAACGACGCAATAATAATAATAATAATAATAATTTTTATTTATAGACCGCCTCCTCTCCCCAAAGGGACTCGGAGCGGTGTACAGGGAAATTAAAAATACTAATACAAAATACATAAATAAGTAAAATAAGAATTAAACAAGAATCCCTGCGCTAAAACCCACCATACTAAAATTACACTACAATCCCCTAAACCCAATTAAAAAACGGAAGACTAACCTAGGCCGGCCAAGCAGAAGAAATGTGTTTTCAATTTTTGACGGAAGGAGCGGAGGTCCGTAGTTGTTCTGATTTCGGGGGGAAGGTCGTTCCAGAGGGCTGGCATAGCCTAGTGGACAGCACCCGGAGAAGTCCCTCTCTGTGGGAGCGAATCGGCCGCAGGGATGTATGGGCAGAATCCGATCCCGCAGATAACTAGGTCCCGTGCCATGAGCATTGCACACCAGAACAACTAGACACAAGGACAGTTTTTTCCCAAATGCCATCACTCTGCTAAACAACTAATTCTCACAACACTGTCATATTACCTACTAAGACTGTATTACTATTATTATTCTCTTCCTTCCTAGTACCTACCTCTTCCCACTTATGACTATAACCATGTGGCTTGTATATTTACAATTTACATTGTTTTATTTGTTTCCTAGTATAATTTGATTGCTTATTAGTGTGTTGTATCTTATGATTCTTGATGAATGTATTCTATTTCATTTTTCTTTATGTACACTGAGAGCATCTGCACCGAAGACAAATTCCTTGGGTGTCCAACCACACTTGGCCAATAAAGAATCCTGTCCTGTCCTGTCCTGTCCTGTCCTGTCCTGTCCTGTCCTGTCCTGTCCTGTCCTGTCCTGTCCTGTCCTGTCCTACTCTACTCTACTCTACTCTACTCTACTCTACTCTACTCTACTCTACTCTACTCTACTCTACTCTACTCTACTTATATACTGCTTCATAGTGCTTTACAGCACTCTATAGGCACTTTCCCACTTTGTTAGTGAAGCTATTGGAAAAAAGAGTTCTCCAAATAACTTGACTGGATTGAACTGCAAAGGAAACAGACCTAGTTCCCAAGCTGGGTCTTGGCCTACTGCCCTCTTTGTCTTCCTCGTGAATCAGGCTTGCAGCTCTGTAGCTCAGGGAGCCTCTTCTATCTTGTTTTTAGATCGACTCCTTGCTCAAGATGGCTTGAATGGAAACCTCTGCCCGTGATAGTGGCATGGCTTCAGTGCGAGATAACAACTGGCCTTCATGGAAACATTGACAGGCAGAGCGGGGTGCCAAGAAACAGCTCACGGTGTCAGCCATGTCCTCGCCTCCCCCATTGTTAAAACCGGGCAAACAGTTTTACCCCACCCACCAGAGCCTTCCTGACTTTGATAGTGGAGGAGATCTGGCCAATTTTATGCTGATCTGTAGTTGCTCCTGGGATGCCATCGTAATTCTCCTTCCCTGTAAATCACGCCTTCCTGCACTTCCTCATATTGGGAATGGTTTCCTATTGTTTCATTTCTGGGTTTTGGTAGGACCTCCGGCCGAAATGCCCTCTTGAACCTGACCATTTTCCTTTCCCTGGGAACCTCTCGGGCTTTCTGAAACCACAATGACAAACACAAATGTTGTTGGGAAGAGTGTGGAAGTCCTCCCACTTCAGTGGAATGTTAGGCGTCTTCGGATTCAAGGAACACAACTTTCAAAGAAATCTAGTCATACTTCCTTGTTCTCCTGAACAAGGGTTTTTTTTTTGGAAGGTTTTCTATTAATTATTCTATTAACTGTTAATTATTATAAATCTATTTTGAAGGTTTTCTATTAATGGTCCTGGTTTCAGAGGGTCTGCAAATGCCACGGGGCCCCTGCATTTTACCCTATCTTCTACAGCATATGCTTCAAAAGCAGATTTATGCCGCAGATTGTGCATGAAGTATATTTCAGCTTATTACCTTAATGCTGATGCTTCCTCCTCCTCCCTTAAGCAGATAAACAGATTAACAGAGTTGGAAGGGACCTTGTAGGTCATCTAGTCCAGCCCCCTGCCCAAGCAGGAGACCCTACACCATTTCTGACAGATGGCAGTCCAGTCTCTTCTTGAAAGCCTCCAGTGATGAGGCTGCCACAACTTCTGAAGGCAACTTCTGTTCCATCGGTTGAATGTTCTCACTGTCAGAAAATTGGAATCCTTATTTCCAGGTTGAATCTCTCCTTGAACAACTTCCATCCATTATTCCTCGTCTGGCCTTCAGGTGCTTTGGAAAACAGTTTGATCCCCTTCCTCTCTGTGGCAGCCTCTCAAATATTGGTACATTGCTATCATGTCTCTCCTGGTCCTTCTCTTCACTAGACTAGCCATACCCAGTTCCTGTAACTGTTCTTCATATGTTCTAGTCTCCTCCCTCCTCCTCCTCCTCCCTTCCTTCTCCTCCTCCTCCTGCTCTCTATGCAATGAGACCTCCTTACTCAATTAGAATGTCATATCCTGATTTTCCCATCAACTGGAAAGAGCTCAGAAACTTGCCAGCAGAGATGAGATGCTCAGTGTGCTAATGAAGGCCAGGTAGGGTGGAGTTGTTACACTGATAGAGGAATGATTGACATTTCTCTGTCAGTAGTCTGTTCTGCTCAGCTGCACGGGTGCCTTTTATATAGACAAGTGCCTGCCTTCCTGCCTGCCTGCCTGCCTACTGTACTAAGAGAAACCCCAGGGTTATCCCTCTGTCTAAATTTTCTCTCTTATTTACGGTATTGATTTTTCTGAACTCATTTGCTACCAACTGTAAATATGCCTCTAGTAAGCATCAAGGTTTCTCATGAACAAGCCCAGGTTAAATGCTTCTATATATTTTTGCTCTCCCCCTGTGGAATGTAAGCATAGATTACTGGGCTTCATTGGTTTGGATAATAATACCTCAAAGATAGAATAGCAACATCCTAGGATCAAGTAGTCCTTGATTTACAACAGTTTGTTTAGGGACTGTTTGACGTTACATTGGAACTGAAGAAAAGTGACTTATGATCAGAGGTGGTATTCAGCCGGTTCAGACTGGTTTGCCTGAACCAGTAGCGCAAGTCGCGGGTGGGCGCACCCGCCCTGCCTCTATGCCGCCCTCTTTAGGCACATTTTTGTGGCTGGGTGCATGCGTGGAAGGCACACTCACAAGCAAGGTGCATGTGCAGAAAGCCGGGCGCATGCACAGAAGGTGCACGTGCGCCCGCAAACTGCTAGGTTGGCAGAACCTGGGATAAGTAATGGGGACTCACTTTGTTACACAGCGCTAGGGATTCGAACCGCCGAACTGCCGACCTTCCTGACCAACAAACTCAGCATCTTAGCCACTGAGCCACCTTGATTGTTAATAAGGCAACTTTCAGAGGGGGTGGGACAAAAATCTGACCGGAAATAATCCTTTTTCGGTTGCCCAGTCCCTTGATGATGAAAAAGGTCAGCCCGGAGGTGATGGGAAAGTATCCTCAAAGGCAGGGGTCCCCAACCTTTGCAACTTTAAGTCTGAAGGACTTCAGCTCCCAGAATTCTCCAGCCAGCAAAGCAACTTTAAGCAGCAAAGCTGGCTGGAGAATTCTGGGAGCTGAAGTCCTTCAGACTTAAAGTTGCAAAGGTTGGGGACCCCTGCTCAAAGGTATGCAAGATGAACAAATGTTCTGACCCCTAGTAAGGCAGGTTCCTATATATACCCGGTGCTTATTTCCTTCTCTATTCAGACTTTATAGCCCAAATTTCCTCTTATTCTATGACGAACGTTTTCCTGTTCAAGTGTTTGGTTTTTCCTGTATTGGACCATGGGGGGAAAAAAACCCTGAAATTAAAAAAAAAAAAAAGCAGGGATTCTAATCTGAGACTGCAGGGCTTTGGCTGAAGCCAGAGGTTGTCTCCGAAAGACCCTGTGGCCCACAAAGAAACACACCCAGATGGCCTCGTGTTGACACCCTAACTCTGTGTAACCCCCGGTGTTTGGATGACTGAGCAGGAATGAATGACTGCATACGCCACACAGCCACCCACGTTTAGCTGAATGAAACCAATTTTATTTTACTCATTAGTTTGTCAAACATGTACAGGATAGCAGATATAAGTATGGACATGGACATGAACAAAGGAAATGAATACAAATAAATGGGGACAGTAGGACAGGGACGGTAGGCATGCTGGCGTGCTTATGCACGCCCCCTTTACGGACCTCTTAGCAACGGGGTGAGGTCCATGGTAGACAGTTTACGGTTGAAGCTGTGGGGGTTTGAGGATGTTAAACCCCCACAGATCAGCTGGGACTCAGGAGGCAGAGAATAGATAGGGGCAGGGCCAGCCAGTGGTGGTATTTACCATTTCTCTGAATTTCTCAAAATTTCCGCTACCGGTTCTCCAGAACTGGTCAGAACCCGCTGAATACCCACCTCTGGCTTTGAGTATCATGGATATCATTCTTATAGAATAGAATAGAATTTTATTTGTAAACCGCGTCCTCTCCCCAAGGGGACTCGGAGCGGACTCTTACTCTTAGGTTAGGCGAGGAACAGTCACTGAAACAGGTCATCTTCAATTGACAGCCATAATTTTGCCCCTAGTTAATGAGCTTTCTTGCCATAGTAGTAACAGCAGCTGCAGGGCTGGGTTCTGGCCGCCATTACTACCAGTTCGGTAGTCAAAAGTTTTGTGTGTGTGCTCCGCATGCGCGTACATTTTCATTTAAAACGATCTGCGCATGTGCACAACATTAAAAAAACAAATAAAAAATACATTTCTTTAATGGAGATTGTTCTGCGCATGTGCAGAACCGAAAATCAAGATGCCACTGCCGATCATAGGACTGGTATGGTCATGTGTCCGCCGGAGTTACTACCTATTCGGCTGAACCGGACCGAATAGGTAGGAACCTACCTCTGAGCGGTTGGCTGAAATGGCAAAATTGACAACTCTGCTCAAAGGAAAGAACCTAAGTGCCTTTGTTTCCGCACGGAAACCGCTTCTGAACTTCATGCTTGATGTGGAAAAGATTGAAATTTTGATTTATTTATTTATTTATTTATTTATTTATTTATTTATTTATTTATTATTTATTTATTTATTTATTTATTTATTTATTTATTTATTTATTTATTTATTTATTTATTTATTTATTTATTTATTTATATACCGCCCTATTCTCCCTGGTGGAACTCAGAAAGATAAAAACCCACAACACATACAAAATATAAAATAGCATTAAATTATTAGATCTGTGCTAAAATGGTCCTATAATTTAAAAGTTAAAACAATTAAATATCAAAAATTAAAAGTTATACCCTTAGTCTATGCCAGGCCGGCCAGATGGAAGAAATGTGTTTTTAACATCCGACAGAAGAGGCGTAGGTCCGTGATGGTATGAATATCGGGGGGCAGGCCGTTCCAGAGGGCTGGGCCCACCACAGAGAAGGCCCTTCCCCTGGGAATCGCCAGCCGGCATTGACCGGCAGACAGCACCCTGAGGAGGCCCACTCTGTGGGAGCGGACAGGTTGAAGGGAGGTATGTGGCAGGAGGCAGTCTCGCAAATAGCCAGGACCCGTGCCAAAATCTGGGTTTTACAGATTAGACTGATAGACTTTTGTAGAAATGACTGGTTCATAACTACTTTTGACCTTCTGAAATAAGTGCTTGGCCTTATTTTTGGGGAGGTCTTATTAGTTTTGAGGTGCAGGAGGCCCCTTAACCTCTGCCTGTGGCCCGCAGGTCAGCTGATCCAGAGAGGGCCAGTTCTGTCTCTGTTTCTGGCACAGTCCTAGCATCGCTGGGTCTGCCCCTCTTTTTTGCGGCCACCACTAAGAGAAGGGATGCAGTAGCTAGGGTTTGCGGGAGCAGCCTCCGCGAGGCTGTTCTGTGTGGATGGCAGGTGCATGTGGAGGTCATGGGGCATGTTTCCCCTCCCAAAAATGGCAGGAACAGGCTGCGCATGCGGTTAAATATTTGAGGGGAGGGCTTATTTTCAGGGGAGGATTTATTTTAGCGCATGCACTCAAAAACCAGATTGGGATTATTATCCGGGGCGGTCTTATTTCCTGGGAAACAGGGTATTGTGGTCAAACAAAGAGTTGTGACTTATTCTGCGGCAACAGAGAGAGAGAGAGTCGGAAGTCAATGTTTCTTTCTCTTTCCTTACCCTTCCTCACTTTTCTTTGTACCTTCCCTCTCCCTGTCCTTTTATTTGCTTTTGTATTTTGTATTTTATAATACTTCATACCCTAATAAAAGCGTAAAAGTAAGAGTGCCCTGGAGTCATGTGTTCCCCTTTTTATGACCTCCTGCACAGCAAAGTCAATGGGGAAGGCAGATTCATTAAATAACCGTGTTAGTAATGACAATAGTGATTCACTTAACAACTGTGGCAAGAATGGTTATAAAACTCACTTAACACATTTCTCTTAGCGACAGAAATGTTGGGCTCAATTGAGGTCATAAGTCGAGAACTACTTATACAATACAATACAATAGCAGAGTTGGAAGGGACCTTGTAGGTCTTCTAGTCCAACCCCCTGCGTGGGCAGGAACCTTATACCATTTCAGACAAATGGCTATCTAACATCTTTTTAAAGACTTCCAGTGTTGGGGCATTCACAACTTCTGGAGGCAAGCTGTTCCAGAGGTTAATTGTTCTTACTGTCAGGAAATTTCTTTCTTAGTTCTAAGTTGCTTCTCTCCTTGATTAGTTTCCACCCATTGCTTCTTGTCCTGCCCCCAGGTGCCTTGGAGAATAGTTTGACTCCCTCTTCTTTGTGGCACCCTCTGAGATATCGGAACACTGCTATCATGTCTCCCCTGGTCCTTGTCTTCATCAAACTAGACATACCCAACTTGTATTTTTCTCTCTCACTCTCTTTCTCCTCTCTCTCTTACCAATCTGTATTTTTCTATCCGATTACATATTTTCTATCTATACGCATAGATACAAATGTGTATTTGGCCAAGTGATGCACAGTGTTGAAAAAAAAACCCAGAAAGGTAATGAAATAACAAAAACCTTTGAAAAAGACATTAAAAACAATAAAAAGTGACATATAAATCTACCATCCACTCCATGTTGGACCATAAGAAAGGCTGAGCGCCAGAGAATGGAGGCCTTTGAACTCTGGTGCTGGAGAAGATTCCTGCGAGTCCCTTGGACTGCAAGGCGATCCAACCGGTCAGTCCGAGAGGAGGTCAACCCTGACTGCTCTTTAGAAGGCCAGATCCTGAAGAGGAAACTGAAGTACTTTGGCCACCCAATGAGAAGGAAGGACTCCCTGGAGAAGAGCCTCATGCTGGGAACGATGGAGGGCAAAAGAAGAAGAAGGGGATGGCAGAGAATGAGGTGGCTGGGTGGAGTCACCGAAACAGTCGGCATGACCTTAAATGGACTCCAGGGGATGGTAGAGGACAGGAAGGCCTGGAGGAACGTTGCCCATGGGGTCACGATGGTTGGACATGACCTTGCAACTAACAACAACAACAACCATCCATTCAGATAAAAAAGCATTGTCTTTATTTATTTTTTTGCAAAAAGATTAACAGAGTTGCATTCTCTCCTTAAACCATACATAATTACGATATGTTAATTTGAAAACAAATTCATATTGGCGTCATTTGATTCCCCTGTTCATTTTTTTTTTTAACCAGTTACACTTTCTTTCTGTCCATGTTTGGCTTGTAAATTGCACCACTAATGGTGTAAGAAATCACTTCACCATGTATCACTGGCACATTATTGATCCTGCTTAGTGTTTCTTTTTAAAAAGGAAGGCTTCTCTATTGGTTGAAAAACTTATTTGATAAACGGTGAAACGATCTCCCCTCTGGTAGTCAAAGTGTGTCTACGTTCTTGATTAACCAGGTCAGTTACAAGCAATATTTTCATATTAAGCGGAGCTTGATTGATGTTAGCTTTGGTTAGGAATCTTGTGTTTTAAAGTAATTTAATGCAGGATGTGAATCCAGACAATTTAGTTCACTGAATGATGTATACACAAAAAATGGGTTTAAACAGTCAGGTTAATCAGATAAGTATTTGTTGTTCCTTGCATTATGGTTTGTCGGGTCCCTTTTCCGATTCTTGCTCTTAAAAGCCTTCAGGATGCAGGATGTAACGTCACACTTCTTAGTGAGAATCCATTCTACTGAACTGAGGGAGGTTTGCTTGTGAGAACGCCTGTAGAAGGTGATGCTACAATAAAGACAGACAAGCAATCCGCTTCATTGCTTCCTATTTCATATAGAAGAGGTGGCGGAGGAAGAGGAGGAGGAGGAGGAGGAGATGGAGGAGGAGGAGGAGGAGGAAGAGAAGGAAAAAAAGAAGAGGAGAAGGAGTAGAGGTAGGAGAACTAGATGGGGGAGGAGGAGGAAACAGAAGAGGTGGAGGAGGAAAGGGAGGAGTAGGGGGAGGAGAAGAAGTAGAAGAAGAAAAAGAAGAAGAGTATGTCGAAGAGTATGTAGAAGAGTACACAGAAGTGATAGTAGAAAAGTAAGTAGAAGAGTAAGAAGAGGAGGAGGAAGAGGAAGAGGAAGAGGAGGAGGAAGAAGAAGAGGAAAAGGACGAGGAAGAGGAGGAGGAGGAAGAGGAGGAGGAGGAGGAGGAGGAAGAAGATGAAGAAGAGGAAGAGGAGGAAGAAGAAGAGGAAGAAGAGGAGGAAGAAGATGAGGAAGAGGAGGAAGAGGAAGAGCCAGAGGAGGAGGAAGAGGAAGAGCCAGAGGAGGAGGAGGAGGAGGAAGAGCCAGAGGAAGAGGAAGAGCCAGAGGAAGAAGAAGAACCAGAGGAAGAGCCAGAGGAAGAGGAAGAGCCAGAGGAAGAGCCGGAGGAAGAGCCAGAGGAAGAGCCAGAGGAAGAGCCGGAGGGAGAGGAAGCAGAGGAGGCTGCAGGGGAGGAGGGAGAGGGGGAGGAGATTTCAGGTTTTTTTGTTTCTTTTGACATCCTCGGGCGTATTGATCTAGCAGAGGTTTTTCTTCCAGAAAATAATGTTGCAAGGATCCAGGTTTGTGTTTTCTAAAGTGTTCCCAAAGGAGGCAGTTCAGGGCTAGTGCCTCTCCCTAGATGAAGAGATGTCTTCCAATGGCCTCAGCGACAGCAGGTAGCTCACCATAAAGGTTAAAACATAGATATAAACACCTATGGTGGGGGGGAACAGAGAATTGATCACTGGTCTTCCAAGTGGCGCCTCTTCCGCAGCAAAGACTGTCGTGGAAATGGCATTTCTAAGCACGCTGTGAGGGCTTGGGAGGCAGGAGCTCTCCGGGGGGGGGGGGGGGGAAGGGGGGAGAAGAAGAAGAAGACAAAGGTTCTTCTCAGAAGAAACTTCTTCAGGTTTCTCTCTCCTGGGGTGGCTACACATTCTGTATTACCAAGGATAGCCCTATACCCGCTTTTCTTCAAGGGCTGTGCAATCCAAAGCAGGTTAAAGGGGAAGAATTAGAATAAAAAGACAAGCAGGGTCCTTCGGTGGTGGAATTCAAATTTGTTTACTACTGGTTCTGTGGGCGTGGCATGGCTTGGCGGGCGTGGCAGGGGAAGGATACTTAAAATCTCCATTCCCATCCCACTCCAAGGGAAGGTGAATGCAAATTCCTCATTTCCTCCCAATCAGCTGGGACTCGGGAGGCAGAGAATAGATGGGGGTGGGGAAGGTGGGATTCAAATTTTTTTACTACCGGTTCTGTGGGCGTGGCTTGGTGGGCATGGCAGGGGAAGGATCAGGGATTGGTTCTGCAGGCACTGCTGCCAGTTTGCTCATGGGAGTGCTTGACATGAGTCAAGTCACCCCAATCATAGGCCTTACAATACAATACAATACAATACAATACAATACAATACAATACAATACAATACAATACAATACAATACAATACAATACAATACAATACAATACAATACAATAGCAGAGTTGGAAGGGACATTGTAGGTCTTCTAGTCCAACCCCCTGCGTGGGCAGGAACCTTATACCATTTCAGACAAATGGCTATCTAACATCTTTTTAAAGACTTGCAGTGTTGGGGCATTCACAACTTCTGGAGGCAAGCTGTTCCAGAGGTTAATTGTTCCAACTGTCAGGAAATTTCTCCTTAGTTCTAAGTTGCTTCTCTCCTTGATTAGTTTCCACCCATTGCTTCTTGTCCTTCCCTTAAGGTGCCTTGGAGAATAGCTTGACTCCCTCTTCTTTGTGGCACCCTCTGAGATATCAGAACACTGCTATCATGTCTCCCCTGGTCCTTCTCTTCATCAAACTAGACATACCCAGCTCCTGCAACCGTTCTTCATATGTTTTAGTCTCCAGTCCCCTAATCCTCTTGGTTGCTCTTCTCTGCACTTTTTCCCAGGGTCTCCACATCTTTTCTACATCGTGGCGACCAAAACTGTATGCAGTATTCCGTATAATTTCCAAATATGCATACCTAATCAACAATAATCTCTCTTTATACCTACAGCAGTTACGGTATGGACAGCAATCCTCTTATAAACCCAGAATATCGTAATGGTGGAAGCTCTGTTAGCAGACCATGGTTTCCAAGATATCTGCAATGCCTGCAGGAAAGCAGAACAAGGCTTACATTATTACTCTTCCTCTTTTGTTTAGTGTTTGGGGGCTTTTTTTGGGGGGGGGAAACAACTTTCCAACATCTTTTGGAAAAGAGGGAATACATTACCAAGAAAACTGGGTGGACTTGTCCAAGGAGTTGCCAGGAGTCAAGACTGATTTGAAAGCATCAAAAAATTTACATGAGCTCACCAATCTGGGGGTTAAAGCAGACAGGAGTTTTAATCACTTGCAGATTCCTAGCATAATTTAATTGTAGACGAACGTTAAAATTTTAGCACCTGCAAATGTTTTGGATGATAAATTACACAAGTTGTCACCGATCTTCTTCTTCTTCTTCTTCTTCTTCTTCTTCTTCTTCTTCTTCTTCTTCTTCTTCTTCTTCTTCTTCTTCTTCTTCTTCTTCTTCTTCTTCTTCTTCTTCTTCTTCTTCTTCTCCTTCTCCTTCTCCTTCTCCTTCTCCTTCTCCTCCTCCTCCTCCTCCTCCTCCTCCTCCTCCTCCTCCTCCTCCTCCTCCTCCTCCTCCTCCTCCTCCTCCTCCTCCTTGCCTTCTGGTGCTTTGAAGAATAAGTTGACCCCTTCTTCTTTGTGGCAGCCCCTCAAATACTGGAATACTGCGATCATGTCACCCCAGTAATTTTTTTCTCTAGACTAGCCATACCCAATTCCTGCAACCGTTCTTCATGTTTTAGCCTCCAGGACTTCAATCATCTTAGTTGTTCTTCTTTGAACTTTTTCCAAGGTCTCAACATCTTTTTTATAATTTGATGACCAAAACTGGATGCAGTATTCCAGGTGTGGTCTTACTAAGGCTTTATAAAGCGGTACTAACATTTCATGTGATTTTGATTCAGTGCCTCTGTTTATACAACCAAGGATTGTATTATCTTTTTTGGGCTGCCGTTGCACACTACTTACTGCTGCCAAAGCAATTAATACAATACTCTTCCTCCTCTTTTCCTCTCTCCTTCCTTCATTACAGCCAAGGACCAGAACATTAAACAGTAGTAAAAATAGTAAAAGAAACATTAGATAGCATCAAATTGGCTGACAAACAAACTGAATTATAGCTGTGGGAGAAGCTTGCATTAATTGGTCCTTTGTCTTTACTGCTGCTACACAGTATGAGTGACCACGTTAAAAAAAAAGTTAACTTGCATAAAAATATCTCTTCTTTCTGGGAATTGATGTCAGTATTACAGATGTCTCACAGATGCCACAAAAATAAAATAAAATAAAGACACGTGGAGCTATTTTAATTTCTCCAACTCTAATTGATAAAACACCTTAACTTTGACTGATTATCTGTTGGCACAGCTGCCATTGTCTACCCACATCCATTATCTGTTGTATATGCTTTTTCTAACCCACCCCTGCCAAGAATTTCGCAGCAAAGGGGCCGAAGATTGGATGTTTTCTGAACAAATTCCTGTAGACAGTTTTTTTGCGTTGTAATTAGTACACGCCCAGCATTGGAGCATGGGGAGAAGGGCAAGCTAAAGGCAAGCTAATGAGGTCAGAAGATGGCAGGCTGCCATCCTGTGAATAAGGGGAACAAAAAGAGCAACGAGAAAGCCATCTGCCTAGAAACGTGTCCCGGGGCTCTGGTGTCAAATGCAGATGGATTTGTTGAAGAAGCCGGAGACTTGGAGATACTTCACTCTGTTTGTTGTTTCAGAGGCTAATTGGGTCAATGGAAGGCTTGGCAAATCGAGGCAGCCTCTGCCTTTGTTCAACTTAGGGCAAATACTTGAATGGCAAGAAGGCTATGAATTTGGGGTGAATTTGTTCCGCATCGCCCTTCCTTCCTTCCTTCCTTCCTTCCTTCCTTCCTTCCTTCCTTCCTTCCTTCCTTCCTTCCTTCCTTCCTTCCTTCCTTCCTTCTTAACCTTTCCTAATTAAGAGGCTTTATCATGCCATAAGAGACATGGTGGCTCAGTGGTTAAGACATTGAGCTTGTCGATCAGAAAGGTCGGCAGTTTGGGGGTTCGAGTCCCTAGCGCCACGTAACGGAGTGAGCTCCCATTACTTGTCCCAGCTTCTGTCAACCTAGCAGTTCAAAAGCATGTAAAAATGCAAGTGGAAAAATAGGGACCGACTTTGGTGGGAAGGTAACAGCGTTCCGTGCACCTTCAGCATTTAGTCATGACCACAGGGACGTCTTCAGACAGTGCTGGCTCTTCAGCTTTGAAACAGAGATGAGCACCGTCCCCTTGAATCGGCAACGCCTAGCACATCTATGCAAGGGGAACTTTAACCTTTACCTATCATCCCATACCTTCCATGGCTTCTGGCATCACACTCCAAATACAAAATAATTATTTGCTTAATATTTATTGGAGTTTTTCTTTTTTCTTTTTCAAATGCCTGTACAGCTTCTCAGTCCTGGTTGTCCCAAAAGTACTTTGTCAGGAGGCGACTGGGCTTCTTGGATGAGAAGCGAAACGTCTTCAAAGAAAACAACAACAAGAAAGTCCAGTTGCCTCCTGAAAAAACACCTTTGGGGCAGTTCTTTTTTTTATAAACCGCCCCCCCCCCCCATGCCTTTATTATTTTTATAAAGAACTCAAGGTGGTGAACATACCTCATTCTCCTTCTCCTTCTTCTTTCCCCCCCACAACAACAACAACAATCCTGTGAGGTTTGTTAGGCTGAGGAAGAGAGACTGACCCAAAGTCACCCGACCAGTTTTCATGTCTAAGGCGGGAATAGAACTCCCAGTCTCCTGGTGATTGGCCCAAAGTCACCCAGCTGGCTTTTATGCCTAAAGCAGGACTAGAACTCCCAGTCTCCTGGTGATTGGCCCAAAGTCAACTAGCCAGCTTTTATGCCTAAGGCAACTAGAACTCCCAGTCTCCTGGGGATTGGTCCAAAGTTATCCAGTCAGCTTTCAGGCCTGAAGTGGGACTAGAACTTACAGCCTCCCAGTATCTAGCCAGAACCTTATCTACTATATTTCATCCCCCGTGGCTTCTAATAATCTGTTGATAGTGACAAATTTAGAGTTCCTTGGATCACAAGCTTTGGAACAGAAAAAGTAATTCTTTTTTTTGCTCCAAAACGTTTTTTTTATTATTTCATTTTCATGACATATAAATCACATGGATACTATTACATAGCCAACATCATATTGTATTATTAAATGTTTATATCAATTCATCTTACCATCAACTCCCAAAAACAATTATTGGCTCTTCTGCTCTCCAGACACCATATTTGTACCTTATCCATCACTTTCTTCTTCTTCCCTCCATCTCCCTCCCTCCTTTCTTCCCTCTGTCGTCCTTCTCTTCTTTACTTCCCCTTCCTCTCTCCTTCTCCTCTCTCCTTTTTCCACTCCTCATTTCTCTCCTCCTCTTCCCCTCTCCTTGCCCTCTCTCCTATCCCTCTCTTCTTCCCTTACCTCTCTCCTTTACTTCCCACTCTTCATCTCCTTTACTTGGTGCATTTCAGCTTCTGAGCAAGCTCCATTTTATGTTGATGGTATTTCCTTTTCATCTTAAACCTTTTTGACTTCCCTGCAGTCCAAAAGAGAATTCTAAAGAACAACTTGCATGCTCATTATGTCATGGAGTGCTCATCTGACCATGTTTGCAATCTCCCTGCAGAAAGGTTTAGGAGGCAATGAGGACTGGGATCTTATTTCTCCCCCAAGGGAGGGAAAATCCTTAAAAAACGTTCTTGGAAGTGTGATGATGTGATCTGCTAGGAAGCCCTCATATCTGTGGCAAAGTGCTGTGGGAATAATAATAATAATAGCCGTGGGAATAATGTTAACCTGCCTATTTCATATATAACTCAAGGTGGTGAATATACCTGCTGCCTACTTTCTCCACAACAACAACCCTGGGGGTGAGGGGGTAAGATTGGGCTGAGACAGCAGAACTGGTCCAAAATCTTTTGGCTTTCACGCCTATGGGAGGAACAGCACCATTATCACTATACTAAACTGCAGGGGTGAAATGCTTTGATTCGGATTGGTTCGCTCAAACCGGTAGTTTAAAAAATGCTACTAATTTGGGCAAAACGGTATTTCCGACGATCAGCTGTGACGTGTGATTTATATTAACTAGAATCGTCCTATTTCCTGCTTTCCAGATAATCTAAATTAGGGGTCTGCAAAGCTGGCTCTTTTAAGACTGGTGGACTTCAACTCCCAGAATTCCCCAGCCAGCATAGCTGGCTGGGGAATTCTGGGAGTTGGAGTCCACCAGTCTTAAAAGAGCCAACTTTGCAGACCCCTGATGATCTAAATCATGTGGCACAGCGGAATCTCCGCCCCCCCCTCCCCGGCTGTTCTACTTTGCATACTAGGAAGGCTTCAAAATGCTTTTTTTAAGCACTGTGCGGGCATGCCTCAAACACACATGCATGCAAAGTGAGCATGTGCGTACACTCACCGAACAGTTAGCAGACTTCAGAGGATTTCACTGTTGCTAAACTGTTAACTATACTAACCTAACTTTCCTCCCAAAACCTTGGTTTCTCGCAGATGCACAATCTAGGACTAGCAAAGGGCTGTTCACTTATTCTCCCTTGGAAAGAGACAGTTTTGCCTAGCAGTTAAGGAAACTGGGAGACGGTGAGTTCTAGTCCTCCCTTAGGTACAAAAGCTGGGTGGGTGACTTTGGGCCACTCCTTCAGCCCAACCCATTTCACCGGGTTGTTTTGTGGTAAAAATAGAAGGAGAAGGGAGTACTGTGTGTGCTTGCTGCAACAACAACCACAACAACAACGACAACGGTGGGAAACGAGAGGAGAGGAGAGGCGAGAAGAGAGAGGGGAGAGGAGAGGAGAGAAGAGAAGAGAGGGGGGAGAGGAGAGAGGAGGGGAGAGGAGAGGAGAGGAGAGAAGAGAAGAGAGGGGGAGAGAAGAGAGGAGAGAGGAGGTGAGGGACCCGCCCTGGGTCCTTTTTGGAGAAGGTGCGGGGTATAAATTTGAATTAAAAAAAACAAAAAAAAAGGAGAGGCGAGAAGAGAAGAGAGGTGGGAAAGGAGAGAGGAGAGAGGAGGAGAGGAGAGGGGAGAGGAGAGGGGAGAAGAGGGGGGGACAGGAGAGATGAGAGAGGAGGGGAGGGGAGGGGAGAGAAGAGAGGTGGGAAAGGAGAGAGGAGAGAGGAGGAGAGGAGAGGGGAGAGGAGAGGGGAGAAGAGGGGGGGACAGGAGAGATGAGAGAGGAGGGGAGGGGAGGGGAGAGAAGAGAGGTGGGAAAGGAGAGAGGAGAGAGAAGGGGAGGCGAGGGGAGAGGAGAGGAGAGGGGAGAAGAGAGGGGGGAGAGGAGAGATGAGAGAGGAGGGGAGGGAAGGGGAGAGGAGAGGAGAGGAGAGAAGAGAAGAGAAGAGAAGAGAAGAGAAAAACCAGAAGATTCCTGCCAAAAAAATGATGCTTATAAAGACTTGGACTTCTATTTAAGATGCAGGAACAATGATGCCAAATGAATGTTCAGAAAAATGTCTCAAGAACAAGAACATTTTTGGCCCTGTAGCCAATTTCCAAGGAAGGGTGTGGGCTTCTCTGCATTGGATGTGTGCTTTCAAATGGACGCGTCGTATAAGGAAATTCTCTGGAAGACGTTGTCAAGCAAAAATCACCTAAATGTGTCATTTAGGATTAAAAATTATCTGGAAGTCAATCTGGAAGTCATATCCCTGAGCAGGGAAATGCCTGCTAAATCCCAAAGTGATTGGAAACAGGTCATTCAAAGATTGCCACAAACAATAGAAGGTCATCACCAAATCTGCATGGCCATGCCTCCTTTAAGATGATTGCAAGATCATTGTAAGAGGGGGGGAAAACAAAGCCACTGGGTCACATAACATTAATTTAATTCACCTAGAAAATCCTAATGGATGAGTTGTTGGCACTCATGGCATTCATGAGTTCTGTGCCAGGCCAACTGACCTCCATTTTTTTGGCAAGCTGCCCAGAGTCGTTCTGAAGTTGGGAAGCCATAGATAGATGATAGATAGAAAATGATATATTTCAGCCCCGAAGCCCATTTTGGAATATCTTCAGGGGTGCCGCAGCAAGGCTGGGGTGGAGTTGTGGGAACATGAGGGGGCAGATAGAGATAGATGGGGAGGGTGGGGGGAGATGTGTAAGCCAAAATAGCATTCTTTTCTATGGGAGCCAAGGATGGTCTATCAGGTGTTGGAGGGGCATGGACAAAAGCCTGCTGGAGTTGAGACTATAACCTGATTGGACTGTGTGATGGATGGGTGACCTGGGGGCAAGAACTTTGGGTTTTGATTTGGGTGGGGAAACCAGTTTTCACCAGCTGTGTCAATATGACATTCCTAATAAAATTGTGCTTCAAGGGAATTCTAGCCCTCAGAGTTTTGATTGCTTTAGGTTTCTTACGTGGAATTCTGATGATAGATAGATAGATAGATAGATAGATAGATAGATAGATAGATAGATAGATAGATAGATAGATAGGTAGGTAGATAGATAGATAGATAGATAGATAGATAAAGGTAAAGGTTCCCCTTGCACATATGTGCTAGTTGTTCCTGACTCGAGGGAACAGTGCTCAGCTCCATTTCAAAGCCGAAGAGCTAGTGCTGTCCAAAGACGTCTCCCTGGTCATGTGGCCAGCATGACTAAATGCCAAAGGCATATGGAATGGTTAACATCCTACCAAAGCGATCCCTATTTTTCTACTTGCATTTTTACAGGCTTTCAAACTGCTAGGTTGGCAGAAGCTGGGACAAGTAAGGGGAGCTCACTCCATTATGTGGTGCTAGGGATCTGAACCACTGAACTGCCAAACTTTCTGATCGACAAGCTCAGTGTCTTAGCCACAGAGTCACTGTGTCCCTGATAGATAGATAGATAGATAGATAGATAGATAGATAGATAGATAGATAGATAGATAGATAGATGGTAGATAATAGACAGATAGATAGAAAGGAATGTCGTAGGTAGGTAGGTAGATGAAAGAATGTATAGGTAGGCAGCTAACGTAGGTAGATAGATAGGAGAGGGAGAGAAGGACAGAGGGATGGATGGATAGATAGATAGATAGATAGATAAGATAGATAGATAGATAGATATGCTTGCTGTTTACCACACAATGAGTGTAAGGATTTTATATGCAATGAAGCCTATTTCTTGTTCCTCTTTTTTAAGTTCCTTCTTGAGTTTTGGCCTTATCCAGAGTGGCTGGAAATATCTTCCTTCTGTGGCAGCTTCTGGGAGGCTAAAACAGCCATCTCTCGTGAATACATTAACTTGGATCTCTGGGCTAAGTGGAGGGTGGGACTTAATGACCTCAAGAGCTCCTTCCAACTCTGGGCGTCTGTCATTTATCGCCAGATTGACTGTCCTTTGTGGCTTTATTTGGGAGAGAGGAAGAGTCTTGTTAGAAAGGGCTCCGACAGAAGGCCTTGCCTCTCTAGAAGGAAGCTCTGTGCCAATCTGCATTTCTAATCTGACATGGATAAAAATGATTCCTAGAGAAATGGTGGATGACAGCCCAGAGCTTACTTCTTCTTTTTTCCTTAACTAAGAGGCCTCGGCAGCTCCCATCCCATATTGTCGCTTGGATAATGGGAAGGACGTTCTTTCCATTTCATTTCCTTCCTCATCCCCAGCCTTTCCTTTTGTCTTGCCTCTCCTTTAGAAATGTTAATTCTAGCGGATCTATCGACAGTACTCATTTTCCGGCATTGTCATTTCCAAGAGAACGTGCGCTTTTATTTTTGCAAAAATAAATGAAAGAAAGAAAAGAAAGAGAAAAGACAGCAGAGTCGGCCAAAGCAGCTGCACTGCGGAAGGGAGGGCTACCAATAATGACTGGGATAATTAGAATAATAATAATTTCTTCAGGCAGACGGGCGCGGAAAGGTGGGGGGAGTTGCTTGTAAACTACTGTTCTTGGAGCGTGGTGACTTGAGTACTGTTAGGAGTATAATCCTAGTGTTGGGTTGGCAATATATATAAGCCATGATTAAAAGCAACAAAGCCAATGGTCTTTGTTGCTTTAAATGTTATATGTTTGAATGTAATTAGCTGCTGTAATTAACTCAGCAATAAGAGGAAGCCAGGAGCTCTCTCTCTCTCTCTCTCTCTCTCTCTCTGCTCGCTTCCTCTGACTGACTGACTGACTTTGCAGAACTAAGAAGAATCGTGGATTTTGGGTTTTTTCCCCCTAGTGCATTGTTGCACAATCACACAAGCCCAGGATTTTTTTAAGGGGAGGGTGAGGAATTGTAGCCTGCATTACCATGATATATCTTTGTCTGGAGGTTTTGAATGCATCGTGATTTCTTTCCCCATTACCTCCCTTCTCCTGTTTTGAGGGCTGACATCATATAAGCTAAAGGTAAAGGTTCCCCTCGCACATATGTTCTAGTCGTTCCCGACTTTAGGGGGCAATGCTCACCTCAGTTTCAAAGCCGAAGAGCCAGCGCTGTCCGAAGACATCTCTGTGGTCATGTGGCCAGCATGACTAAACGCCGAAGGCGTATGGAACGCTGTTACCTTCCCACCAAAAGTGGCTCCTATTTTTCTACTTGCATTTTTACGTGCTTCTGCTAGGTTGGCAGAAGCTGGGACAATTAATGGGGGCTCACCCCGTTACGCGGCGCTAGGGATTCGAACCTCCAAACTGCCGACCTTTCTGATGGACAAGCTCAGCATCTCAGCCACTGAGCCATTGCGTCACAAGAAGTTGAGAAAAAGGTATAAAGAAGCAGCTTCTAGGTTTTTTTTACAGCACTTACAAATAACTTTATCATCCATCCTCCCCCTTTACAGTTACGATTCCCTTCTTCCTATTTGAGGGCTGAAGAACTATTGGTTTACAGATGACATGAGAAATGTAGAAGTTACAGGCATCAGATATAGTTGAATCTTTCAATCCTAACCAGTTATACAGCAGGCCAAGAATTACTCTTGGCTCCTTCCTTCCTTCCTTCCTTCCTTCCTTCCTTCCTTCCTTCCTTCCTTCCTTCCTTCCTTCCTTCCTTCCTTCCTTCCTTCCTTCCCCTCTCCTCGTCTCATTCCAAATTGTATGGCCACCCATACCAAATACTGGTAGTCCTCGACTCATGACCACAATTGAGCCCAAAATTTCTGTGTGAGACATTTATTAAGTTAGTTTTGCACCATTTTACAACTTTTCTTGCCACACTTGTTAAGCGAATTGCTGCAGTTGTTAAATTAGTAACACAATGGTTAAGTGAATCCTGGCTTCCCCATTGTTTGTCAGAAGGTTGCAAAAAGGGGACTGAACCCAGGACATTGCAATCATCATAAATATGAGTCAGTTGCCAAACGTCTGAATATTGACCTTGTGACCATGGGAATGCTGCAATGGTTATGAGTGTGAAAACAGGTCACAAGTCCATTTTTTCAATGCTGTTGTAACTTTAAACTGTTACAGGTTGAGGATTATCTGTTGTTGTTAGTTGCAAAGTTGTGTCCAACCCAACACGACCCTATGGGCAACATTCCTCCAGGCCTCCCTGTCCTCTACCATCCTCTGGAGTCCATTTAAGGTCATGCTGACTGCTTCGGTGACTCCATCCAGTCACCTCATTCTCTGCCGTCCCCTTCTTCTTTTGCCCTCAGTCTTTCCCAGCATTACGCTCTTCTTCACATAATTGCAAATCTGGCGGACCATTATGTTTCACTAGAGAGTTTGACTCTATCTTGGTCAAGCATCCCAGGTGCTTAGACATTAATTTGCTCTGTTTCAACCTGGCCTTGAAGGTCATTTGGAGGTCATTTGGAGGTTTCAGCTAGTCAAGCAGATGGCCACCCAGTTAATTATAAGCACTCTGAGGATCGCCCATATAACACAACGACTTATGACAGTTGTATTGTTCGTCAGTTAGCTTCCAGATGGATATTTCTAAGACCACTTTCTCTGGGTTGAATTCATCTGGTGAGTTCAAGGAGAAAATGGCTTGCTGAGGATCCCTCTCTCAAAGGAAACTCATCTGGGCTGAATCTGATAGATCTTCTCACTAATGGCTCCTTCCCTTTGGAATAGTTTAACCCTGAATATCGGTGGCTCAGTGGCTAAGATGTTGAACTTGTCGATTACAAGGTTGGCAGTTCAGTGGTTTGAATCCCTAGTGCCACATAACAGAGTGAGCTCCGATTAATTGTCCCAGCTTCTGCCAACCTAGCTTTTCGCAAGCATGTAAAAAATGCAAGTAGAAAACTAGAAACCACCTTTGGGGGGAAGGTAACAGTGTTCGGTGTGCCTTCGGTGTTCAGTCATGCCAGCCACATGGCCACGGAGATGTCTTTGGACAGTGCTGGCTCTTTGGCTTAGAAACGGAGATGAGCACTGCCCCTAGAGTTGGGAATGACTAGCACATATGTGCGAGGGGAACCTTTACCATTACCTTTTCAAAAAACTGTGATAACTTTTAGGACCAGGGACAACTATAATGCCACCAACTGGTGGGCATCAGGTTGGTGGCAATATGTTGAAATTCATTGCTAAATGTTTACATTTATTTGTGCTGGTCTATGGTAAGTGAAGGAATACAGTGGCAGGTAAACTGAAGCAAATCAGTAAATCAATGAACAAATTCCTTCAATTCTGTGCATGCCTAGTTGGTTGTAGTAAATAGAAATTGTGTACATAAATTTTCAGCAGCTGGAAGACTTTGCATTTGGGAGGTATCTACACATGTTAGGAAAGATTGCTCTAGAGAATAATAGCATATCCATGCAGGAACACTTATACAGCATTGATATTAATTTAAAAACCACAATCGCCTCTTAATTCCTGCTCTTGCTGAAATTCCAACCTCTATTATTAAAAATATGTTCATTTTTTCTCTCTTGTTTTTTGTAACAAGCTGTTCAAACACAATGCCTCCTGGTGACTGGGAAATCTGTTTCAAATCTTTTTATTGTTTACAGTCAAAGGGCAGGCTTGCAACCACTTTCCACGGCAGAAGGCTCTCATTGTTGTAAACAAAGGGGCATCTCTCTTTAAGCAACTGGAAAAGAAAACTTTTTTCTTAGACCCAGCAAATAACAGAATAACAGAGTTGGAAGGGACCTTGGAGGTCTTCTAGTCCAACCCCCTGCTCAGGCAGGAAATCATCAACCCTACAAAATGATCTTGAATGTAAGCATTTAATTCATTAACTTTTTAACTTTCCTTCCTCATGTATTTCACTCCCCCTTTGGTCATATCAAAACTGACATTTTGGCACTATTTTTTAGATATTACTTGATCCAAACACTCAGCCACAATGTCTGTTCCCTGAATATGAGTTTGCTGAATTCTGGTAACTCAAATTCCCCATTTCCCTCCTTCATCCAGAATTGCAAAGAAATAAATATACAGGAAGGAAGAGGAGAGATATTTTTCTGTAATTCACACTTTCTTGCTAGAAGAACAAAAGCATCTCACGGGGATAGTTGCGTGATCTTAAAAAGATTGGATTAGCCAGTTTTATATTATGCACAGGGGACAAATTGCCTTCCAGCTAATTCAATCTCAGTTTCAGTTGACTCGCTGGTTAATTTGATCAAGAGACACAGAGTTAGCCATTTGCATTCCCAGTATCAAGGCTTTGCTGCACGTTCAGATCCATTGGGCCATAATTCACTTTATAGTAATATCTTAGTACAAGTGGGGAAAAAAACCCACTCTAGTGTCTCATTTCTGGACTTCATTGAGAGCTCATTGTTTCATAAGTAATATTCTCTGTCATTTGCTGGGATTATCTTTGAAAGTGGCAACACTGGAGGCTTACAGTATTACTGTAGCATTTAAAAGCTGCAGAGTTTTTACAAAACCGTACCTCCGTTTCTGAAATGTTCTAATCAGGGAAGATAATTAGATGCCATCAGAACTGGAGAAACTTATAGTAAAGAAAATGTATATTTGATTATTCATGTATTAACTGCAGCTAGAACTGTATTTGCACAACACTGGAAAAGTGAAGCGATTCCTACAGATGAGAACTAGATTAGGAAAATATTAGAATGTGCAGAAATGAATAGGTTAACACTTACAGTTAAAGAGAAGGAACAAACTGAATTATATTATATGGGAACTATTCTACTAATGGCTAGAGAACAAATATGAAAGTTAGAAATAAAAGTACCTAGATTACTGAAGTACAGAAAATATACCAATAGAATTAAATAAGTTAAGATGAGGATTATTACAGCACTAGATATGTTACGTATATCAATATTAACTTAAGAGTAGAAATAATGAATATGACTATACATTTTAATTGTTCCTGCACAAGACATTTGTACCCAGATGGTACAGTTTAATAGAAGATGGATTGTTTGTATTAAAATAAAATAAAATTGTTTATAATAATAATAATAAAAGAACTGCAGTGGAGGAGGCGGGAGTTTATCTAGAACTTTTAATAAGAGCGTTGTTAATCAATGGGTTTTTAAAAAGCCAAGAGGATCCCAAGATTGCAAAAGGAGTGTGGTTTCAGCTGAATGACTATGACCATAATCTTGACTTTTTGGACCTCGCTCTTCAAAAATGCCTCCAAATGGCAGTTGGTTGTAGAAGCATCTTTCTGATAGCAGCTTCTTCCCTTGTGAACAGGCATCTATGTGAACGCTCACTGACAGGCAGCCTAACAGACAAAATCCATTGGTTAGGAGACTTGTAAGAGTGGAAAGGGCTTGGATCTCTGAAATCATTCTAGAATGGTGTAAGGTAGTTCTGGCAGACAATTAAAATCCATGTCAGCTGGAACTGTCAGGCCTCAGGAAACCAAGCAGGTGGAATGACTTCCAGTTTCCTTTCTTGTTCCTCACCTATAGACCGAAATCTTGCCAGAATAAAGCAACTTATTTGCTTCGCTCTAAATATTATTACTATTTATTAAATTAATAATAATAATAATAATAATAATAATAATAATAATTTATTACATTTATAAACCGCCCCCTCTCCCCAAAGGGACTCGGGGCGGTGTACAGGAAAATTAAAAACCATCTAAAAACATACAATACATAACAAGATTAAAAATGAATTAAATTAGCCTGTACTAAAATTTTAAGAACAATTAAAATTGCAGCCCATTAAAAACCAAATAAAACAATTTGAAAATACAGACTGACCGCTGTATTAATTGACCGCTCATCTTACCACAAGGTAACTCTAGGTGGTTTACAATATTAAATATTGTATAACTCTGAGATGTCAGGGACTGAGGATTTAAGAGCTGCCAGCTGATGTAATGTTGTAAGCTATAAACCAGAAGCTGATGCAATGACTGTAAGCTGATGCAATGAGGTGTCTCTCTCTATAGGTGGCCATTAGAGGGCATCTCTCTCTCTCTCTCTCTCTCTCTCTCTCTCTCTCTCTCTCTCTCTCTCTCTCTCTCTCTCTCGTCGTATATCTCATTTCTCTCCTTGTGTCTGTAGCTGAGTGGTAAAAAATTTATCTACCACGTGTTTGTCTGTATATATGTATATATAAATCACTATTAATTGTCTAAAGGCTCTGTGTGCTGTGTTTTGTTCCAGGGGGTTTATCTCATAATAGTCACGCTGCCAAAATGCTGACAGAGAATTCCTAGGGAGGAACCTTTTAAACTCTCTTTCCCCAACCAAGCTATCAAAGTTTTACGATTGTCCTCTGGGATGAAGCCATTTCTTTAAAACAAAAAGTTAAGTTATATTCAGGGGGCAGATTATCCCAGGCGGAAGATCAGGGGTGTCAAACTCAAGGCCTGGAGGCTGGATCCGGCCTGCAGGTTGCTTAGATCGGGCCCACGAGGCCGCCCTGGAAACAGCAAAGGACCAGCCTGTGGTATCTCTGCCAGCAAAAACGTAGCTTGGGAGGGCTACCTTCCTGAGATCCCTTTTCACTGGCAGAGGTTTGCAGGAGGCTGTTGCAGCTGAAAATGGAGCTGGGGAGTCCGTTTTTGCTGACAGAGCCGTCAGGCCACCTCAGGCGCCCCAACACAGGTGACATCGAGCTGGCCACATCCACCCTGACTACAGCCATCCTGGATCCCCAAGGTCAAACACAACCCTGATGTGGCCCTCAATGAAATCGAGTTTGATACCCCTGATGTATATTAACTTGGAAAGACGTTTTCAGAAATCCTGGAGGGTCGATGGCTAAACACGCCTGTTATGAAAAAACAACAACATGGGTTCTTTCACGTATACAAAGTAATATTCAGTTCTCCCTTTACCTTGCCATGGGCCACCACCATTGTCTCGGGAAATAGCAAATAACTAAGGGATAGAGAAAATGTTTGGCGTCCCTTGAGTGATGTGCCAACATTTAAGATCAAACAGGTTTCACCATCAGTTTTTCTCCCAAAGACCCTCAATTTCAAATTGAAAACTGAACCCTTATAGGGCAAGTATTTCAACCTTCTCACGTTGAGCCTAATGACAGCTGTCTAGGGATGACACTTACTTGGTGGTTGAACTAGTTTGAATCCAGATGTAACCATGTTTCATGGATTCATTCTGACATCTAGTGGTCATACTCTATTTGCACACTTGTGTTGCACATCCATTATTTGCACAGAAAAGCAATGGCAGATGACTTCTGTATTGTGCCACGAAAAGTACATTAGACAGATGTGCCCATAAAATCACCAGCATTAAAAAGCCTTTATGCTACAGGACAATGCCATAAACCTGATTCACACGCCATGCTAAATTATAAATGTGGATTTTGGTTTTAGCTCAATTCAGCATGTTATGCAAATGTCGGCACTGTGGTTTATAAAATCAAGGTTTGTGCTTAGTGTGTTGCATGAATCCAGTCAATTGTGGTTTCTTAAAAAATGAAGATTAAAGGTAAAGGTAAAGGTTCCCTTTGCACATATGTGCTAGTCGTTTCTGGTTCTAGGGGGCGGTGCTCATCTCCGTTTCAAAGCCGAAGAGCCAGCGCTGTCCGAAGACATCTCCCTGGTCATGTGACTGGCATAACTAAACGCTGAAGGCACACAGAGTGCTGTTACATTCCCACCAAAGGTGGTTTCTATTTTTCTACTTGCATTTTTTACATGCTTTCAAACTGCTAGGTTGGCAGAAGCTGGGACAAGTAACGGGAGCTCACTCTGTTATGTGGCACTAGGGATTCAAACTGTCAAACTACCGGCCTTCTGATCGACAAGCTCAATGTCTTAGTATATAAACAAAGCCACCTATCCTTGTCTCTAGTGTGACTTGAAAACTAGGTTTAAACTTTCATCTGAAAAGCTCTAAAATGGCCAACCGACAACAGATCAGCAGAATTTTGTATCCCAAAGGGCTTCTCTGAGACTTTATAAACTCCCACTGGTGTCATCACTGATAGCATCTTATTTATTTATTTATTTAAATTTATTTATTTATTTAAATCTAATCATCTTGTCCTCTTCAGGTTTCTTTTTGATTTGCCTTTGATTTCCCCACACATTAGGATCTAGCTTTATTATTCCTGCATCCCAAACAAGCCTGATTTCACCTCATCTCTTTTCAAATGAGTTCTCTTTTTGGAATCAAAGATATTCTCAACCATTGTCTCTGCGCCACAGTTCAAAGGAGATTTTCAATTATCCAGGTCATGGTTGTCCCAAAGGTGCTTCTTCAAAAGGCAAGGATGATGACTGCAAGGAATATAAATGCTCCTATTAACCAACATTCAATGAGAACTGAAGAAGCTTCTTGAATGAGAAGCAAAACGTTTTCAAGGAAAAACAAAGAAAGTCCAGTTGCCTTTTGAAAAAGCACTTTTGGGACAATTCTAAGATATCCAGTATTCAGAGTCATCTGTTACAACTGGCAAAGCCATGATCATAACAATACACTTCTTTGTTGTCATTGTGATGTCTTCAATATTTTGTGTAGATCTGTCATAGTAACAGACACCGCTTTATTTCATGGCTAGTTACCATCCCTGTGAATTTTTGAGCCTAGAAACATGAAACCTGTCCATTTTAAATTTGCTCAAACATCAGGTAAGATTGACACTACTTATCACGATTTTAGATTTAAAAAAAATACTAATCTCAAGAGCTTTTGCCTTCATTTTCTTTCTACCAGTACATGTGTCGGTATTTTTCTTCTTCTGTAATAATGTCACAACTTTCAATCCATAATTCTTCAAGCAGCCGAATCTAATCCATTACATTTTTCTTTCCCCTCATTAGGAAATCTATGAAAGCTGCAACTTTCAGTTGATTATGCGCCATAGTCATTTTTGATTCCTAGGAACAATTTAGACCAGTTGTTTCTCAACCTTGCAAACTGCTGGACTTCAACTCCCAGAATTCCCCAGCCAACAATGTAGGGTGGGCGATTTTGGGAGTTGAAGCCCACGCATTTTAAAGTTGCCAAGGTTGAGAAACATTGATTTTAGATGGGTTTTCTTCATGGTGGTCTGAGCCTAACATTGTCCTTCAGTTCTTCCAAGGGTGCAGCCATCACCACTGTAACTGAATTCATCCTTTTTTCTGCTTGTCATCCTCTTGTCTTTCCCTCCAGCTTTTCCAGGGAGCTACGCCTTTGCATAATGTGTCTGAAGTACGATAATTTGAGCATTATTGCCTAAAGCTATTGTATAAGATTCCAACTTTCGCTTTGAAACACTGTATTACTATCTTTAATTTCGTTTGTTTATATATATTTACAGGTGTGTGTGTGTGTGTGTATACACACGGGGGGGGGGGTTAAATTGCCTTGGCAACCATGAGTGCTCACCAGTGCAAAAAGGCCCTACTATACTGGACATCAAGGGACGTGGTGCTCAGGGACTAAGACATTGAGCTTGTTATCAGAAAGGTCAGCAGTTTTGCGGTTCGAATCCCTAGAGCCGTGTAACGGAGTGAGCTCCCGTTACTTGTCCCAGCCTCTGCCAAACTAGCAGTTCGAAAGCATGTAAAAATGCAAGTAGAAAAATAGGAACCACCTTTGGTGGGAAGGTTACAGTGTTCCGTGTGCCTTCAGCATTTAGTCATGCCCACATCTTCGGACAGCGCTGGCTCTTCTGCTTTGAAACGGAGATGACCACCGCTCCCTAGAGTCAGGAACGACTCACATATGCGCGAGGGGAACCTTTACCTTTATACTGTACATCAAATGAATACATGCGAGCAAATAAATCGATTCTATTCTATCAGGGCTGCAACAAAAAGCTCTGGACGCCAGAAAATCGCTGCCAGCAGTTTATGTAACTAAATTTAAATCTAAATCTATATCCACACCGCAATAGCCTCTCCCAGTCACCTTCACCCATTCATTCTGCAGAATGTCGGTCTCTTGGAGACACGCCCCCTCACCCCCCTCACCACGCCCCCTTATGAAACCCCAGCCTATAGAAAAACAACTTTGGGAAGAAGGCGGAACAAACCGCGCCGCGTCCAAGTTCGCGCAGGCGTATACTCAACCGCTAAAAAAAATAATATATAAAATGCGTTTCCTTCGCGCCCGCCCGCACTCTTTCGCCCGCCTCTGGCTCCGCCCTTCCCTCCCCCCCCCCCCCCCACCTTCGCGTGCGTTTTAAGCGCGCGCGCGCGCCGGCTCCATGCGTTCGTAGGTTTCCTCTGGTTTCCTGCCGGCCTCGCAAGATTCTTCTCCAGACGCGGACGGGCTCTTTTTTTTCTTTTCTTTTTAAAGAATAAAGCCTTGGGAGGGCTCCGCGTCCACGCGCCTGCGCAGTGGACAGGCCCTGTGGAGGGTCAGTATCGGGGGATCGGAATGGGGGGGGGTGTCTTTCCTGGGCCTGGCCCGGGAGGAAGGGGAGGCTCTCGGGCAGCGCCTGTCAAACGCTGGTCTGCTTCGTGCTGGGATAACAGCTGCATCGGGGCTGGTCCTTGACACGGGTACGGGGGGGGGGAGGCGCTTCCCCCCACCTCTCCTCGGACTACAAAGCCCATCATCCCCGTCTGGAGCCGGAATTAGTCCGACCCTAGATCTTCGGGGTGGGGGGTGCGGGGTGCGGGACAAAACGCGGCTGCCATGGCTTGCCTTTCGGGGTCCTTTTGGGCGACCTCCGCGTTGCCACGTGTACCGAGGATTGGCGGCTGCAGACGATCGGGGTTACCCGAATCTGGCTCGGGTTCTGACCAATGCAAGTTCTCCAAGCGGCTGCTGGTCAGCTGAGTTTCTGGGACGTCTCGCGGGGACGTCCTTTGGGCGAAGGGACTGGTCCCCTGCCTGGAAATGGGTTTCTTGTTGGGTGAACGGGGTGCAACTGGTCGTGGGAAAAAGGTTCAGGAGGTTTTGCACTGGTGGCCCCAAATGCCGGGGCTGCACTAAGGCAGCATCAGGGTGGGGCATCATCCATGCCTGAACTCTCCTGTCACTCTTTCCTTTCTTTTAGCTGGCTTAGGATAGTGTTTCTTAAACTCTTGTCTCTCCAGATGTCTTCCTTTCTACTTCTAAGTTTAGATAGATAGATAGATAGATAGATAGATAGATAGATAGATAGATAGATAGATAGATAGATAGATAGATAGATAGATAGATAGATAGATAGATAGATAGATAAAGTGTGTGCGCGCTCAGGTCAAAAGGTCTAGGAAGATTCTCACTCATCCAGGTTGTATGTATGTATGTATGTATGTAACCTGGTTGTCCGAAAGATTAATTTAGGTTAATTTAATATGTTTTTAAGAGTTTGTATTGTTTTGTAAATGGTTTTTAATAAATGCCTGTGCACCGCGCTGAGTCCTAACAAGGAGAAGGGCGGGGTATAAATTCGAAAAAATAAAAATAAATAAATAAAGATGCTTTTTTTCAAGAAGCAATTGACTTCCTGGTTTTTCTTTGAAGGCATTTTCTTCTTATCCAAGAAGCTTCTTCAGCTCTGACCACCATCCAGCCAGAGCTGAAGAAAAGAATGAGAAGCGAAACGTCTTCCAAGAAAAAACAGAAACGCCAAGTTGCGTTTCGGTGGCTCAGTGGCGAAGATGCTGAGCTTGTCAATCAGAAAGGTCGGCAGTGAGCTCCCATTACCTGTCCCAGCTTCTGCCAACCTAGCAGTTCGAAAAGCATGTAAAAAAATGCAAGTAGAAAAATAGGAACCACCTTTGGTGGGAAGGTAGCAGCGTTCCGTGTGCCTTTGGCATTTAGTCATGCCGGCTGCATGACCACGGAGACGTCTTCGGACAGCGCTGGCTCTTTGGCTTTGAAACGGAGAGGAGCATCGCTCCCTTAGAGTCAGGAATGACTAGCATATATGTCCAAGGGGAACTTTTACCTTTACCTTACAGTTGCCTCTTGAAAAAAAGCACCTTTGGGACACTCAAGTCAAAAGGTTGACTCTTTGACAAATCCCTTCAGTTTTCCTGGCAAATGTTGAGAAGGGATTTGCCATTGTGTCCTTCCTGGAGCTGAGAAAGAGGGACTGGCTCAAGTTCCCCCAGCTGGCTTTATGCCTAAAGCAGGACTGGAACTCCCAGCCTTTGCATTTCTATCCCAGTGTCTTAAGCACTGCACCAAACTGGGTGTCTAAAAAAGTATGAAGGGTATTTTGATTTTGCATACCTGAGAGGCTCTTGGGGATCCACAGGGGTCCTCAGGCCACATTTTAAAGGAGGAGGGTAACATGGGTGAGGAAAACACCATGAAATCAGCCAGGTGAAAATTAGCATCAATTAAATGTGATGCATTTAATTCTGCTCAGTATTTTTTTGTGTGTCTTTTCATTCATTCTCCCTCCTCCCCTCCAGAAATGTGTCTCTAATTGCAACCTTTTTTTTTTTTTTTAGTGAGGTAGTCTATCTTCTCTTCAACTGTTTATTTCCAAATTCCTTTGTGGATCCTGGTTGGTAATTCACTAGGGGGGGGGGGATCTGTTCAACGAAGACGTGAAATATCTGTCTTATTTCTAATTTTTGTAGGGGAATTTGTTGTCGTCCAAGAACCACGAAGCTCCAATCCAGAAGCTTTCATCTTGTTCTTTAAATAATAATTGTTATAAAAAAACGGAGGATAAATCTCTCAAAATAGCACAGCATGGGACCATATTTGGTGCAGAGGAGAAGAAAGACTGAGTTTTAAAAAATGGGCCAGATTCAGCTGGGACTTTGGAGAAGGGGGAGAGAATAATAATGCCTGCTGTTTTTCCCATTGTATCCCAATGGGAGAGGCAGGAAGGTAGTGACTCAGGTTGTTGTTGTCACTGCTCCATCCTAAGGCCTCCCCTCCCTTCTCCCTCTAGGTCACATGAGAGCACCAGTGGAGCATATGCTGCCCATCCCATGCTTCTCAGTGCACACACGCCTGCCCGCATGGCTCTTGCTCCAGAAGAGGCTGTTAGTGGCCTTGTATAACTTTTTGACAACCCTGTTAAGTTAGGGAGTAACAGACTGAAAAGTAGTGGAGATTTCATGACGCCAGTTCTTCTGGTTTACCCCATTACTTGTGATAACATTCTTTGTCATCAGCTCTGCCTGAAGGTGTATCCCAGCCTTTAAAATACGGTGAGGCAAACATCTGGGAGATTCGGGTATATGGTAGCTCAGACGCTGAGCTTGTCGATCAGAAAGGTTGGCAGTTCGGCAGTTCGAATCCCTAGCGCCACATAAAGGAGTGAGCTCCCATTACTTGTCCCAGCTTCTGCCAACCTAGCAGAAAGCATGTAAAAAATGCGAGTAGAAAAATAGGGACCACTTTGGTAGGAGGTTAACAGCGTTCCATATGCCTTTGGCGTTTAGTCATGCTGGCCACATGACCAGGGAGACTTCTTCGGACAGCGCTGGCTCTTCGGCTTTGAAACAGAGATGAGCACCGCCCTCTAGAGTCAGGAACGACTAGCACATATGTGTGAGGGGAACCTTTACCTTTACCTGTATTGCTTTTTCCATGATTTCATTGAGAAGATTACCTTATACCTCTAGAAGACCCTATATTATCTAACTGTTTATCTGTACGCTTGCCCATCCATTCATCCATCCAATTTCTGTATCACCGCACACTTAAGAGACTCTAGGCAGTTTAAATACATGTAATTGTGGCTTTCTTATTTCAGACTTTTTATTTGATGCGAAATATTTAATTGCTGCTGTCTACTTAACCTTTCTCCTGATCCATTGTGTTCCTCCTTTATTTTAATGTATAATGGGCCCCTCTTGTGTTCTTTTGTGGAATAAAAAGATATATAAAATGAATTAGCAATTGTTCCCATTTTCAGTCTGTTCCTTAGCCTCATGTGGATCTGGGAACACATGCGTTTTTGCTGTCTCACGATCCTCTTAATAAAACATTGTTTTTCAACCTTGTTAGCCTTAAGATGTGTGTCAAGGTTGGAACACGCTGTTTTAAAGAAAGCGAAGGATTGTAAATAAAATAGATTGCTAAAGTCTTTAGTTGTTTTGACCTTTGTCAAAGTGAGTAACTTGGTACTAAGTTACGTATGGTAGAGACCATAAAGTGTAAAGGTACGTTTATTGCTAATTGCTTAAAAGTGCTAGTTTATGGGGAGAGGCAAAAGTGGAACGTGAGTCTGATTTTCATTAGTATTAATGAACTGGCAGCATGGTGCTTTACTTTATTAAACAGTACTGCATATATAGACAAAGTAGCTTGCACAACATAAAGACAAGTACAAAACATAATTAAAGTGTAATCCTATATGGAAAACAAATGGGCAGCTAAATCAATAACAATGTACAATTGAACTGTGGCTTTAAATCTGCAAGATATACAATAAATATAATCTTGTTTTATGTTAAGAGATACGTATTAGTCAGCAAGACTGATCAAAGCCAAAACCAGTAAATCAGTAGCGATATTTTACGAAATTCAACTTTTTTCCCCTTTTTCCTTTAGAGATTGAAACAAATGAAGTACATTTTGGTAACAGGCGGGGTCATCTCAGGGATTGGAAAAGGAATCATTGCCAGCAGCGTTGGGACAATCCTCAAATCATGTGGATTACACGTCACTTCCATTAAAATTGATCCTTATATTAACATTGATGCAGGCACCTTCTCTCCTTATGAACACGGTAAGACGAGATGAAAACCTCTTCTTGATATAGCAGCAAGGACTCCTGATTCTAGTACTGGAGGTACATTTTATTGAGTGTAGAGAGAATAAGAGTGGAGTGGAATGGAGTGGAATGGAATAGAATAGAAAACATGGAATAGAATGGAATGGAATAGAATAGAAAACATGGAATAGAATAGAATACAATGGAATGGAATAGAATAGAAAACATGGAATGGAATGGAATAGGGTAGAATAGGGTAGAATAGAGTAGAATAGAATAGAATAGAATAGAATGCCTTTAATATCAGGCTCTCTCCTACTCACGTCTATAAAATGGGCAGCCATATAGATGGTGGACTTCAGTGTGTTGAATTCCATTCATCTTAAAGATGCCAAGAATGAGAAACACTGTTGTGACTATTCAGACAATGAAGTGACAGGCAACAGAGTCCTTGATGGCATTTGGTCTACAGTGGGAAGCAAATGTTAATGCTTCAGAAGGTTGTACATTAGATCCTAGGATCTTCAGCTGCCATCACCATTGCTAACCAATGGGAGATATGCTAGGTTTTGGAAAGATGTTTTGGAGGATGCTTTCAGTACACAGACATGGATATGCGGATACAAAGCTTACCTGTGGTGGTCATTTTGTTTTAGGTGAGGTCTTTGTGTTGGATGATGGAGGAGAAGTGGATTTGGATCTGGGTAACTATGAACGCTTTCTTGATATCCGGCTCACAAAGGACAATAATCTGACCACAGGGAAAATATACCAATATGTCATCAACAAGGAAAGGAAGGGAGACTACTTAGGTAAAACAGTGCAAGGTAAAGTATTAAACATGGATTCATTCTCCTTTGGCTGCAGGCTTTCAACCCTAAAGATCATGGCTAGTAGTTTATGTGCTGGGGCTACTGTCTCTCCTGGTTGTTGTTTTGGTAACCTGGAGATGAGTAATTTGGGCACTCTTGAAATTTCAATTGAGTGAGACACAATTGAAAACATTGTTTAAAAAACATTTCTTTCCAGTACTATAAATAGATAAAGAAGAGAATAAACGTTAGAGCAATTCAAGGATGTCTTTATCCTTGTATTGCTAGCATCTAAATTGAATTAATAAAATCAAAACACCAGAAATTCATCAAGAAATGAATGTTTCATGTTAACATGAGATCATACTAATTGAAACCAAGTGTGTAGCCAGAAATTATTGAAACAGTATCTTTTTTTTATTATTTTACAGTTGTGCCCCACATTACTGATGCCATCCAGGAATGGGTGATGAGACAAGCACGGATCCCAGTGGATGAAGATGGCATGGAACCCCAAGTCTGTGTGATTGAGGTTGGTGTCCATGGCCTTCTATGTCTCTTGCCAGGACTTCAGACAAACTAAACCTGTAAGATATTGGTTGATGATTACCTCCTGGGTATTGCTAAAGGCACCGAAAACCATTACCATACTTTATGGTCAGTAATCAGCACAAGAAAATTAATATTTAAATATCCAAAATATCCAAAGGTAAATTCATAATGTCAGGATAGCTGGGGGCAATAGGCTGACTGTGTAAATTACTTAAAGAGGGTTGTAAAGCACTATGAAGTGGTATGTAAGTCCACGTGCTGTTGCTATTGCTATAGTTAAGAAAAGTGCACGAAGGGATTTGGTTGAAATATTGTTAAATTTAAATGTGGTAAAAGGGGGACAATAGGATTTGTGCTTTGAAGAAAAGAGCATTGCATTTAATTTTCGATGTCTGTATTTTAGCTCGGAGGAACGGTGGGAGATATTGAAAGCATGCCTTTCATTGAAGCATTCCGCCAATTTCAATTCAAAGTCAAGCGAGAGAATTTCTGTAATATTCACGTCAGTCTAGTTCCCCAGGTAAGATTCCATAAGGCAGTTCCTTGTAGTATTGGTCCTAGAGAACCAAGGTTACTGTTTTCTAAGGCTTTGGGTTAGGACAGGGGTCTGGAAAGTCAGCTCTTTTAAGACTGGTGGACTTCAACTCCCAGGCTGGCTGGGGAATTCTGGGAGTTGAAGTCCACCAAGTCTTAAAAGAGCTGACTTTGCAGACCCCTGGGTTAGGATATCCAAAAGGTTGGGAATTGTTTCTTTCACCTTGCTTTGTAATCATAGGAATCTTTGGGTGGCCTGTGTTTCCTCCAAAATAAGACAGGGTCTTATTTTCTTTTCACCCCCCCCCCCCCGAAATAAGCACTTGGCCTTATTTTCAGGGAGATCTTATTTTTGAGGTGCAGGAGGCAGCGAGCATGGTCACCTCATGGCTGCGGCTGTGTTGCAATATTTTTGGGGAGGGCTTATTTTCAGGGGAGGGCTTATTTTAGCGTATGCACCCAAAGGCCTGATTAGGCTTATTATCCGGGGAGGTCTTATTTTCAGGTAAACAGGTAAACAAATAAACAAATGAATAAACAGATTGCAAGAATGACCTGAGGGTTTTCAAAGAGGTTGGGAAATAAATCTGATCTTAATTTGACACATTTGTCTTCTTGTTTATATTTCTTGCCTTGGCTCTATTAGCCGAGTTCTACAGGGGAGCAAAAGACAAAACCTACCCAGAATAGTGTTCGCGAACTTCGGGGCCTGGGTCTTTCACCAGATCTAGTAAGTTTTGATACGACCTATGTAAAAAAAATAATAATTACTGGCTGGATTTCAAACGGCTGTCAGGCTGGGGCTGGGAAGATGTTTTTCAGCGATTTCAGAAATATAAAATAAATTGCTGTGAAAGAGATAATTATCTGTTCCCAGAAGCTGAGAAAGTAGAATGTGGTTAATTGTTCTTCGGTGAGCTAACCGAATTCTGTTTGAAGGCTAGATTTAAAACCTTGGGCAAATCTTTTGAAGCTTTCGCTGTTTTCTTTACTAGATCGTGTGCAGATGTTCCACGCCTCTGGATACTTCAGTGAAAGAGAAAATTTCCATGTTTTGTCATGTAGAACCAGAACAGGTAAAGTTGCTTCATGTTAACAGTAACGTTTGGCATATATGTGCATTTTCTGCAGGCTTTTGATTTCACATAATAGTTTCTGCATGCACAGAACAGATTGAAGTTACGAACTCCTATCTAACATTAATTATATAGAAAAAAAAAGAAATTGCACAGGGTAGATTTTCAGTCATTTATCACCAAATCACGGTGGTGACGAATTGTCCCACAGGCGTTGAAGCTTTACTTTCCTTTTCATCAAAGCTCGGGAGACCGGCATCGAGGTCAAATCAGAGAATTCTGGGCAGATGACTTTATGTATGTAAGCCCCCCTTTTTCCAATTAGCTGGGACTTGCAGTGCACCTGATTTTGATTTTCTGTTTGCCAGAGCAGCAGTTAATTCTGCGCATCGTTATGTGTATATTTGCAGATACGGCTCTTAAGAACCCTAGTAATATTTGCTTAACCAAATAATTTGCTTTGCTCCAACAGGTCATCTGTGTCCATGATGTCTCTTCCATCTATCGTGTTCCTCTGTTGCTAGAGGAGCAAGGAGTGGTGGGTTATTTTAGACACAGGCTCAACCTTCCCATTGAAAAGCAGCCCCAGAGAATGCTGATGAAGTGGAAGGAGATGGCAGACAGGTGAGAGCTACTCTGGGCAAACAGTAATTCTGGCTAGTTTCACGCCATACAGGAAAGCCTTTAAACCTAAGACGACAAAGCGCCATGGCTGTGCAGTTTGATATGCTCAAAGAAAGCATATTATTCATTTCATTTCATTTCATTTATTCGACTTATTAACCGCCCCCTCTCCCCGAAGGGACTCGGGGCGGTGCACAGGAAAATATAAAAAATACAATACAATACAATACAATAAATACATAAATACATTAAAACTATATTAAATTACACCCAATGCTTGCAATGGTGCCCCAACCAGCTAAGGCAACCACTGGATTCCCACAACAATGAACCATACGGCTCCCAAATTTAGATTGCCATAGTGTAGACCACACCACTTCAGATCACAGATGAAAAGGAGAGGAAATGGAATCCTCCATTATAATGGTGGAGCCGTGATGGCGCAGTGGATGGAAATGCAGTATTCTGCTCACTGCTAGAAGTTCAATTCCTTCGATCCTAATTGGCTCAAGGTTGACTCAGCTGTCTATCCTTCCGAGGTCGGTAAAATGAGGACCCAGGTTGTCGGGAACAATATGCTGACTCCGTAAACCACTCAGACGGGCTGTAAAGCATGGTGAAGCGATATATAAATGCTGTTGCTATTGCTATTTTTTTAAAAGGATCCTTTGGAGATATACAGTATGCTGGACTAGTCTTATCTCCTGACTTGAAGACCCAATTTGTTTAATTAGGCTCTGGCAGAGCTAAGTTTTAGTTTGCAGAATGTACCTTTTTAGACGTTACACTCTACTTGCTTTGAACAGAGAGATCCGGGTTGGGGGGGGATATATATATAAATTTAATACTAAATAAGCAGTGTTAATAATTTGCATGCTATCCAATTTACTGCATGTGTGGATTTTGATGGGGGTGGTAGTAATGATGATGCTTTGAGTTGGAATGGAGTCTTGGCAGCTACGTGGACAAGTCTGTGTCATTTTTCTAGGTAGCAGTTTCAGAAATGGTTGCTTTGGCCTTCTTCCTAGGGTCAGTCACCCAGCTGGTTTTTATGCCTATCCATGTTTCCCTGTTTCTTTGTTACTGTTAGTTGCGAAGTCGTGTCCAACCCATCGCAACCCCATGGACAACATTCTCCAGGCCTTCCTGTCCTCTACTGTCCTCTGGAGTTTATTTAATCTCACGCCTACTGCTTCAGTGACTCCATCCAGCCACCTCGTTCTCTGTCGTCCAATTCTTCTTTTGCCCTTACAATACAATAGCAGAGTTGGAAGGGACCTTGTAGGTCTTCTAGTCCAACCCCCTGCGTGGGCAGGAACCTTATACCATTTCAGACAAATGGCTATCTAACATCTTTTTAAAGACTTCCAGGGTTGGGGCATTCACAACTTCTGGAGGCAAGCTGTTCCAGAGGTTAATTGCTCTAACTGTCAGGAAATTTCTCCATAGTTCTAAGTTGCTTCTCTCCTTGATTAGTTTCCACCCATTGCTTCTTGTCCTGCCCCCAGGTGGCATTGTTCCCAATGCATGAGGCTCCCAGCATGAGGCTCTTCTCCAGTGAGTCCTTCCTTCTCATTAGGTGGCCAAAGTACTTGAGTTTCCTCTTCAGGATCTGGCCTTCTAAAGAGCAGTCAGGGTTGATCTCCTCTAGGACTGACCAGTTGGATCGCCTTGAAGTCCAAGGGACTCGTAGGAGTCTTCTTCAGCACCAGAGTTCAAAGGCCTCCATTCTTTGGCGCTCAACCTTTCTTATGGTCCAAATTTCACAGCCATCCATTGCAACTGAGAAAACCATAGCCTTGACTGTGCGTACTTTTGTTGGCAGGGGGATATCTCTGCTTTTTAGTCTGCTGTCTAGATTTGCCATAGCTTTCCTCCCCAGAAGTGCCCCCTGTTTCTAGTCCAGCATATTAACCAATAAACTGTCTTGTGAGATGATAATGTTAATATTGGCTTTCTCATTCCAAACTTTTTGATATTCACTTTTTAAATACGTAGTTTTGGTTTTTCACACAGATACGATCGCTTATTGGAGACCTGTTCTATTGCCCTGGTTGGCAAATATACAAAGTTTTCAGATTCCTATGCCTCTGTCATCAAAGCCTTGGAACATTCTGCTCTAGCAATCAATCACAAACTCGAGATAAAGGTAGGTTTTTTCCACTGACTACTTCCCCAAAAATATTTTCTTTTTCCTTGCTTGGTTTCATTTGAAATCTATGTGAAAAAAAGTTTTATTGGTTTTTACAAATTTTAAAAACAGGAAAAAGGTATAAGGTAATAAAAATATATTTTGAGGACATCTGTGTCAGAGGTGTCGGCCCCCTCCAAGGCTTCATACAGAAAAAAGATAATACAATAAATTTTCCATTTCTCTACAAAGTGGAAAGAAATACAGATATATCATTTTATATATTCATGCAATCAATCATTTATAAACATCCAGATAAGGGTTATACTATGTAGAAAAAAGTCATTTGTGAGATCTGAGTCTTTTAGCAATTGTATCTTCATTTGAAATATATATGGGTGTCTACCCAGAATTGATACTCCTGTAGCACCTAAAATGCTATTACTGGCACAAATTCTATTATGTTTACCAACAATGTCAAAAACCAGTCTGCCTCATAGAGTCCAGCAATGTTAGAAATTAGGGAGCTTGTTAATGTGAAAACAATGATGCCAGCATTGGTCATAATGTGTAGGAAAATGTTTGGGATACTGATATTGTGTCAATCCCCCAATTGGCTACTGTACACTATTCCATAGCTATAATAAACACAACGGGGAAAATGGATCAAAAGACACACAGTACACCAGCGTTCCTTAGTGTGGTTCAAGGACTTCTGAGGGTCCCTCAAGACCAGGGGTGTTAAACTCTATTTCATTGAGGGCTGCATCAGGGTTGTGTTTGACCTCGGGGTGTGTGTGTGGCCAGGGTGGGCGTGGCCAGCTCGCCGTCATTTGTGTCGTGTGTGTGTGTGGTGACCCGATCGCTTGCTGATCACTCCTGAGCTCCGTTTCCACTGGCATAGGGTTGCAGGAGGCCATTGCAGGCGAAAACAGAGCTTGGGTGAGCCACGCGCGGCCCTCCTGAGCTCCGTTTTTACTGGCAGAGGCACCGTGGGCCATTGCTTCGCTGTCTCCAGGGCAACCCTATGGGCCAGATCTAAGCACCCTGTGGGCTGGATCTGGCCCTCGGGCCTTGAGTTTGACACCCCTGGTCAAGACCTTCTCAGATGCACGAAGTAAGAACTATTTGCCAGATATTGAAGCTATTCCTAGAAATGTAAAACATATCAATCTTATTTTTTATTTGTTAAAACTTTTTCGTGAAAAGTTTTATGTTAATATATTTAATATTATTTTATATGATTCAATAAATATTCTATATGTTAATTTTAATACAATATTAATCAATGTAACCTACACAAACATGCTCTTTTGGGGTCCTTCATCATTTTTAAAAGTGAGAAGGGGTCTTGAGAGCGAAAAGTTAAAGATTGCCGTATGGAATTTCTTCTGTTCCTCAAAAGAGGACCAAAGGCTCTCTAAGAAAGTTGATTGCATGCGCACATAGCTCCCATATGCGCCCTGTTTTGGGCCTAGTAGGCCTTTCTGAAACCTCCTGGGACTGAAAATGGGGCGCAAGGAGGGCAGGGCCCCCCTTCACTCCTCTTGTCCTCTGCACATGCACCCCCCCACACATCTCCCACGAAACCCAAAAATCCACTGGCCGGCGGGAGGCGCATGTGCGGTAGAGCTGAGCTGGGATGACAGCTCGCATGCACACAGAGGGTTCTGTGTTTCACTTGTCACACGCGTGCCATAGGTTTGCCATCACGGGTCTATAACTTGGAACAGACTTTTTAAAAGAAAAATCATAAGGATCATTTGGTCACTATTTTGTCAGTTAATAGACTAATCAAGGCAATGATTAACAAACGTTGACATTCAAGGCCTAAAATGAAACGATCTTTCTTTCTTTTTCTTTCTTTCTTTCTTTCTTTCTTTCTTTCTTTCTTTCTTTCTTTCTTTCTTTCTTTCTTTCTTTCTTTCTTTCTTTCTTTCTTTCTATTCCTCCCTCCCTCTCTCTCCCTCCTTCCCTCCCCCCTCTCTCCCTCCTTTCCTCCCTCCCTCTCTCCCTCTCTCTCTCCCTCCTTCCCTCCCTCCCTCTCTATCTCTCTCCCTCCTTCCCTCTCTCTCTCTCTCTCTCTCCCTCCTTCCCTCCCTCTCTCCCTCTTTCTCTCCCTCCTTCCCTCCTCCACTCTCTCTCTCTCCCTCCTTCCCTCCCTCCCTCTCTCTCTCTCCCTCCTTCCCTCCCTCCCTCTCTCTCTCCCTCCCTCCTTCCCTCCCTCTCTCTCTCTCTCTCTCCCTCCTTCCCTCCCTCTCTCTCTCTCTCCCTCCCTCCAGTATATTGATTCTGCTAATTTAGAACCGGTTACATTACAAGAGGAACCAGTCCGATACCACGAAGCCTGGCAGAAGCTTTGCAGTGCTGAGTAAGTGCATTCCTCCCCTTCCTTTCTATGCTGAGAAAATGTCTCCTCCTTTTATTGAAGGTGTCTTTGTGCTTCTCCCAGCAATAACGTCGTTTTTATTGGGCCAGACTTGTTGAGACAGTGTTAAACTATCTTCCTTTTATGAGTGAGGCACTGGGCCTTGTTTCACGTTTCTGAGCAACGGGATGAAATATATCAGGAAACAAGTTTTTATTGCAGGCTCTAATTCCAGCTGGTTTGAAGTTCTAGTTAAAGAAGAGGGTGACATATAATAGGATGGGAAGGAATCTTGGGGATCTTCCGGTCCAATTCTCTGCCCATGGCAGAAATCCTCATTTCATCCAGGTTGGCAAATGGTTGTCAGTCTTTCCTTGAAGACTTTCAGTGAGTGGAGCACCCGCAACTTCACAAGGCAGGCAGCTACACTGCCTCCTTAGCTCCCTCAGTCAGGAAATCCCTCCTTATTTCAAGTTTGGCTCTCTCACAATTAAAATTCCACTCATGGCTTCTCGTCTTATCCTCGGATACTCTGGATAATAAATCCAACACCCTCTTCCTTGTCACATCCCTTCGTGTTTTGGAATGCCGTTTTCATAGCTGCCTTCTCTTCTTTAGGCTAAACGTAGCAAGTTCCTTTAATTGCTTTTTTTTTTGTTTTGTTTATAAAAATGTCATCAGAAATAAATGCCATGTAGAAGAAGTTCCTTGTCCACAAACCACATGCTGCAGATTGCCTCCGGGCGATGATCACGTGATTGTGGCACAGAATGAATAAATGGGACCCCAGAGCTATTGATATGCGAGGCAGGGGCTCTCTAAAGCTCAAGTAGCAATAGCAATAGCACTTAGACTTATCTCCTGCTTCACAGAACTTTTACAGCCTTCTCTAAGCAGTTTACAGAATCAGCCTATTGCCCCCAAACAGCGAGTCCTCGTTTTACCCACCTCGGAAGGATGGAAGGCTGAGTCAGCCTTGAGCCAGTGAGACTTAAACTGCCAAACTGCTGGCAGGCAGCAGAAGTAGCCTGCAATACTGCATTCTAACCACTGTGCCACCACGGCTCTTAGGAGTTTTCCTAGAGCTTTCTAGAGATTGAACTCTGGACAATTGACATTCAGTAGAGGGGTGTTACTATGATACGCACTTCTGTCAAATTTCAGCTGCAAATCCCTGCTTGGCTTTTTATTATTATTATTATTTTATTATTTATTTGATTTATAGACCGTTCCCTCTCCCCGCAGGAACTCGGAGCGGTGCACAGGGCTTAAAAACATATATAAATACAACAATAACAATATTTAAAATTAAATTAAATAATTTATCCTGTGCTAAAATTCTTAAAGTTTTAAAACCTTTAAAACCCTTAAAACTAATCCCTACTATCCCTATTAAAACAATCTCAATTTATACTACAGGTTCTGAAACATCTTCATTCTGGCTTGTGGCTGATGTTGCAAAAACACCCCATTATTTTGAGCCGTGTTTCCGCATTTATTGTCTCATGTTGGTGGTGATATTATTTGCATAAACAACAAGCTGGAGAAATTCTTGCTGGACTAACACTGGGCTAAATCATGGCGGTGTCCACTAAAGTTGTTAAGTTAAAGCACCACGGCTGTGCTTTAGAAACAAAACGACTGAGATTGTTTTCGCTAAGCCCTTGTTAGGATAATTATCCTGATGTTGGGTTGACAATATATATATAAGCCAGGATTCTTAAAGAATATATGTAACTTTAAGAACTATGTGGAATCTGATTGGCTGTGCTTCCCAGCTCAATCATAAAAGGGCAGCTGGGAACACAGTTCATCCCTTTTGCTTTCCTTTGCTTCCTGTTTGCCACTGAGGAGGAGCTGAAACTGAATACGTAAGAAGAGTATCATTGTTTTGCATTACTGTAAGGTAACTGTGGTTTTGGTGAAGGACTGTTTATTGTTGGAAGAGTTATTATCACTGTTTGAAAGACGTATTTTAGTTACTACAAAAGTAAAGACTATTTATTTTTCCTACTATCAGTGTTTGATAGTTATTGTGTGCTAAAAGCAACGAATCTCTTGCTGTCCGGTGTATTGCACTATTCCGCTTTTATTTTCCAACGGGTGTTTTTTACCCCTAACAGCCCTCTTGGTTCAAAGTAGGCGGAGTGCATTGTGGTGTGTATTTTACTGGGCGAATCCAATTCATTTGCAAATATAATGCAAAAGGTGAAGTGAATGCTCAGGTTTATCCAATAGGCTTCCTCCTTTTTTGTTTAGCGGAGTCTTGGTTCCAGGTGGTTTTGGTGTTCGAGGCACGGAAGGAAAAATCCAAGCCATTTCTTGGGCAAGAAAGCAGAAGAAACCTTTCCTAGGTGAGAAAATATGCTGGAATGTTGTTGGGTTTTGTTTTGTTTTGTTTTTTTGTATGGAGAAAGATGTAGCAGAACTTTAGTTTACAAGACATTGGGCCTATTCTTGGATCTCTGTGTCCAACCATTTCTACCTGTCCAGTAGGACCAGTAGGATGGGTGCCCTCCAGATTCTTTCAATTAATCAGTGTCATCTGTTGAGAGCCAAGAAGGATGTGTCAAGGCACATGCCCTCTGGAAGACCATCTCTGCAGAGATTCATGTGACCCACCCTTGTGATGTTCCCAAAGTCTTTAAAGACTTGGCTTTGCTCCCAGGCTTGGGGAAAGAGTGGTTGCTGAGTCCGTTGAATTTTCTTTGGCGTGTTGGTGTTTGTTTGCTCTTGCCCATACATAGCACTTAGCAATAGCACTTAGACTTATATACTGCTTCGTAGCGCTTTCCAGCCCTCTCTAAGTGGTTTACAGAGTCAGCCTTTTGCCCCCAACAATCTGGGTCCTCCTTTTACCCACCTCGGAAGGATGGAAGGCTGAGTCAACCTTGAGCCAGTGAGACCTGAACTGCCAGACGGCTGGCAGCCAGCAGTAGCCTGCAGTACTGCATTCTAACCACTTATATACCGCTTCACAGTGCCTTCCAGCCAACTCTCAGCGGGTTACAGAGTCAGCCTATTGGCCACAACAATCTGGGTCCTCATTTTACCCACCTTGGAAAGATGGAAGGCTGAGTCAACCTGGAGCCTGGGGAGATTCGAACTGCCAAATTGCAATCAACCGGAGTCAGCAGAAGTAGCCCTGCAGTACTGCATTCTAACCACTGGGCCACCACAGCCCATGATCAAAAGAAAACCTTATAGTTCTTTATTACAGCATAAACCGTTAGGTGGCCTCCAAAGTTAATCCAATCAATCATCAATCAACCGACCAATCAATCAATCAATCAGATAAATACAATTCAACTAATTGCTTTGAACGTGAACCAGAGTTGAAATGGTCCTTTCTGTATCAGCTTGCTTGAAATGATAGTTAAAGAAATATTGTTCCTCTATCTGATTTCTTTTGAAATCATGTGTGACCAGATGATGCGTTATTGTAAGGCCATAAATTATCCTGTACCTGATCTCCAGCTGCTTATGTAAAGTCTAATAAAGAAGGATTCTAGGAATTCTGCTGGGTATTTGAGAATACCGGTGCATATTTTTTTAAATAGATCTCCTTTCTCTGTTTTCTATAGGAGTCTGCCTGGGAATGCAGTTGGCCGTTGTGGAGTTTGCCCGCAACATCCTTGGCTGGCAAGGTAAAAGTGTGGGAAAGTAAACATTGGGGTCTCTCTTTTAAGAATGTTAATCCTTAAAAATCGCTTGTCATCTAATTGCTGTAGGGTAGCAGTACGCTGGGAACATTTAAATCTCAATAAAGCTTTTTATACTCTTAAGGTAATTGTACCTATTTCACTTTACCCAGTTTTCACAAGAGTTTCTAAAGCAGTGTTTCTCAACCTTGGCGACTTTTAAGTCCTGTGGACTTCAACTCCCAGAATCCCCCAGCCAGCACAGCTGGCTGGGGAATTCTGGGAGTTGAAGTCCACAGGACTTAAAAGTCACCAAGGTTGAGAAACACTATTCTAAAGGAATGAGCTTTTAATTCTCTAAACTGTTTGCAATACAGAACATAAATCTCCATGTTTACATTGCTTTATTTACTAGTCTTAAGTGGAGAGGTCTTAATAAGAAAGCACCTATTTACAACGTTCTTAACTTAAGTAGTGGATTATTAAACTATACAACATGGTGTGTTAATGATTTGGGTAGGACAGCATTGATATAGGTGAAGCGTTTTTGCTCTGAGTCTTGCGTTACATTGCCCTTCATGCTAATTCATGGAAAAGCTGCTTTCTACTGGAAATGTAGATTTTGTTTTCCTTATGTGATCAAAGCCTATTGTCCACAGATGCCAACTCTACCGAATTTGACCCTAAAACTACACACCCAGTAGTAAGTGTGATGATACTTTTTTAAAATCCATTGTGGTTTCTTTTCATGTGTACCAAGAACATTTCTTCCCTCCCTCCCTCCCTCCCTCCCTCCCTCCCTCCCTCCCTCCCTCCCTCCCTCCTCACAACAATTATTTTGAAAGGAAATGTAAAAAATGCCCTGGTTAGAATTTATTTTATTATTTATTTATTTATTATTCACATTTGTAACCCGCACCCATCTCTCCACAAAGGGACTCGGGGCGGCGAACAGAGATTTAAAAATAAATATACATAAATACAAAATATTACTAAATAATAACTAAATTAAATCAATACCCTGCTTAAAATAAATTTAAAAACCCATAAATTAAAACTTTGATTTGTTATAAGACAGTAGGGTTTCGGATTAGATCATGCTAGGCCGGCCAGATGAAAATAAATGAATTATGATAAAAATAATTAGACTTCCCCATAGTGTTATGATTGATGAACTTCTGTTAAAATGTTGTCTCATATTTCAAGTTTGGTGTTTCTCTGAGAGTTGCTCTGCCCCCCCCCCTTTTTTTTTTTGTAAATACAAAAGTCCATATTTTATTTTATTTACAGCCAGTGAATTTGACCGAATGGGATGTGTGTTACGTTTACTTGACTTTGCTGTGGCCTGCCAGTGGCCTGCAGAATTGGCAGCAGATTCGGACAGTGAGGAGGCTGGGGAGGAACCTGGGCCAGTCCTGGAGTCTGGGGAAGGCTCTGATGAGGGCTCTGTGTCGGAGGCAGAGAGGGGGCCAGGGCCGTCTGGCAGTTATCAGCTGCCTTCAGAGTTAGACATCAGTGAGGCAGAGGAACAGCTGGAGCCTGTTCCCAGTGTGCGCATGCACAGAGTTGCCAGATGAAGGGAACAGGTAATGAACAAGGGTCGACTTGGGAGTAAGGTCACAGGTGGATGATGAATGGCTCCTCCCAGAGGAAATCAAAGAGGAGCGAAAGGGGAGTCGAGTTTGCAGGAGACAATTAGTTTGCTTAATTGGTTCGTGACCCTTTGCCAAGTTTTGCAGATATCGGCCTGGCAGATCTCCAAGCTAGATAAGGTCTGTGACTGTAAATCCTCCCTGGAAAGACTTTGCTGGTTGTGAATGAGCAGAATTCACAGTAATTTAATAAAAGGGTTTCTGTTGGAACAAGGAGTTTGCTTCATACTCTTGGGAAGTCTCGGTCAGAACAGTTTTTCTATTCAAGAGTGTTGTACTGTAGATACCTTAAAAGTAAACTTTTGCATGTTTGTATATGTGTAGTTGTATGTCGCATATGCGTATAAAGTTACACATTACGCACCCACGTGAATACACTCTAAAATTCATGAGAGACATGAAAACACTATATTAGAAGTTCGAATGGGGGTTTAAGCCCTTCTGATGGATTACCAATTCCAGAAACCATCAATTTTGTTTTTAGATGCTACTAAACCCGTTCTAATGAAACTGGCCTAACCTACCTTCCAGCCGTTTTAGTCTGAATATCTAAATTGTTTTAATTGGGTTTTTAGGGGTTTAGTTTTTAGGATTTTAGGTTTTTTAGCGCAGGGATAAATTGTTTAATCTGATTTTATATATTTATTGTGTATTTATGTTTGTACGTTTTTAATTCCCCTGTGCACCGCCCCGAGTCCCTTCGGGGAGAGGGAGCGGTCTACAAATTAAATTTGTTATTATTATTATTAGCTTACATATTTTGTTTTCTTGCTTAACATCCTTAGTTGTCTTAATTTCTTCTCCCTCACATCATACTCTTCAACTTCTCAGGTGATTGACATGCCGGAACACAATCCAGGTCAAATGGGTGGAACCATGAGGCTGGGCAAGAGGAGAACTATCTTCCAAACCAAGAACTCAGTCATGAGTACGTTTTTCTTGGTCTTCCTTTTGTCGTCGTCCCCCCTCTTGCTCCTCTTCCTTTCTTTTGACTCATGGTTTGTGTTTTGATTATACAACTACTCGGGCTGCCTTAAAGTATGGGGAATTATAGCAAGGGGAAGGTATGGTATTAATACTACATTCAGTTTTGGTTGCCACGATGTAGAAAAGATGTGGAGACTCTAGAAAGAGTGCAGAGAAGAGCAACAAAGATAATTAGGGGACTGGAGGATAAAACCTACGAAGAACGGTTGCAGGAAATGGGTATGTCTAGCTTAATGAAAAGAAGGACTAGGGGAGACATGATAGCAGTGTTCCAATATCTCAGGGGCTGCCACAAAGAAGAGGGGGTCAAGCTATTCTCCAAGGCACCTGAGGATAGAACAAGAAGCAATGGGTGGAAACTAATCAAGGAGAGAAGCCACTTAGAACTAAGGAGAAAATTCCTGACAGTTAGAACAATTAGTCAGTGGAACAGCTTGCCTCTAGAAGTTGTGAATGCCCCAACACTGCAAGTCTTTTTTTTTTTTTTTAATATTGAAAAAGTTTTATTGGTTTTACATTTTTTAACAGGATAGGGTAATGGTTACAAAGAAATTTTGAGAGCATTCACGTTAGAGTCGTCGGACCTTCCGAGACCTCAAAATACACAATAAAAAAGTTATCATAGAAAGCATTTTCCATACCACTACAAGATGAAAGCAAGTATATTTGCCTAAATTCTCCGTTCCATGCTGTCAGACATTTACAAAAAGTCCAGATAGAAATATTATGCAAAATTGTTCAAGAAAAATCAAGGCAAAGTTATTTTTTTGATCTAAGTCTTTTGGCTATTGTATCTTCTTTCTCTCCTCCCTGGCCCCCTGCGGGCGGGGCCGTGGCCCCCTCCGTCCCCCCTGGATCTTCCCCCAGGACAGAGGAATGTTTTTTTAAAAAGGCTTCCGCCTCAGCAAGTGTTGTAATCCTCACTCTTCCTCCTTCCCAGAACACCAGCATCCCTTCAGGCGTCATCCACTTGAACCAAATCCCGTGATCAAACAAGGTTTTAGACAAGAAGGAAAATTTCCTTCTTAAATCTCTAATTTTTCTAGGGATCTGCTTCAAGATAGTGACCGTTTTCCGTTGATAAGTTAAAGGTTTCTCTCTCTGCGCTTTCAGGATTTCCTCTCTGGTTGACCTTCTAACAAATTTCACATGTATCTCTCTAGGCACTTCATTTATCCTGGCATATGCTGAGTTAATTCTGTAGGCTAGGTCAATGTCCCCCCTGATCTCATCCTTAGGTTTTTGTAAATAGTCTGCTAAAATTGTACTCATAAGATCAGGGAGGCATTCACCAGATTCCTCAGAAACATTTTGAAATCTCAAAAAGTATGTCATTCTTTCCATATCCATCCTAGACACATGCCCATATATTTCCACAACCTCATTAGTAACATTTTTAATTTCCCCCTTAGCCCCCTCCAACCCCCCTTCCAGTTCTTTATTCTTCTGTGTGTTATCCAGCACTTGTCTTCTTGTATCCAACAACTCCTTCTTGAAGATAATATTTTCAGCCCTCTGGGCCTTTATTTCTGATATCAAAGTTTGCATAGAGGTTTCAAGAGAAGCCATCCTTTGTTCCAAATTTACAAGTGCTGCTTCTTGTGCCATGGTTAAAAGTTAGAGTCACTGCCACCAAGATGGCGTTTTCCGGGTGGGGCTGGTGGGGCAAACCAGGAGCTCAGTTCAATTCAGGGCTGTGAAGTTGCAAACAATTCAGAAACCAAAAGAGACACAATTTCCCAGGTCAGCAAATAGTAATAACGAAGGTATTCCAGAGAAGAAGTCACAAATCCATCAAAAATTTTTTTTTTCAAAAATCCAGAGAGAGTCCTGCTTTCAAAGAGACGCTGGAAATTTTCCTTAGTTGAAATAGTCAGGCAGGGACAAAGAGAAGCCACTTCCACCGCCCATCTCAGAGCCAGAGGGAGAGAGTAGCAAAATAAGAATTTTTTTAAAACCAGCCAGACCTAGAAACAATGTTGCAAAGAATCACATTCCACTTTCCCTTGTTAAAGACAGTCCGGAGTGAAAGTTTCCACTTTCTCTTTGCAGAGAAGCCATTTTAACGTGCCGCTTAAATCCGAGGGTTTTTTTTTTAGAAATAAACACCCCCCTCCCAGTCCGTTCAGCCTGGCTGGCAGCAAGGAAAAAAAAGGTGTTCTTTTAAACTCACTCTCCCTCGCAGCTGAAGCCTCGGCGATCCGCCCGATCTCTCCGTTCAGCCCTCTCCATTAAAGCGAATGGCACCGACAGCCGTTGGAGAAGGAAAAAACCCCCGCTAGCATGTTCCTCTCCACCTAGGTCGCAGAGAGGAGCGCCCTCCCCACCGCCGTGACGAGGGACGCTCCCTCTGAGCCGACCCTACGGGAAACCTCCGGTAACCGGAGAGTTTCGCCCCCGTGGGGGGGCAGAAAAGGCAACAAAGCGGCGAGCGAGCCCTAGGCTCGCCCGTCTCCGCTGGAGCCGGATACCGGAAGTCCACTGCAAGTCTTTAAGAAGATGTTGGATAGCCATTTGTCTGAAACGATATAGGGTTTCCTGCCTAGGTGGGGGGTTGGACTAGAAGAGCTCCAAGGTCCCTTCCAACTGTGCTATTGTATTGTATTATTAATATGTGTGCTACTTTCAAATAAGCAAATGGCCATATATTTTCTCCACCCATAGGAAAATTGTATGGAGACGGTGATTACTTAGAAGAAAGGCACAGACACAGATTTGAGGTATGGCTACTTGGAGTAGGGAAAGGCGGAGGGGGAGGAGGGGGAGGCCTAACCTATCGTACCTAGCCTCAGTTTTAGTAGATAAATTGTTTAATTGGGTTTTTATGGGAATAGTTTTTAAACGGGGTACATTTTAGCACAGGGCAATACTATTTAATATAGTTTTCATTATTTATAAATTGTTATATGTATATGTTTCTTAAATTTCCTGTGCACCGCCCCGAGTCCCTTCGGGGAGAGGGGGCGGTTAATAAATCCAACTTAAATAAATAAATAAATAAATAAATAAATAAATAAATAAATAAATAAATAAATAAATAAATAAATAAATAAATAAATAAATAAATAAATAAATAAATAAATAAATAATAAATAAAGGAGGACCCCTTTTCTCCAGAGCCCAGTTAAAAACAATCACTCGGTGTAAATCTTCTCTCCATAGGTAAACCCAGAGCTGAAAACCTCATTTGAAGAGAAAGGTATGAAGTTTGTGGGCCAGGATGTCGAAGGAGAGCGAATGGAAGTGGTTGAGTTGGAAGGTGAGCATTGATCGGTCACCAGAAGGTTTGCTATTGTTAATTGAGGAAAAGCTTTAGGGGCTTTCTCTGAGATTTCTGAGATTTCTCTGAGTGCAGAAAAGAGCAACCAAGATGATTAGGGGACTGGAGACTAAAACATATGAAGAACGGCTGCAGGAGCTGGGTATGTCTAGTTTGATGAAGAGAAGGACTAGGGGAGACATAATAGCAGTCTTCCGATATCTCAGAGGGTGCCACAAAGAAGAGGGAGTCAAACTATTCTGCAAGGCACCTGAGGGCAGGACAAGAATCAATGGGTGGAAACTCATCAAGGAGAGAAGCAACTTAGAACTAAGGAGAAATTTCCTAACAGTAAGAACAATTAACCTCTGGAACAGCTTGTCTCCAGAAGTTGTGAATGCCCCAACCCTGGAAGTCTTTAAAAAGATGTTAGACAGCCATTTGTCTGAAATGGTATAAGGTTCCTGCCCATGCAGGGGGTTGGACTAGAAGACCTACAAGGTCCCTTCCAACTCTGCTATTGTATTGTATTGTATTTGTGGAAGTGATCTTTCCTTAGATAGGAGGGGGGGGGGGGGGGAAAGAGAATTGCTATATTAGTTCTTTAAAAAATGAATTTCAGGGATGGCTAACCTGTGAGGTCCTTGGTGCTGTCTGAGCTTGGTTTTCCTGCAGACATTTTATTACCATACTAGATAACATCAGGGATTGACCCAGTTTGGTAATGAAACATCTGCCAAAAAAACGCAACCAAGCTCAGAGAGCACCAAGGACCCCACAGTTCAGACAAATATTCTCTTCCATGGCTACACACCTGTAGCTTTTTATAGGATACTAGCCGATGCCTGGCATTGGCCAGGTATTTATTTATAGGGGAAAATTTCCAGATCAAACATAATTTCTAATGTTGGATTTTTTCCCTTACCAGAGGGAGCCCCCTTGTGGAATATTGTGAAGCTATTACCATGGCAACTCAACTGGGCTGTTCAATAGAAGCCATTTTAAGGCACAACAGGCTGTATCTTAACCCCCTCCCCCCTCTCGATAGGTGTTAGGAGTGTTCCTCCCCCTCCCAGTATTAGTTTCCAGAGAGTAAGTCATCTGTGTACCAAGTTTGGTTGAAATTGCTCGAGGCGTTCCAGAGTTATGCTGGAACATCTACACACACACAACCGTTTTTATATAGAGATTGATTCATTCACATAGTTTTGGCCATTAAGCTAATAAAGCATGTCTTATTTTTTTCTTCTAGAACATCCTTTTTTTGTGGGGGTTCAGTATCACCCAGAATTCCTATCCAGACCCATAAAACCCTCTCCTCCTTACTTTGGCCTCCTCCTGGCTTCTGCAGGAAGACTCTCACATTATCTCCAGAAAGGTTGCAGACTCTCTCCCAGGTAAGTCCAGCCCGCCACGTAATCTTTGGAACTTGCCTTGGGAGTGTGTGAGCTCAAGGTTTACATCCGCCTGGCACTGTAGCCTTCATGACCACATCCTTTTCCCTTGCACCTGGATTAACATTATAATTAATATAATATTAATAGTGCATTGTGGGAAAAGTACATTATAAAGGCCTCTATGCTCTGCCTGTGCTTCTGTTTCAATTCTCTCTGAAAGATAAGTTAGTCTTTTTTGGGGGTCCTCAATGTTGATGATATATTTTGGAAAGATTTGAGGTGTTGGTTCATGGTTAAAGGAAGGTCAGTTCTTTGATCATCCCTCTACTTTTTCCCCCCGTTGCCATTAAGCAAAAACTCCGATCTATGTCTGTCCCCAAGTCAGTTCTGGTTGTGTAAATTTGGCAAAATATAAAGATTATGGCAAACCAGAAAATGCTTCTTTGTGAAATTATATTAGACAGCTTAACTTTTCTTTCCCTCCCACCCTCTCTCCTCCCTTTCTCGTCCCTCCTTCCCTCCTCCCTCCCCTCCCCTTCTCCCTCCCTCTCCTTCCGTCTCTCTCTCCCATATGCATGTGCAAACTATGGATTCTAATTTACAATTTACTCTTCTGCCTTTTACGTTGATGTAGGAATTCCAAGTATTTTGTTTTCTGCATCTCATCAAATAAGTATTTATCTTACTTTCATGTATTTCTGTTTTTTTTTTTTAATGGTTCAAATTAACCGGACAGCAAAAACTTTCAAGGAGAGAAAGTTCTCAGAGAGCTTTTCTAATGAAGAGTCCTCCTGTAACAGATCATTATGTTACTAAAACTAGAAGGGGTCCCCACTATATTAAAAAAAAAGGTTTATTAAGTAAATACAGCCAAGCAACCTTATCTTCAGAAGCGTTGAGACCTCCAGTGTTTGCTCTGGGTCACAGTATGTTCTTTCTCTTGATTCCTCTTGCCTCAGTGGCCAGGAATTCTAGCTGAACCAGTAGACACAGGAGCAGAGTTTGTTCATGTATGTAAGAGAAATCCTGTTATTTTTCTAACAGCCTGAATTTTACAGGGATACCTATAGTGACAGAAGTGGAAGTAGTTCCCCCGATTCTGAGATCACAGAACTGAAATTTACTGCAGTGAATCATGAGTAAAACTGCTGGTAAAATCTTATATTTCATTTTCTGGGGTTTTTAAAACGGTTTCTTTTTCCGGTTTGCTTGCTTGTGTCACAGTTCCTGGGAACGGGATGGTGGTGGTGTCAAAATTAACCAGGTTAAAGCAGGGGTCTCCAACCTTTGCAACTTTAAGTCTGAAGGACTTCAACTCCCAGAATTCTCCAGCCAGCTTTGCTGGAGAGCTGAAGTCCTTCAGACTTAAAGTTGGGAGCTGAAGTCCTTCAGACTTAAAGTTGCAAAGGTTGGAGACCCCTGGGTTAAAGAGTATTTTCAAAACACCGATTAATTTTGACGTAAATATCTCTGATCTCCCTTTTTCCTCTCTCTCTCCATCCCAACCTACCCACCATCCAGGTGTTTGGAAATTCTTCACCGGACAACCCTACGTCCCTCTGAGGATTTTGTAGATCATGTTATTATCATTGTTTTTATTTTTGGAGACATCTTGTCACTACTTTTTTTTTTTTTTTTAAAGAAAGTATTCCGAGAAACTTGGCAGTGTTGCTTAGTTGTGCTCACCTGTGAACTTAACAAACCTGAAGTGCAGAAGTTGAGGGAGAGAAGAGACATTTTGGACACGGAAGGTTTAACGTCGTCAATGCGCGCAGAAGAGGCCACGCAGAATCTCTGTTTGGGATTTTCTGATTCTCCTCCATGGTTGGAAGCGTACGTTATTATTGTTGGCATTTCGGTGGCAAGTCTTACAAGGCAGGCTACATCCCAAGCTTCTAAAGTATTCTAAAACAAACTTGGTGCTACGCCTAACCATTGCTTAATATAATTTTCCTGTTCCTGAGACACGGTGTACTCTGAGGCTGGCCCCATAGTCAAAGATGCTTTGAAAATGTGAGTGTGTTAATCTCTCCTCCCCGCCATTTTACACATTCACCAGAGGAGTATGGCTTTCTTTAGTTCAGCTTCCTGAACTGATCCGATTCCTTGCATCAAGGGGGCGGGTGTGTGTGCGTGCAGTGGGGGGTACACGTGTATGAGAAAGGGACTTTTCAGAAGTTGCCTTTTGCACCTCTTATGGAGAGCTTTGCCTTGGACTACTAGAAAGCAGCACAGAGGGTCTTATTTTTCGAAGAGAGACCCATCACCCTATGCGGAACAAAGGGCTCCTGTGGGCGGATGGGCTGCTGCCCCGGGCATCTGTCTTTAACAAGGGGATGTATGTGTCCAGCGACACGCAGATGCAGCGCTAGGAGAGAGAAAGGACGAGCCTGCAGATGTGGGGGGGGGGGGAATTGAAGAAAAACGTGGCTTCTGGTCTTTTTCCACTGCAGGGTTTTAAACTACGTTTTCCAGCAAGTTAGGTGAAACAGTGTGTTAGTACAAACATATTGGATGTACAGATCCTTTTCAGTTCATTAAAATTTTGGGGAAACAGTTGGTCTGCTTTGTCTGTTTATATAACTTGGAAACTCCCCCCCCCCCCCCAATGCCCTCATTTCTCTTATTTAAAGAGTGGAATTTCTTCTGAAATTACCTCCCTCCCTCCCTTTCCTCTCCTCCCTTCCTCCCTCCCTCTCTTTCCTCTCTTTCCTCTCCTTCCTTCCTTCCCTTCCTTTCCTTTCCTCTCCTTCCTTCCTTCCTTCCCTCCCTCCCTCCCTCCCTCCCTCCCTTTCCTCTCCTACCTTCCTCCCTCCCTCTCTTTCCTCTCTTTCCTCTCCTTCCTTCCTTCCCTTCCTTTCCTTTCCTCTCCTTCCTTCCTTCCCTCCCTCCCTCCCTCCCTCCCTTTCCTCTCCTTCCTTCCTTCCTCCCTCCCTCCCTTTCCTCTCCTCCCTTCCTCCCTCCCTCTCTTTCCTCTCTTTCCTCTCCTTCCTTCCTTCCCTTCCTTTCCTTTCCTTTCCTCTCCTTCCTTCCTTCCTTCCCTCCCTCCCTCCCTCCCTCCCTCCCTTTCCTCTCCTTCCTTCCTTCCTTCCTTCCTTCCTTCCTTCCTTCCTTCCTTCCCTCCCTCCCGCCAAATCTCATTCAAAATTATATGGCCACCCCCCCCAAATACAGGTAGTCCTCGCCTTACGACCACAATTGAGCCCAACATTTCTGTGTGAGACATTAAGTTAGTTTTGCACCATTTTTCAACTTTTCTTGTCACGCTTGTCAAGCGAATCTCTGCAGTCGTTACATTAATAACACGGCTGTTAAAGTGAATGCTGCTTCTCCATTGTTTGTCAGGAGGTTGCAAAACAGGATCCCTTCCTTGACCCCAGGACACTGCAAGCGTCATAAATATGAGCCAGTTGCCAAATGTTTGCATTTTGACCTTGTGACCCTGGGAATGCTGCAACGGTTGTGAGTGTGAAAAGCGGTCATAAGTCCCTTTTCCTAATGCCATTGTAACTTTCAACTGTGATAAGCCAAGGACTACAGAATTACAAATCTGGTGAACCGAAAGGGGTTGCTATCATATTATAATCTGAAACATCCACCCATATAATAAATGCTGGTGGATGTCAGTTAAAGCAGGGGTCTCCAACCTTTGCAACTTTAAGTCTGAAGGACTTCAGCTCCCAGACTTCTCCAGCCAGCAAAGCTAGTTAAAGCTTTGTTAAAGAATACTAGTCGTAAGCCAAGTTTAGACTTTCAACCTGTTTGAACATCCCTAAAATCCCTATTTTTGTTTCTAAAGAGATAATTGCCCGTAGCAGCCATAGCCACACGGTGAAAACAGGCAGAGGAAAGGGGAAATTACCATGTTAATAATAATAATTTCAAATAATGTTTCCCCCCACCTTCAAATACCTGTAACATGAAATGTATTGATGCACAACAGTGCATGTGCAAAAGGTGATTTTAATCACTTTTATATCAACCTAACTGGTTGGATAACACACACACACGGAAAAAAATCGCTTTCTCCAATGTTGGTTGCAATAGGATACTCCATGTATTGTAAAGAGCAAAGCAGGGCCTAATAATGGCCACCGTACTCCTGGCACAAGATGACCTCAGGTAGATCCAAGCTTTTCACTTTGCCCAGGTATGTAGCTGTCCTCCGGCTGATTTTGGACGGCATGGTGTAATGTTACAAGATGACGCAGCATTTTGGGCTGTTATTCTGCGAACGTACCTGCTGTTGCAGGTTGTCTTTCTCCTTCAGCAAGTCGCCTATTTTCACATCCAGCTTCTTGATTTCCTCTGTCCATTTCTGGGAAATTTACAAGGTCATGGTCATTCCCTTCCCCATCATAGTGGTGACCCAAAGACTCCTCTCGTTTTACAAGCTGGCATAAGGAAAGCCAGACAGTCTCTTAAGAGTTAAGGGGATAGTCTGGCTTGCCCTTGTTTCTTGCATGCCCTTGGAAGGAGCAATGTCTGAGTTATTTTGGAACGCCTTATTCTTTATTCTGCAGAAGGTTAGTTCGTTTACTTTATTGTCATTGCACCTCGTACAACGAAATTAAATGCCATCTTCAGTGTACATTATAACTATAAAAATAAAACAAATACATCCTCCACAGTCTATGCAATTGAATCCAACAACTTCTTAAAAGACTTGCAGTGTTGGGGCATTCACAACTTCTGGAGGCAACTTCTGTTCCATAGAACAATTAATCAGTGGAACAGAAGTTGCCTCCAGAAGTTGTGAATGCCCCAACACTGCAAGTCTTTAAGAAGTTGTTGGATAGCCATTTGTCTGAAACGGTATAGGGCTTCCTGCCTAGGCAGGGGGTTGGACGAGATGATCTCCAAGGTCCCTTCCAACTCTGCTATTGTATTGTATTGAATTGAAAACCCCTGATATTGAATTAATATTGCGCTACACAGTAGAATTCAATATAGTTACTGTTCTGGGATAGAAGCTGTTTTTCAGCCTATTCATCCTTGTTTTTATTATCCTGTACCATCTGCCAGATGGTAATAGTTAAAGAAAAAGGTGCCCAGGATGAGATGGATCTTTAAGAATGTTTTGAACTTTCTTAAGGCAGCGGGGGCTATTAAGCTCTTCCAAAGAGGGGAGAGGGCAACCCATGATCTGATGTTAACCCTCTGGAGGGCTGTGCTATCTGCCACTGTGCAATTGGCCAACCAGACACAGATGCAGTAAGTAGATGCTCTCTATGGTGTAGTGGTAGAAGGTCGCCAGCAGTTTTTTCATTCAGTTGTTTGTTGTCTCCTGAGAAGTCTCAGGTAGTTCACTTAAAAGCACAGCACTGTCGCAGAATTTTTTTTTTTTGCCTTGGACATTTTTGTTGGGTTGCTAGAGAGAAGACTGACGCAACAGTCATCAATGGCTAAGCTCTACCTCTGATTTTAATTTGAAAGGATTTAGCAGTAAGATAAAACTGTTTTCTTCCAAATGGCCTTTGGGAGCTTTAAACTTGCTTTTCAAAAATATGAAAGTATTTATGCAGCTTGTCCAGAATGCGGCCGCGCGGGCAGTTATGGGAACCTCTAGGTTTGCCCATGTAACACCGCTCCTGCGCGAGCTGCACTGGCTGCCTGTTGTCTTTCGGGTGCGCTTCAAGGTGTTGATTATCATCTTTAAAGTGCTCCATGGCTCGGGACCTAGCTATCTGCGGGATCGCATCCTGCCCCATACATCCCTTCGGCCGATTTGCTCCCACAGAGAGGGACTTCTCCGGGTGCCGTCCACTAGGCTATGCCAGCGGGCAACGCCCAGGAGAAGGGCCTTCTCTGTGGTGGGCCCGACCCTCTGGAACGACCTTCCCCCCGAAATTAGAACAACTACGGACTTCCGCTCCTTCCGTCAAAAACTAAAAACTCACTTCTTCTGCCTGGCCGGCTGGGTTAATTGACCCATCTACCTCAAGCTGAATATTCAAACTGTTTTATTAGGGATTTTTAGGGGTATTAGTTTTAGACAGTCTGGGATGTTAGCGCAGGGTCTAGCTTTAATTCATTTTAAATTGTATTATAATGTCTGTTGATTTTATATATGTATTTTTAATTCCCTGTGCACTGCCTCGAGTCCCTTCGGGGAGAGAGAGTGGTTTATGTATTTTTAATTCCCTGTGCACTGCCTCGAGTCCCTTCGGGGAGAGAGAGCGGTTTACAAAATAAAAATAATAATAATAATAACAATAATAATAATAATAATAATAATAATAATAATAATAATTATTATTATTATTATTATTATTATTATTATTATTATTATTATTATTATTATTATTATTATTATTATTATTATTATTCCTGACGCAGTGGTTAGAGTGCAGTACTGCAGACTACTTCTGCCGACTGCCGACTGCCTGCAATTTGGCAGTTCAAATCTCACCAGGCTCCAGGTTGACTCAGCCTTCCATCCTTCCGAGGTGGGTAAAATGGGGACCCAGATTGTTGGGGGCAAGAGGCTGACTCTGTAACCCGCTGAGAGTTGGCTGGAAAGCACTGTGAAGCAGTATATAAGTGGTTAGAATGCAGTACTGCAGGCTACTTCTGCTGGCTGCCAGCCGTCTGGCAGTTCAGGTCTCACTGGCTCAAGGTTGACTCAGCCTTCCATCCTTCCGAGGTGGGTAAAAGGAGGACCCAGATTGTTGGGGGCCATAGGCCGACTCTATAAACTGCTTAGAGAAGGCCGTGAAGCATTGTGAAGCGGTATATAAGTCTCTTAAGTGCTACTGCCATTGCTTATCAGGTGGCACTTTCAAACGTAGTTCTTTGCGTGAGAGCTAGAATTTGGTTTGTGCGTCCCCAAGCGCTTTATACAAGAAGGGCAAAATCTGATCGTTACCTGCCGGCACCACTCTTGGATAGCGCTCCCAGAGAGGGGTCCTTGGATGCTGCCGTCTCGCCTCAGGTACACCTCCCCCTGATCTGTCTCGTACAGGAGAGGCTCTGCATGCGGCTTGGGAGGATGGACGCTCAGCCGGATGACTTTGAGGAAGATGCCCGTGTCTTCGGCTTTGACCACCGGGATGAAGCTCAGCGTGTAGGCGGTAGGGAAAACCTGGGGCTTGAAGGTTTTTAAGAGGGAATCCGTCAGCAGGCGGATTCTGTCCTCTTCCTTGTGGTCGCATTTGACGCCACGCACCAAGCCGTTGTCCTCGACCCCCACAAAGAGGCTGCCCCCTTCGCTGTTGAGAAACCCACAGATGTACTTCCGTAAGTGGTGCTTCAGCGTGGTCGTGAGGTATTCCCTGCTCCCTTGCTTGAATTCCACATTCCGCGTCTCTCCGCCAATGAAAGCGCCATAGAACAGACACTCTCTCCCAACAATCTCTTTGTGGACAATGGCGCTGTCTGAGCGGGTGCTGTTCAGGAAAGTCACCGGCCAGTCAACCAGCCTCCAAGGGTAATGAAGGCTTTTCCTGATGGGGTTAGCTCTGTTGTCATTGGGCGGTTGGTTCTTTCTCTCGGGCCCTGGCGGTCCTCCTAGGAGAACATCTGATCTGCTTCCCATGGAATCACTCTGTAGGCATGATGAGTAAAATTCAAGCGTATAATCAAATGCCACCAGTAAAAGGACTTGCGGCTTTGCAAGAATGAAGGTTCCTGTTTTGGTTGAGCAATTGTGATAAAAATTACATACCCGCATAGATCCAATATTTCTTCTTCTGCTTTATATACAAACATCGGTGTTCAAACGGGGAAGGAAGGGATTAAGCCGTGGCGATGATTGTTTTTTTAATTCTAAAAGCTGAATGCTTTTTCAAAAAGGCAACTGGACTTTCTTTTGTTTTTCCTTGAAGAACTTTCACATCCAAGAAGCTTTTTCAGTTCATGAACTGAAGAAGCTCCTTGGGTGGGAAGCGAAACGTCTTCACGGAAAAAAACAAAGCCCAGTTGCCTTTTGAAAAAACACCTTGGAGGCAACCATGACCTGGATGACTGAGAATCTCCATGGATACTGAACGTCTGTCATTGCTGAAAACTCTGAAACCAGGGACGACTCTATAATTCAAGATCTATACTGAGTTTATCTCCTTTGTTGGTTTAAAGCAGCCAATTGTTAATATGTATAGCACATAGGATACTTTGGGTCTCTGTGGAGGAATCGTAATTGGCCTTGCATCCTAGTATGCCATGGACATATTTCCCCCAAACTTTGTGGCTAATAGGGGCTTCCCACCCAAAAACCCAAGTTCCCTAGAGCTATAACGTAAAGGTAAAGGTTCTCCTTGCACATATGTGCTAGTTGTTCTCAACTCTAGGGGGCGGTGCTCATCTCTGTTTCAAAGCCGAAGAGCCAGCACTGTCTGAAGACGTCTCCGTGGTCATGTGACTAAATGCCGAAGACGCACAGAAGGCTGTTCCCTTCCCACCAAAGATGGTTCTTATTTTTCTACTTGCATTTTTACATGCTTTCGAACTGCTAGGTTGGCAGAAGCTGGGACAAGTAAGGGGAGCTCACTCCCTTAGGTGGCACTAGGGATTCAAACTGCCGACCTTTCTGATTGACAAGCTCAATGTCTTAGCCACTGAGCCACCGCGTCCCTCCTAGAGCTATAGGGTTCAGCAATTATCAGTGTGGCAATCCAATATATTTAGATGTATTGATGATGTACCACATTGAGGGTGAGGCTTATATAAAAGTCAGTTTGAAATTATAATTGTGAGCACATTTGTCTACATTTCTTATTGTCTGTTAGCATCGAGGTGCTCTGAAGCTTCTTGCAATAACTTGGTGTTGTTTAGCCAAATGGAACCAATGTCTCCAAAGAACAAATGTGTTCTGTATTAAATCCACTTGAAATGACACTTAAAAGCTGAGTTTACCCTGCCTGCTGCAAATTAAACCTTGCTTAAGGGAGCACAGAACAGTGGTGTTAGACTCGAGACAAGGTAGCTGGGTCCAGGCAAGATGCTAAATCCTCAAATCTTTGAGGAATTTTTTTTTAAACAATTGCTGCAAAATCTATCTGCAAAACATGTCTAGATTTACCGTGACATGCTTATTTTAGGGCACGGTGGGTAACCAATTAGACTATTCTGCTTTAATACTATTTTAAAGAAATGAAAAAAAAAAATCTAGATGTGCTAAGAAATATTTTGTAATGCATGAAGGCAGCTTCTGTTACGTCATGGTGAATTAGATTGGGTGCTATCCCTTTGCTGAGAGAGAAAAGGGCTTATGTGGCAAGGAATAAATCCCTTATTAGAGTAGCCAAGCTTCTCCTTGCTATTGGGGTGCAAGGAAAACATTGACTGTTATTTATTTCCTTGCAAGGGAGACAAAGAAAAAAAAAAGGTGCACATTTCAGGCACTTGGCTTCCTGCACATGTATGTGTATCTTTCTCCTAGTGTAAACTTGGATAAGGGGAGGATTTTGAGAACTTTTAAGTAGCAGTTCATCAGTGGATTTTGACTTCTCCACTGTTCTGGCCTGCTTCAAGAATGCAACCCGATATTAAACACCTTTCATTGTTGATCTTAAATGGAAGTTTTGCACAGGTATTTGAAGTACAAGAATGATGTGGCTGGTGCAGTTTGGGTGATTCTTGATTTCTATCTTTCTGGTATTGCATAGGTGAGAAGCTGTTATATTCTCGAGACTTTAGTATATAACAGCTCTCCTGCTTTTTCAAACTCTTAGTGTGGAATCCCTAGTACAGGGGTCGGTAACCTTAAACACTCCAAGGTTCTAACCGAAAGCCCCCCGTCCTATTCTGGAGCCAACTGGAAGTCTAGTTCCCCCACAATAGAGTCTCCTCCTAGTGTGGCATCCTTTTTCCTCTGCCAACCGGAAGTCTGGTTCCCCCCTTACTGTAGAGTCTCCTCCTAGCATGGCATCCTTTTTCCTCTGCAAACCAGAAGTCTGCCTTCCCTTCCCTTAGTCTCCTCCTGCTGTGGCATCCTTTTTCCTCTGCCAATTGGAAGTCCAGTTCCCCTGCCATAGTCTTCTTCTAACACAGAGTCCTTTTTCCTCTACTTGTCCTAACCAAAAGCCCTAACCCTATCAATTGTGGAGCCGACCAGTAACAGGGAGCTGCAGCAGAGGGATGAAAGAGCCACATGCGGCTCCAGAGTCACAGGTTGCTGACCCCTGCCCTAGTATAACAGAAGAGTTAGCTTTCTGGCACCTTACCTCTCTGCTAGTTTTGGTAGCAGATGCAGGCTTTTTGCCTTGTCCCACCACAAGATTTTTCCCCTTCTGCACAAGCTCTTTGGAGAGGTTGGGTTCTGCCTCCGAAGCTAGGAGTAGTTGTTTGAGGACTTGCTCCAGGCTGATTTCTGTGGCCACCTGAACCAAAGCGAAGGCCTGCTTACGTTTCTTGATCACTTCAATGTCGTATCTTTGGAGCGTGACACTTGCCATCCTGAGGATGTCCTTCAACATACTCCCAAGATCTTCACTGGAATGTTTGGGGTTTAAGTTTCCAATGTAAAGGAGATAGGTTTGGATCTGACCAGAATGATCATCTTCGGCTTTTGCTTCTTCCAAAGCTGCCTCTGGAACCTGATCTACGTTGCCGGCTGCTTGTACGGCTTCTACTACGATTTCTGGAATTACATCTGTTTCCATTTTTGAGACCTTAGAGACGAAAGGTTTGCATTGGGTTGTATTTCTCAGGGGTTGCTAGATGGAGCACAGAAAAAGCTCATTAGGCCATTCTACATGGGTCTTGCTTGAAGGCATCAGTAGTACATGATTTAAGAATGACCTCTTTTATGGCTTGCTTCTGCGAAGTAGAAACAGAATTTGGCTCTTACAAAGGATCACGGGCATAAAATCTCTGTTTGAAGATCAAAACTTATGGGAGAAACAACCTCCCCACACAAAAAATGGCATGTAGGAGAAATGTGTGTTAATTGTAATCTGGTTATAGGAGATTGCTGCTGGTGTTACTTACCAGCTACCTTTCAAATAATAAGAGTATGAAAGTTTACAATCGGATTTGACTTAATAGATCATATAATGAAGATTCAGATATTTGATTTATGCAGTGGTGGGATTCAAATCATTTAGCAACCGGTTCTCTGCCCCAGTGACCAGCTGACTAGGCGGGGCTCAGTGGTCATGTGACTGGGTGGGTATGGAGATAAGGTTTGTGTTGATAAATATTCCTCTGAAAGACTATATGCCAAGCCTTGCTCTTCATGCTTGTTAAGGAAGCCTAGGTCAGAACACGTATGTCCACCCCATGTTTACCATACCTCATCATGGCCAAATATCAGAAGCCTGTTGTGACTACAGTCGATGGAAAGAGATGGTAAGATAACACTAATGAAATGGCCTGAATAAATGGCAAAAAATGAACACAAGCTAGTTATTGTTTGTTACTAAGCTTGTAGCACAAGTAACTTGACACTCCATCCAAAGCTGTGCAAACTTTTGTCTTACCTTGAGTTTCACATCCTTGTGCCATATAGAGTTGGTTCTTATACATTTCTTAATAGCTCCAGGTTTGTTCAAAAATTGTGCTGCAGCTAACCGTGCTATTTCTCAGGCATATGTTCCAAGTCTCCCTTGAAGAGTTTAAATTGTGAGGTCATAGATGTTCTTGTGACAATTCTAACATATTCGCTTGAGCCCATGGTAGACTAACATGGTTAAGAGGCATTTCCCCATATAAAAAGATGTTCCTTTATTGGCTCCAGCCTGAACTTCTTAAAAAAAAAAAAGATCAATTTACAGAGGTATTGGAACTATTAGAAAATTATAGTTGTTGCTATTGAAACGAACCAGTTTTAAGACTGGTATTACTTTAGGCGGTAAACAGTGTATAACAGGGGCGTCAAACTCGATTTCATTGAGGGCCGCATCAGGGTTGTGTTTGACCTTGGGGAGGGGGCAAGGCCAGCTGAGCAACACTCGTGTCAGGACGCCTGTGGTGGCAGCAAAAACAGGCTCCCGAGCTGTTTTCACCTGCGAAAGCCTCTTGCAACCCTCTGCCAGTGAAAATGGAGCTCGGGAGGGCTGCTCACGGCCTTTGCAAGCTGCATCTTCACCGGCAGAAGCACCGTGGACCAGCCTTTCACTGTTTCCAGGGTGGCCCTGTGGGCCAGATCTAACTACCCCGCAGGCCAGATCTGGCCCCCCAGGCTTTGAGTTTGACACCCTGGGTGTATAGCAAACCTATGTCACAAATTGCTTCCGCTGTGGCCATTAAGCAATTGCCAGTCGTTAAGCAGTCTTATAGTGTTAGCCGTGGGCTTTTGTTGCCAGGCACTGGCCCTAAACCTTGGTTTCTGAAAGAAAGTTGTAAATGATGATCACGTGATCACACAGCGATGCGAACAGTTGTAAATGCATCCAGTATCAACCTGATCCTGTGTTTTGTAAGGGGTTTTTTTTGGGGAGGGGGGGAGGCAGGCGCTGTAACTTCAAACGGCTCCTGAGCAACTGGTAGTAATTATTCTCACTGGGAGTTGGCCCAAATTGGTTATATGATGGGCAGCTAAATAAATGTTCTAAATCAGGAGGTCCTCAAATTTTTTAAACGGGCCAATTCACGGTCCCTCAGACTGTTGGGGCCACAGACTGGCTGGCTGGGCATGGCTAGGTGGTCATGGCCAATTTAGCAGCTCATTAAACAATACAAATTAAACTTTAATTTGCTATGCTCCCGGAGGGTGGAAAGCAGGTTAGTGAAGGGATGTGGTTGCCTTGGGTGTATGTGTGAGGGATTTGTGTGTGTGTGTGTTAGGTTTTTGAGTACACAACGGAACTCTTAGCTTTCTGTCTAGATGGTCTCTGGTGATGAGCCGAAAGGCAGAAAAGGAAAGCAGTATGCTTCCTCATCTCTCTCTCTCTCTCTGTGGGCTGATGTAGATGGGGCGGCCTTGCGGTGCCACGCAGGCCGGGTTAATGACTTCAGCGGGCTGTATCCAATCCGCGGGCCGTAATTTGAGGATCCCTATTCTAAATAAATAAGCTTATTTTGTATGTCCTGACAGTTTGTGGGGTAGAAGTACAAAGCAACAATTCCCACCAATCTCAGACCATGCAGTTATCCAAGTAAAATTGTTTTAGAAAATTACTGGCTTCCTGAAGCAACTTTACCTGTCTCTGGAGATTCTCAGTCATCCAGGTCATGGTTGTCCCAAAAGTGCTTTTTCAAGAGTCAACTGGACTTTCTTTGTTTCTCCTTGAAGACGTTTCGCTTTCCATCCAAGTAGCTTCTTCAGCCCCGATTCTTGGATGAGAAACGTCTTCAAAGAAAAACCAGAAAAGTCCAGTTGCCTCTGGAAAAAAACACCTTTGAAGCAACTTTAACCTTCGTTTGAGCTGCGTTATGAACTCAGACCTTGGAAGTCCTGCATTTAGTATATCGGGATTGAGGCCAACAGAAACCTGCTCATCTTTTTTTTTTCCTGTTTTTTAAATTTTATTTATAAACAAAATCATCAGAGTAAGTGCAGAAAAGAACATTGGCAGGATTCTTCCCGCTACCTGCCGTAGCCGCAGTGCTTACAGAAATGGCATTCTGCAACCAGGCAGTCATAGCAGGAACCGGTGGCGGCCTGGATAACCAAGAGGGTGGCCGAGTCGCACCATTCCAGCGCGTTGCAGTCACTTCTGGATCCTCCTTTCTGGATTCGGTTTATTGCCTGTGAATTTTCATTCTTTGTTTTAGGGGCCCTCTTGCCTCGCCTTCTGAGACTCCTCTTCCGGAAGTGCCTGGGAGAGAAAGAAGCGACCCCCGGGAAGGAGCGGCGGGGTGTGTCACTTGGCAGAAAGAAATGCTGTGAAAGGCTTGTACCTTTGCCTAACCCCTTTTTTTTTCCCAGTTCAGGAATCAGAGCAGGCGAAGGGCCGTGGGCAACGGAGTCTCAGCATTCATTCGCCTGCATCCCAAAGGACAAGCTGCTGTGGTTATGGTGGAGGAATTTTTCTAAACAAGCATCTCATACTTGCTTTCCAGACACAAAGCACACTTCAGTGGAGGGCTTGGAGAAAAAGCAGAATGGGGGGGGGGCACCAGGTTTCCGACCTCCTCCTCCTCCTCCTCTTCTCACCTGCTAGCAGCAAAACCTCTCTTAACTACAGGACATTGGGGCCACCCACTCAAGTGCCATAAAAATAAATACATTATTTTCCAGCATACACATACGACGATTGAGGTCTCCCTACTGGAATTGGTGGAGCAAGATGAAAAAAGGAGGCGCCCATTTCTGCGTCTTTCTCTGCTATCCCACGTGCCCGCCAGATCGGTATTTATTTATTTATTTTATTTTATTAAATTTATACCCCGCCCTTCTCGTTAGGACCCAGGGTAGGCAGCTATCTAGGAAAACTCTTGCCAGGTTGAAGTGTTAAATGGTACCACACGGTAGAAAGGGAGGCATGGAACTCCCCGGGGGGAAAAGTTAAAATGGTTGCCATCTCAAGAGCAAGTAGAAAAACTTTCACACTGGAGGGCAGGAGGGAGGGAGAGTGGGGTGTGAGTACGTGTGTGTGTGTTGCTTAGTTGTCATGCCCTGTGCCACCTCAGTATAGGACCACACGCCTCCCGCCCTCCCGGCTCACCTGTAGCGCTGGAATGGTAAACAACACAAACGTTGCGTCAAAATAAATAGAATTGTCTGCCCGTCAGCCAGCAGTGTGTGTGCGTGTGCGTGTGTGTGTAAATAGCTTGAGTCCTCAATACAGGAAGAGATTAACAGCACCAAGTGAGAAGTAAGAAGTCAGATCTGCAGGCAGGGAGTACAGCTTGCTGGTTAGGGCTCCTCCCAAAACTCCCACCCTGCCCCTGCGTCCAAGGGAGTGCATCATCTGGAGTGCAGCAGCCCCACGTCCTCCACAGGTGGCTTCTTCCAATCAGTTTCTTCTGCAGGGGACAGAAGAGGGACCCCTTGACGTCCTCCTCCTGTTGCACGAAGAGGCTTCTCGGAGAGAGCAGCGAAAGGAGAGGGGGTGATTAAGAGAGACGGGCCAAAACGGGCCGAGACGAATGCAAGGGCGGCCCCCGCCACAGCCCCCGACCACTGGAGGCATCCTCGCCCCTGTCAGATACGGTCCCCAGAGGCCACCAGCGGAGCTGACGTCAAGAGTCCGCGTGGAGCTTCATAACGATGATTCGGGATGCCTAGGACCTTCCTCCTGCAGGAAGTCACCTTTCTCCTGCCGGCTAAGAAAGGTGTCCCAGTGGATTCCGTGGACGCGGTGGCTGAAGAAGGGAGACCACGTAATTTTTTTACGTGCCTTTCGTGGAGAGCTGAGAGGGCCAATGATTGTGCCAGGAAGGGTCTCTTTCTTGTTTTGTTTTTTCAGAACTTGCCCTGTTTCAACTTATCGATGTGGTAGGTGAGTTTCAGTGCCGGCCCCAGTTTCAAGCCCATGTACTTCATCATCATGTCGCTACGCAACAGGAGCAAGGCCTTGCCGTCAATCTCCTGTAGGCAGAGAGCAGAAAGAGGCGGGTTGGTGCCGTGCCAGAAGGAAGAAGAGGCTGGATTAGGGCGGCTGCTGATCTCTGAGATAATAAGAGGAGGGGGCTGCCTGGTTCGGAAACCTCGGTTGGGTAGGGGGAAAAAAAGGACTTCTTTCACATGCTTTGACATCACGAGTGACACTTATCAAAACCTCTTCGTTTGCATAAGCTTTACAGGGAGATTAGAGGCTTAGGGCTTGGCTCCTTTCACAGCCTACGTGGGGCTTTAAAAGTCTTTAAAAGTGGAATTCATCCTTTTTGTAAGACTCCTGAAGTAAAGCCCCTGGGAACAGCTCCTGTACTGTATTAGCCCATCTCTCTATTTCAGGGGTGTCAAACTCGATTTCATTGAGGGCTGCAGGGTTGGGGGGGGGGCATCAGGGGGTGGGCAGGGTGGGCATGGCCAGTTTGACATCACATGTGAGGAGGGGGGCTGTGGTGGCCCGAGTGCTCTGACAGTGAAAACTGGCTCCTGGGCTCCGTTTTCAGCTATGACGGCCTCCTGCAATCCGCTCCAAGTGAAAAGGGAGCACGGGAGGGTGAAGCTCCATTTTCTCTGGCTGAGGTACTGTGGGCCAGTCCTTTGTGGTTTCCCTCCGGGCTAGATATAAGCAGCCTGTGGGCCAAATCCACTCGCGGACCTTGAGTTTGACACCTCACTCTATTTCAATTTTTATGCTAAGATTGATGGTCAGATATATTCATCCTACATTGCCCACTGACTGCTCTTTAGAAGGCCAGATTCTGAAGATGAAACTCAAAGACTTTGGCCACCTAATGAGAAGGAAGGGCTCACTGGAGAAGAGCCTCATGCTGGGAACGATGGAGGGCAAAAGAAGAATGGGATGGCAGAGAATGAGGCGGCTGGATGGAGTCACCGAAGCAGTCGGCGTGAACTTAAATGGACTCCAGAGGATGGTAGAGGACAGGAAGGCCTGGAGGAGCGATGGGTCAGACACAACTTCGCAAGTAACAACAACTCTAACACTGCCCAAATAATCCTGTTTACTGTTGGAAAGCACCAAAGCTTTGTCTCCTCAGTGTGTCACTGAGCAATATCGAAGGATCCAGGAATAGATATTAAGAGCCAAGGAAATCAAACCTCTCTTGGACTAAGACTGAGTTGAAACTGGACCAAGGAGGAAGAGAGTTAGAGGCATGGCTTAACAATTACGACTCAGTCTCTGGACCAATCAAGGCATGATAATACCCATTCCTGAGCCCTCCTGCAGTATTCCTCGAGAAAATCCTGTTTAGTGTTGGAAAGCACCAAAGATTTGCCTCCTCAGTGTGTCACTGAGCGATATTGACCTTCTCGGAGGGAAGAAAAGCCCCAAAGAATTATTAATAATGTGTTAAAAGCTGCCTTATCAGGAGGAACCATATGTTTTGGGGGGGGGGGGGGCAGCACTTCCACCTGGAGGAATGTACTACCCAGGCCACGTCAGATGACCCTGAAGTTCATATTTACGTGTTTGCGGAAGAGATCTGCATGGGGTCCCAGCTGGGGGTCAGCGTCTCTTACAAACTGCATGACGTCTTCTACCGTCCAGGCCGAGGGATCCCGGGTCCCCAACCGCGAAGTGTCTCGAGAACTCAGGTATCTGTCAGAGCCTGAGGGCACAATGGAAAAAAAGGCAGGTAAAACTGGGTCCTGCAGAAGCTCAGGGATCCAGGTTATTGAAACAGAACAGCGGTTTCTGGTGACATTTTTTTAAAACCCCAACCCCTGTCAAATCTAATGAATGACGCATTTATCATCTGGGTAGAAAGAGGAGTACTCGACTTACGACCACAATGGAGCCCAATTGTGATCTTGGCTCTGTTGCTAAGCGAGACCCTTGTTAAATGAGTTTTGCCCCATTTTGCAAGCTTTCTTGCCACGGTTGTTAAGTGAATCACTGCAGTCAAAAAGTTAAGTGACACAGTTATTAAGTGGCTTCCCCATTGACTTTCCTCATCGGTGTGTGTGTGTGTGTGACGTGACCCTGGGGCACTGCAATCGTCATAAATATGGGCCCAATTGCCAAGCATCCGGGTTTTGATCAGATGACCATGGGAGATGCTGCAAAGGTAGTACGTGTGAAAAACAATCACTTTTTGGGTGCCACTGTAACTTCCGACAGTCACTAAACGAACCGTTGTAAGCCTGGGGCTGCCTGTATTTGCACCCAATGCTTCTACAGCAGTGGTAATCAATCTGGTCCCAACCGCTCACTAGTGGGTGTTCCAGCTTTCATGGTGGGCGGTAGGGGTTTTGTCCAATACTGAAGCACTTTGCTTTTTTTAAATTTAATTGACTTCCCTACTTTATAAATCCCTTTGACCGATCCGCTCCCACAGAGAGGGCCTTCTCCGGGTACCGTCGGCTGGGCAATGCCGGTTGGCGACACCCAGGGGAAGGACCTTCTCTGTGGTGGGCCCAGCCCTCTGGAACGACCTACCCCCCGATTTACGCACTACCTCAGACCTCCGTCTCTTCCGCCAGCGTCTTAAGACGTATTTATTCCAACAAGCCGGCCTAGCATAGCCCCGTTTCTGACTTTTATTCTGATAAATTTTAATTCGTAAGGTTTTATAAGGGTTTTTAGCACGGGATATAATTTAATTAGTTTTTAATAATGTATTTTTGTATTTTTGTATGGTTTTTAAGATTGCCTGTGCGCCGCCCTGGGTCCTTGTCAGGAGACGTGCGGGGTATAAATTTGAAAAATAAAATAAAATAAAAATAAATAAATCACCATTACTGTGGAACTGGTGGGCTGTTAGAAAATTTTACCACTAACAGAGATACAAAAGTGGGCAGTAGGTATAAAAAGGTTGACTACTCCTGTTCTACAGGGATAACAGGAGTGCCGCTTACTGCCCAGTATTCATGAAATCCCTCCCCCCCTGTTAATAGGACAAAGGTAGAGCTAGACTGCTTCACAGAAGAAGAGGTTTTGAGGTCTCTTACCCCCAGAGCTCAGCCTGTGCCCAGCAGGGGTGCTGCACTGGGTGAGGCTGGAGGGCTGATGGAGGTGCCGGTACCCCTGAAGCCGGAAGTCCCTTGAGTTCCGAATGGGACTGGACACGCTAACGGCGTTCAAGGCAGAGTCGATCGGGTCCAAGCGAGGCTCCAGAGGACCAGGGAGACTGTCATTCAAGACAAAGGTTTCCCCTGGAAGACATAAGCAGCTGGTCAGAGAGAGGCAAGCAACAGCGATGGTGCTGCCCTATACACAAAACATCTCGAGCTGTAAGTCAACAACGTGGAGCAAATATACTCAGCTAGAAAGTTGGGGAGGAGGAATTATGTTTACCGCTTTGTATCAAGTTCTTCGCGATAGTTTTCCGAGCTGCCGTGGTGGCGCAGTGGTTAGAGTGCAGTACTGCAGGCTACTTCTGCTGACTGCCAGCTGCCTGCAATTTGGCAGTTCGAATCTCACCAGGCTCAAGGTTGACTCAGCCTTCCATCCTTCCCAGGTGGGTAAAATGAGGACCCAGATTGTTGGGGGCAAGAGGCTGACTCTGTAAACCGCTTAGAGAGGGCTGTAAAAGCACTGTGAAGCGGTATGTAAGTCTAAGTCCTATTGCTGTCCCCCTACTCCTCCTCTCCCTCTTTTGCCTCCTTTTAATCTTACAAACAGTTCTTGTGGTGCAGTGGTGAGAATGCAGCACTGCCCACTGCCAAGAGTTCGATGCTCAGCAGGCTCAAGGTTGACTCATCCTTCCATCCTTCCGAGATGGGTAAAATGAGGAGCCAGATTGTTGGGGGAAAGAGGCTGACTCTGTAAAGTGCTTAGAGAGGGCTGTGAAGCACTGTGAAGCGGCCTATGAGTCTAAGTGTTATTGCTATTGCTATTCTCCCTACGTAACCAAGTTCAGTCATTCTCTTCATGTCCTAGAAGTTCTTCTGCATGGAAAACAGTCCATAGGTTCATCCTGGAAAACCCCTGAGATCTCTTTGACCAGTCAATGCAGTGCAAAGGCCCAGCCTTTTCTTGCTAACAGAGACCATCTTAGCATTCCCTAGGCATGTTATGGTAGGGCTGCATTAAAACAAATCACCAAGTAATGTTGTTTCTGCTTTTTCTTTTTCTTTTGAAATAGGAAATTATCTAGACATTCCTTCATCTAAATAGTGCTGGGTTGTTGTTTTTTTGTACTCTTGGGCAGAATAAACATGGAGCCTTCTCTGGCATCCATTCCTCATTTCATTCGGCAGGAAAGTAAATTGTGATTAAGGAAGAAACTCTCCAAAATCTCTGAAGTCCAGCAGTGAAAACTTCAAGCCAAATTCCATTAAACAGCCATTTCTTATGTGCTGCTGTTGGTTGAATGCTACATGAAAGATGCAGAGAATGACTTGTGCCAGTAATGCTTCTGGACTACATGTGCCAATCACTCCTTCTCGTCTTCTGAGTGTGAGATCTTGAACTGCTGACCTCTGGTATCATCTTTAAAACTCCCCAAAGGAGTGTCACACATTGGTCACCCAATGGCATCAGAGTGTATTCAAGACTCAACTAATGAGATAAATTCAAGTTACTTAAAAAAAAAAATCACATCTGACTTGATCTGCTCGCCATAAGCCTTGAAACGCAGTAAACAAGCAAAACAGTCCATACACATTTTCCCTTTGGTATAAAGAATACAGAACAGGTAAGAGAAATCAGAGATCTTTTAGCTCAACCCTCTCCACAAGACCCTCTACCATTTCAAACCAATGGCTGTCCAATCTTTTCTTGAAAACCTCCAGTGATGAGCACCTACAGCTTCTGTGGCCAAGCCGTTCAACGGATTACTTATTCTGTCAGGAAATTTCCTCCTTAGTTCTAAGTTGCTTCTCTCCTTGATTAGTTTCCACCCATTGCTGCTTGTCCTGCCCTCAGGTGCTTTGGAGAATAGCTTGACTCCCTCTTCTTTGTGGCAAACCCTGAGATACTGGAACACTGCTATCATGTCTCCCCTAGTCCTTCTTTTCATCAGACTACATGTACTCAATTCCTGCAACATTTCTTCTTATGTTTCAACCTCCAATCCCCTAATAATTTTTGCTGCACTTCCTACCCTCTTTCCCGAGTCTCTACATCTGTTTTATATTGTGGCAACTCAAACTGGATGCAATATTCCAAGTGTGGTTCTGCTTTCCTGGCACTTTCGTACTGAAAGCAGGACCACACTTGGAAAAGGCAAATTACTGCAAGCATTCCCCTTGCACGTATGTCCTAGTCATTCCTGACTCTAGGGGGCAGTGCTCACCTCTGTTTCAAAGCCAAAGACCCAGTGGTTTCTGAAGATGTCTCCGTGGTCATGGGACTAAATGCTGCAGGTGCACGGAACGCTGTTACCTTCCCACCAAAAGTGGTCCCTATTTTTCTACTTGCATTTTTATGTGCTTTCGAACTGCTAGGTTGGCAGAAGCTGGGACAAGTAGTAGGAGCTCTGTCTGTTATGCCGCGCTACGGATTCGAACCACCGAACTGCCGACCTTTCTGATCGACAAGAACAGCATCTTAGCTACTGACCCACTGCGTCCCTGCAAGCATAAGAAATACTATTCCCCCCCCTGAAACAGTTGTAAAGGCTTCTGTGCCCATCGTCATATGGCAACACCCATTCATAAATGAGAAGAAACCTTTTTACTAAGAAGAAACTCCTTGCCATGAGTGGCAAGCAGAGATTACTTGTCTGGCAGAAGCTGACGGGACTCTCAAAGGAGTAAGATGTTATGGATTTTGAGGGCTCACTTACTTGTCTTAGTTAAGAAAGAAACATCGTTAACGAAGAGTTCAATGAGCTCAGAGACCTGTTCCATCCAGCCATGAATCCTATTCCCAAGTATGTCCTTAGATGCTATCTGGGAAGCTCACTAGAATCTGAAGGTGTTGTTGTTGCTGTTGACCTCAACAACCGGTATCCAAAGGGCATAAGAAACACGTTCCCTGCAGTGGAACCACTGTTTCTTATCCATATCCATGGATAAGAAACAGTGACATAAAAGGTCATGGGCAACAGGCCTAATTTTGCCTTTCAAACCAGGAGGCATAAATGTCTGACGGGAACTGAAAATTCATCTTCGTCTCGCAAGAAGATCCTTCTTGTGCTTGCTTGCTCTGAGAAAGAAGCTTGGGCTAGGGAAGACCACTCACCCCACCTCCACGGAAACGATAGAACTGATCCCAGGCAAGAATCAAAAGGCATTTTGTCCATCTGAACACAACTGAATAATGTCTTGTATGGGGGACAAGAGAGGATGATATTTTATTTCAGGATATTGTGATTGTTAGCAGAGCCATGAGTGCGCAGTGGTTAGCATGTAGTATTGCAAGCTAACTCTGCCAACTCCCAGCAGTTCGATTTTGATTGGCTCAAGGTTGATTTGGCTGTATGTCTTTCTGAGGTGGGTAAAATGAGAACCCAGATTGTTGGGGGCAAGAGGCTGACTCTGTAAACCGCTTAGAGGGGGCTCTAAAGCACTGTGAAGCGGTATGTAAGTCTAAGTGCTGATGTCAGCTTGCAAAGCATCTCCATCACTACTATCAAGCTGCCATAGAGATAAGAGGAGAAATCCATGCATGCCTGTGGTCAGAATGGAATCTCAAAGCTGGCCTGTGAATGTGCATGTTTAGACCCCACTACAGCCTTTTGTTGGCTAATGTGATTTATGACGTAGGCATATGGGAGGGGACACAGGGGTAAAGTTCAGACACCATTAAATGATTTTCAGTCTTGGCTCCACAGAAGTAATGCTAGAATGTTAATCCTAATAAATGATTGGATTTCTTTTGAACTTTGTCTCGAGGCTCGTAAATTAATTAGGTCATCTTCTGGGAACTTCACAGCTATTGCTACTACTATAAAGTATAGAAACAACCTCAGTTCCAGTAGTTCAAATGTACAGATGGCTTTTGCTCTCACGGTTATGCACAGATGATGGGGAGCATGTAAATTAAGGAGCCCAGCTAGAGGTAAGGAAGGAAATGTGCTTCCTTGCTGTGGCCCACTGTCTGCAATCCTGCTTCACAAGGAAGAGCAGAAGGCAATGCCTGCAATGCACAGCTGAGCTAGAAGTAGAACGCGGACATGAGTTTCAATCTACGCTGCTTGTTAAAGGCTGGGAAAAGAGGCTGTGCTCACCTTCCAAAGGGTGATGGTCATTCTTTGGTAACTTGGGGGACTGAGGAGCACTGTAGGGAAGGAATTCTTGGGAATACCTCTTTGTACCCCGGCCTGGTCCCTGCAGAGAGCCGTCTAACGAAATGCTCCTGTCTAGGAAGAGAGAAGAAGCCCTGCTTAAGATCAGCACACCTTCTTTGGGAAACGGACGTTCTATCAGCAGGATTGCCATACTATATGGACTGGTCATTGGCCGCCATAACAATTCTTTTCAGTGGTGGGTTCCAAGTCCCGTTGCAACCAGTACACTGCAAAGGGGCTGGGCATCTACCACGTGCATTAGCGCAGCATGCGCATGTGTACCCACTGCCTGCGACGCTCCAGCTGTCTGGCGGAGCATCGCACAGGCATCATACGCCCCGTGTGCATGCGCTAATGCCCCGGTCGGCTCAAATAGAGGTAAGAAGAGCGGGCAGGCGAGTGGGTCTTCCGGAGAAGTGTACCAGAATGGCACCTGGTGCTCCCAGCAGGCACCAGTACGCCTGTACTAGGGCGTATCGGTCGTATCCCACCACTGATTTTTTTCCTTCTCCCAAATGGCCCACACCAGCATCTGTAATTCCACGAGCGGAAACAGCTGTATTGCCGAATTGAAAGATGGTATTGAGCACTCTGGGTGTAACCCACCATCTCATTATTGGTTCTATGTAATAATTGGGAGAATTTTATGAAAGGGACAGTGGCATTTCGAGGGCCAATAACTGCTTCATTTGGAGAGCTTTTAATTTTTTGTTTAAAAAGTCTTTTTTGTTCTGCTAACTGAAAAAAATAGGTGGTACCATTTCCCCTTTATCTTAATTCTTATACCTCCGATGGGGAATCTATTGCATGCTCTTAATAAGAGTTGGGGAATGACAAAATGCCTCTTTATAGTGCATTTGATCCCCTCAGTTATTTTGTGCAATTGCTGGTTTCAAGGTTCCTGTACGTCATTTATTCCTTGACTGTTTGCAGTGCTGTTTTTCAAAGTGGCTCTTAAATGTATTTTTGCTCATCACAGGGAAATTTCGGAGCCCTTTGTTTGGCTGACTGGGGAAGCCTCAGAATATGAAGCTAAATGCCAAGAAAATTTGTGTATAGCTCAATATTGGCTGGGCAATGCCAGTTGGCGACACCCAGGGGAAGGGCCTTCTCTGTGGCGGGCCACACCCTCTGGAACGACCTGCCCCCTGAACTCCGCACTACCACGGACCTCCGCCTTTTCTGCCAGCGTCTCAAAACGCTTTTATTTAATCAAGTTGGCCTAGCATAACCACCCGATATGGTCTTTTTATTAGCTGTAAATTTTAATCAGAGGATTTTAAAATGTTTTTAGCACAGGGTAACTGAAGTTTAATAAGGGTTTTAGTAATGGTGTATTTGTGTATATGTATTGATTTTTAATCTTCCTGTGCGCCGCCCTGGGTCCTTTTGTAGGAGAAGGGCGGGATATAAATTTAATAAAATAAATAAAATAAATAAATATTAAAATACACAAAAAAGCTACAAAACATTCAACATTTCCTTCTTCAAGAAATGTCTACTTTTCTAACCCAAGTTTCTTAAGACTGGCACTGGTTGGTATTAAAACATATGGGGACCCTCTGCCCCCCTGGAAATTGATTAATTAGATTCAAAATTTACCAGTGGTTCTCTAAATTAATTTAGTGTCTTCTGGAATTTCACATGTACAAGAAACACAATCTTTTTCCTATTACATAATGAAAACAGTCATACTTGTTCTAATCTGATTTTATTTTTACTGGAATTGTTGGATCTGCTAATCAGAAATGACTCAGAGCCATGTTCATTTCTGTCGCCGTAAGATGGATCAATATCAGTATGATAAAAAGGAACAAATCGATAATATTATTCAACCCACATATAGCGCCTGGGTATCTGATAATTGGCCACCTCAACTGGTCAAATGCAGCATCGCCAAGTCCTTCTAGTAACATAATCCTCAAGTATTATGTCAAGTTGCAACTGGGAAACTCACACCACAGGTTATTTCAAAAGCCTAACATACCACCTCTTTGACATGTCAAAAGGAATGTGAGGGCGAGCATTACTTTTCTGAATGCTGTTCAAAAATAAAACAAATAAAGGGAAGCTTCAACTTAATGGAACCCCAACTTAATGGACTTTGGATGCAACAAATTTCCATCCAGAGATACTTCTGAAATAACTGACAAATTTACGGCCTCCGAAGTAGTCTGGACATTTATGCTAATGATGCAAGTAACACAAATGAAATAATCGCACTGAATGAGGTAAACTTCCATTTCCACAGATATTTGGAGTAATCGGCACTCTTCTCCCACAACGGGTCTATTCAAGCTTTTATTATAATGCATTGCTTTTTAGTTTTCAAGTGAGCTATCTGAACAGGAGGTCACTCATGTGGGTGATCTGTTTAATGACTGTCATGAGTTACAACTGAAATGGGTAGAGGGGCTCTGTTATGGTTGTAAATTGAGAACTACCCTTGCAGTTTTGCCCCAGGTTTAAAAGAGGCACACAAGAATAGGCAGGTGGTAGGAATAGGTTCAAAATGATTAATGATTTGGAAAATGGTTTGGAATCACGGGTGAAATGCTACCAGTTAGCACAGGTTTGCCCGAACCGGTAGTAAAAATATTGCTTGGGTTCGGGCAAACCAGCTGTGACGCGTGATTTATATTTATTTATATGTATTATATATAATATTATATTTATATTATAGTAGTATTTCCTGCTTTCTAGCTAATCTAAATCGCATGGCACAGCGGATTCCCATCCCTTAGTAGGCATGCTCAGTAGCAGGCTCCATTTTTGATGTTCTGCGCATGTGTAGAAGGTCGTGCGCATGCGCAGAGGTGGCCCATAGCAAAGGTCAGTTGATTTCACCCCTGTTTGGGATCTATTTGGGGAAATACTGATACTCTACCTGCAAAGATTTCCATGAAAGCTCTCCGGCCCAATCCTTACCTGCTAGGTATTTGTCATGGTCATATTCTCTGGAATGATGCATGTGGTGCTGAGTGAAGGGCTGGTTCCCAAAGAGGTTGTCGCTACGCAGGTTGTGGCAAAGTTTCTCAAGGAAACGGAGGACGTAAGTAATGCTATTCACCGCTGGCAAGTTTAGAGTGTGCTGCTCATGATCAAACACAGCTGAAAGAGGAAACCAACAAAGTCAAATATATAAAAATGTTACAGAGATGACCAGAAAAGATCAACATCCCCTCCCCACCTTCCCCAAGCTGTCTGCTTGCCATTCAGTGTAATAAAATGCTTTCTAGATTTTTCTGGCACTTCAATATTCCAGGGAGAATAAATTAGAACGTTACTCCATTAGACTAGAACAGGGGTCTGCAAAGTTGGCTCTTTTAAGACTGGTGGACTTCAACTCCCAGAATTCCTCAGCCAGACAGGCTTGCCTGGGAAATTCTGGGAGTTGAAGTCCACCAGTCTTAAAAGAGCCAACTTTGCAGACCCCTGGACTAGAACAAGGGCCGGCAACTTTTAAAAACTCAAAGAGCCACAAAGGTCCTAACTGGAAGCCCCTCTTTCAATTCTGGAGCCGACCGGAAGTCCAGTTCCCCCCACCCTAGAGTCTCCTCCTACCACGGCTTCCTTTTTCCTCTACCTGTCCTCACCGAAAGCCCTATCAACTGTGGAGGCAACAGGGAGCCGCAGCAGAGGGATGAAAGAGCCACATGCAGCTCCAGAGCTGCAGGCTGCTGATTCCTGGACTAGAACATTACTCCAATGCAGGGGTGGGCAATAATGATCCCTTTGCTACTGGTGAACTTCAAGTCCCAGAATTCCTGAGGCAGCCAGAATTCTGGGAGTTGAAGTCCACAGGCTGTAAAGGGGCCACAGTTGGTGTCCTCCCCCCTGCTCCAAAGGTTTCTAAAAACAACACATGATGTTGCAGTGCTACAATTAGAACCTCATGGTTAGATTGTGGCTAGCAGACATGTTTTCTCGGAGATATTTTCCCAGCAAAGTAGGACAGATCAACGTGAGCGTTACCTGAAATAACCTCTCCTCCGTGGCCTTGTTTAAGGAATGAGAAGACAGTCTTCTGGTGGTAAGCACAGTCAATGCAAGCTTGGACTGCTTGCTGCAGGACTATGGATGCTCGAGCAGGACCAAAATGGTCAGGCAATTGCTGGATTTTCTTTTTGTCCAGGTGAGGCCCGGGGCTACCAGTTTTATTCAAGTAGATGCAAACTAGGGGGAGGAGGGGGTTGGCAGGAGAAAGAAAGACATAAAAAGCCTTCAATACTTAATTTGACTATAACTTTGACTGTGACTAAAACTTTGTTGCTTGTATCCTTACAATACAATACAATACAATAGCAGAGTTGGAAGGGACCTTGTAGGTCTTCTAGTCCAACCCCCTGCATGGGCAGGAACCTTATACCATTTCAGACAAATGGCTGTCTAACATCTTTTTAAAGACTTCCAGGGTTGGGGCATTCACAACTGCTGGAGGCAAGCTGTTCCAGAGGTTAATTGTTCTTACTGTTAGGAAATTTCTCCTTAGTTCTAAGTTGCTTCTCTCCTTGGTTAGTTTCCACCCATTGCTCCTTGACCTTCCCCCAGGTGCCTTGGAGAAAAGTTTGATTCCCTCTTCTTTGTGGCACCCTCTGAGATATCGGAACACTGCTATCATGTCTCCCCTGGTCCTTCTCTTCATCAAACTAGACATACCCAGCTCCTGCAGCCGTTCTTCATATGTCTTAGTCTCCAGTCCTCTAATCATCTTGGTTGCTCTTCTTTGCACTCTTCTTTGCACTCTTACGATTTATACTGACTGTTTTCTAGTATGATTTGATTGCTTATTTGTACCCTACGATTATACAATACAATAAAATAGCAGAGTCGGAAGGGACCTTGGAGGTCTTCTAGTCCAACCCCCTGCCTAGGCAGGAAACCCTACACCACTTCAGACAAACGGTTATCCAACATCTTCTTAAAGACTTCCAGCGTTGGGGCATTCACAACTTCCGGAGGCAAGCTGTTCCACTGATTAATTGTTCTAATTGTCAGGAAATTTCTCTTTTAGTTGTAGGTTGTTTCTCTCCTTGATTAGTTTCCACCCATTGCTTCTTGTCCTGCCTTTGGAGAATAGCTTGACTCCCTCTTCTTTGTGGCAGCCCCTGAGATATTGGAACACTGCTATCATGTCTCCCCTAGTCCTTCTTTTTATTAAACTAGTCATACACAGTTCCTGCAACCGTTCTTCATATGTTTTAGTCTCCAGTCCCCTACTCATTAAGTGTTGTACCTTACGATTCATGTCGAATGTATTTTTTTCTTTTTATGCACACTGAGAGCATATGCACCAAAGACAAATTCCTTGTGTGTCCAATCACACATTATATGCTATGCTATGCTATGCTATGCTATGCGAAAAAGCAGAGATAAATTTCTGGTAACTCTGGATCAGGCAACAGTCCCTTAATCTCTCTTTTCTGCAAATGAGTTATCTAACCTGGCTGAGTTCCAGAGAACAGATCCATATGCTGCATTCGTTTTTGAGAATCTATATATCCTGAAAATTGCTCTTTTTTCCCTCCATTATATAATTTAATTTGCCAAAAGCTGCTTGATACACCATGAAGATGAGAGGCTGAGGCTCAAGCTGCAGATATGTGCTCTTGTTTCTGAACCTTGACAACTTTTAAGACGTGTGGACTTCAATTGCCCTCATTCAGCCCCCCTCTGGAATGAATTAAATGAATTTTATTTATATAAAATTTAAATTCTAAGGTTTTATAAGGGTTTTAGCACGGGATGTAATTTAATAGTTTTTTAATAATGTATTTTTGTAATTTTGTATGGTTTTTTAATATTGCCTGTGCGCCGCCCTGGGTCCTTGCAAGGAGAAGGGCGGGGTATAAATTTGAAAAATAAAATAATAATAATAAAAGCACTGCATCTGTATCAGAAAAACAGCTTTATACCCTTTAATTGTGTAAGTCTTTTGAAGATGCTTCAGGCTGAGTGATCCTACATAGCTAGGTTTATGAATCCATTCAGCAGGCTCAAACAGAGACATTTAACACCCACAGAATGGATTGTTCAATGCATATCAAGCATTCAGATTCTGCTCCCTTACAATATCCTTTCTTTAGAGTGGGGAGGGAATGGGGATTTTGCAGTAACCTTTCCCCTGCCACGCCCACCAAGCCACACCACGCCCACCAAGCCACGCCCGCCAAGCCACGCCCACAGAACCGCTAGTAAATTTTTTTGAATCCTACCGATCCCATCAAGCCGCCAGTTTTTTTAAGGCTTTCCGCAGGAACTTTCAGAATTAATAGGAGGCCGTTCCTTACCTGTAGGGGCCTGCATAGCAGAACTGGGAATAGTAGCTGCATCTTGTGGTACCGTACTTGTGTCAGGCTCAGGAGTGCTAGTTGTCGGGGAAGTGGGTGCTGGATTTAGTAACATTCGCTGCTTTCTCTGAAAGAAGAAAAACCAAGTTCCACGGCTTTTAGTGGAGGAACAAAGTCTACTAGGTAGGAGAGGAAGAAGCTGTTCAGAACTGATATGACTAAATCAAGGATAGGATCTCAGGAACCATAAAGGGGAAATGGTATCTCTGCGACAAAAGTGTACGAAGCCTAACGAGGGATAAAAACGTCTTTTGAGTCGCCAGCAACCACCAGGGGGACTGGCATAAAAATTGTGATTTATAGCGGTGACAAAGATTTTAAGCAGTTGGCTGCCTTGGCTTCCTGCTTTTCCTCTACTGAGCTTGAACCCTGGCCAGCCCAGAGTCTGCTCAGCTTTAGAATTAAAGCTCTTTCAAAGGTTTCAGTCCGGGGAGTTTTCCAGTAATTGTAAGGTAGTAAGCAGGAATATACAAAAAGTATATTGTATCTAGAGATTCGAACCTAGATACAATATACTTTTCGTATATTCCTGCTTACAACCCTAAAATCACTGGAAAGTTCCCCAGGACTGAAAGCTTTAAATGGTTTGAATCCCATGCGCTGCGTAACAAGAGTGAGCTCCCGTTCCTTGTCCCAGCTTCTTCCAACCCAGCAGTTTGAATGCATGTAAAAATGCAAGTAGAAAAATAGGAACCACCTTTGGTGGGAAGGGAACAGCATTCTGTGCGCCTTTGGGGTTTAGTCATGCTGGCCATATGACTATGGAGATGTCTTTGGACAGCGCTGGGTCTTCGGCCTTGAAACGAAGATGAGCACTACCCCCTAGAGCCGGGAACGACTAGCACGCTTGTGCAAGGGGAACCTTTACCTTTACCTTTAGATTGTATCTAGTCAATTAATTGCCAGGTTCGTCTGATGGTTAAGGTGCTGACGTAGACCCCAGGAGACCCTGAGTTCTAGTCTGGCCTTAGGCATGAAAGCAGGCTGGCTCACTTTGAACCAATCACCAGGAGACTGTGACTTCTAGTCCTGCAATAGGAATGCAAGTCAGCTGGGTGACTTTGGGCCAGTCGCTCTCTGTCACTCCAACCCACCTCACAGGGCTGTTGTAGGAAAATTAGGAGGAGGAAAGAGTTTTGCCACCTTCAGTTCTTTATTTAAAAAAATAAAGTTGGGGTAATCAGCAAGCAAACATTATTCCCCCATCACTGGACACACAATAATCTTGCTGCAGTGGCCATATCAAAGAGGGAGGGCTTATGTCCGATAGTTCAGCCCCGCCCATTGACCTACCTACCTTCCCACCGGGCTTTGGCCCCCTCTTTTTGGGGAATTTTAAAGGCTCCACTGCCTTGGAAGGGTTGGGGTTGGGGTGGCTGGTCAGCACCTTGGGTGTCCGGCCTCTTTTACGACCAGGTTTGCGTCCTCGTTGTCCAGGCAGATGTTCCAGGATACTCCTTGCCGTGTTGTGGATGGTGCTTTTTTCGGAGATCACGTCAGGGGGCGGGAACGGGGTCTTTGGAATGACAACTGCCATAAAAGAGGAAGGAGAGGAGAGGGTCAAGGACCGCCACCACCTCATTGAAAAGGCTGTCTTTGGAGACTTAATGCATACAGTCATTCAGCTGGTGTGCTTCTAAGTAAGGTTTAAACTTGGGGTGTCCAAATTTGGCACCTTTTGAGACTGGTAGACGTCAACTCCCAGGATTCGCCAGCCAGCACATCTTTAAAAGTTTCCAAGGTTGGACACCCCCTGCATAAACACTTTGAACTTTTTCTGTTTTGTACGTGAGTAGTTCTTTTAATCTGTTTCCGTAAGGAAAGAAATGTGGCAATTGGGTAAATCAGCAAAATGAATGGACCCCTTGAAATAATGTCACACAGTTTTAGTGCATTTTCAACTTGAACCCATTTTATGAACACACGCCCAGTGCTGACAGGGTCTAACGACAAGCTTTAGCCGCACCACTTTTTTCATCCTACATCGTTTTCATTGCTGACTGGGGAATTCTGGGAGTTGAAGTCCACATCTCTTAATGTTGCCCAGGTTGAGAAACACTGCACAAATCCATTGGCCAGAATGCTCATCTGTTGATCCTCTGGAACAGGCCATCCCCAAAGTAGGTGCAGCACCCTGCCTCCTGGTCTTCTGCAAGGTCATTAACCTTGTTTCCTTTTATTGTGCTTTTGGTTTCAATTATTCTGGGCATTCAAATCTTTTCGAGAAAATAATTGCGATAGGTGCCAGGTGCCTCATTCTGTGCCGGTTCCAAGAGTCTGCAATAATGTATTGCCTGATGTTAATAGCACCAATTGAGAAACAGGATTAGATGCCTCTGTAGGCTATTGTGGAACGCCAAAGGCACAACTCCTGTTGAATTTTAAGGATTTTAATAATTTAATTTTTAGTTCATCAGATTTACATAGTTGCCCATCTCATACTAGGTGACTCTGGGCAGCGTACAATAAAACCAATTATCCATACCGATTGTCATCAATCATTCCATCTAGACAAAGTAACGAGAGCGGGCAAAGCACACGCTTTTAATAATAATAATATATAATAACTTTGCATTTATTAACCGCTCCCTCTCCCCACAGGGACCCGGGGCGGTGCACAGGAGAAACTAAAAACAATATAAACAATCAATACAAAATATACAGTTTAAAACACCATTAAACTATGTTATCCCGTGCTAAAAAATTAAAACCCATTAAAATACATTTAAAAATCTATAGACAGAGAGACTATCCAATATGCTTATCGTGTGTTGTATGATTTATTTTTACTTTCATTCTTTTTTTCTTTAAAATAATTGGACGCTTTGCTGAACAAGCCACACAGAGAAAATGTGTAAAAATGTTTGAAATGAAAAGGACTTCATTTCCAAAAGATACTTGTGGGTGGAGCACAGAGTCACCTAGGTCAACTTATTTATACCCAAGAGCTAACTGTTCACACACTCACCACTCATACTCTGATGCAAGCATGTTCCTGAAGCCGTAACACTCACAACAAAAGGCTACATAATGATTCTGGTACACCCCCCCCCCCCCCCCCCCCAAATTGCATCTTCTGCCAATACAACACACAATACGGTATGGTACCAAGTTTTCTGTTCACCTTTCCAAACAGGCAGAGAAGTGGGAAACGGTGAAGTCTAGACAGACAAATCTACAGTTACAGTATGTCAGGGTTTATCTTCTGGCAATTCAACTGAATGAGGAGGAGGAGGAGGAGGAGGAGGAGGAGGAGGGACAGAGACATCGTTCCTACCAATTTCTGCCTCAAGCTATTCTCCCTACCAGCCCAAAGGATCAAAGCTGACTAAACCCTTAATCTGTTCACAGTGATTTGGGGAAAAAAAAAAAGGTTGACAGGTACGGGAAGAATGTCAGGTGCCATTTAACACATAGCTAAAGTAACTTTAAAAACAATTAACTCTGGCATGCCTGCTGAGCACAATGAAGTTGTCTGAACGGGTGACTGCTTCAACCAGAACAAAGAAAACTGGGATAAATGCCTACAGTTGTGCCCCAGTGCTGTAACTTTCATTGCCCTTGGCACAGCAATGAAAAGAGTGCATCCTTTTTAAAAAGTCTCCTTCGCTTGGCAAGACCTCCCTGCGCCTCTGCCAGCGGGAAGGGTGCCAAGGTTGAAACTCTACTCTTCGCATTCCAGATCTCTTGATAATGCAGAAAATTGCCTCCAGCTCACAGTCTGTCCAAAGACAATTAACTCTTATGATCCTGTCTCCCAGCTGCTAAGAGTGCCAGGCAATCGGGAAGAAGAGTCTGCAGCCTGCTTCCAAACCGAGGATCCGTTCAAGGAATCAAGGAGCACTGCTACTGCTTGCTTCAGTGTTTGTGGTCAAATTGCCAGCACTCAGATCAGACTTGTTCACAGTTCCTGGGCTCCAAGATCACCGCAGATAGGGACTGCAGCCAAGAAATGAAAAGAAGCTTGCTCCTGGGGAGGAAAGCTATGGCAAATCTAGAGAGCAGACTAAAAAACAGAGACATGACTCGGCCAACAAAAGCGCATATAGTCAAGGTTATGGTTCTCCCAGTTGCAATGGATGGCTGTGAAAGTTGGACCATAAGGAAGGCTGAGCACCAAAGAATGGAGGCCTTTGAACTCTGGTGCTGGAGAAGACTCCTGCATTGAGGCCCTTGCACTGCAAGGCGATCAAACCGGTCAGTCCTAGAGATGAACCCTGACTGCTCTTTAGAAGGCCAGATCCTGAAGATGTAACGCAAATACTTTGGTCACCTAATGAGAAGGAAAGGCTGACTGGAGAAGAGCCTCATGCTGGGAAAGATTGAGGGCAAAAGAAGAAAGGGACAACAGAGAATGAGGTAGCTGGATGGAGTCACCGAAGCAGTCGGTGTGAGCTTAAATGGATTCTGGGGGATGGTAGAGGACAGGAAGGCCTGGAGGAACGTTGTCCATGGGGTTATGATGGATCAGACTTCACAACTAACAACAACAACATTAGTATTATGAGGATCCAGCAACAGTCAACTTAAACAGAAATGATAGGAAGCCTGTTTCCCACCTTCCCGAATGGCCCATTTTTAACCCTCTCCCCGAGCCTCCGTGTGTGCCCTGCACTTACCTGCATCCAAAATGGGCTGCATGGGGACTCCTGGGAGGGGTAGGGCAACTTGGGTGGGGTCAGCAAGGAGTGGGATTTGGGGGTCTCCTAACTGCACAGAATCTTAGCTAGAGGTTCTCCCAAACCCTTGAAAGCCCCCAGCAGCCCGCCCGTTTGTCTTCCTAGGTTAGGTTACACCTGAAAGGAAGAGATGTCATTGGCTACCTGCCTTGGTCCTACAATGACTGAGTTATAGCATCTTTCTTTTAGTTAGTACTTTAAGGATTGGCCCAGGCTATTTTCAATGCCTCCCTCTCTGATTTTCTGATCTCTATGAGATACAGATGGGTGAATGGTGGTAGAAACTGTGATGGCGCACTTACCTTTTGTTCCAGGGGGCTGTAAATTGTCACCAGTCAATGAGCACCAGCCAACGGGAAAGATGTCACGAGAATCATAGCGGCACCAGTAATCAAAGGCTCCCCTCCAGCCATCAAAAGTGATAAGGACTTCAGAGCCCCGTACCTCACCAATAGTGGCTGGGCAGATGAAATGTGGGTTCTTCCTGTCTACAGCCTCAAGTTTCATCCCCATCTTAAAGAAATTCTGGGATGGAGATGGTGGTTCCTGGGGGAGAAAGATCCAGCAAACATCCTTAAGTCAACCCCAGGTCCAGACTTTGTCTACTCATGCTTCTCAAAATGCTCTTGCACAAGGTACCATAAGAGGTCAAGATTCTGCATCAGAATGACCCAAAGGCTTCAAAGGCTCAATTTCAGATGCATTGTGAAATTCTGGGTTGCTGGTTTGTTAAAAATCTGATGAGGTTGTACGTCTGAGCAATAACAGCCAGATGCCATTTTTTAAACTGATTTGATTTTAGGAAATCATGCTGCGTAGGAGGGCTATATTTAGGAAGTACTTATCTAAGTTCACCCAAAGGATAACTTAGTTCAAACCAAGTTATCCTGAATGGTGAGAGAACGGAGGTGTGAGCATTATGGAGAACAGAAATGTCACAGCATAAAGAGAGAAACAAGCATTCTGCTCTGTGAGCAGTATCTGTTCCAGCCGGGGCAGCATTCAAGTGAGGGGGTTAAAAACACATCCTGAGTTTTGGAAAGGAGGCTGGAACATTAGGACTGCAAGTCCAGACTCCTTGAAATAGCCAGCCACCCCTCCCCCTCCTAACACCCCTTCCCTTTTCCTGTTAACAGGTTGAATTACCATTTCTCCCAAATGTCAAGGTGGCTGTCAGACACCTGCAATAATTCTTGCTAAAAACCTGGCACACTCTTGAGGAAATCTAGGATTCAACTCGATTATATACATGTCCTTTGTTGCAGTTAAAGCAAGCCAAAAAAAGATAAAGAGCAGTTCCTACCAAGCTAGAGTCCAGTCGTCTATATAAGCATAACGCGCCCTACAATCTTGGCTCCACCTGCTGCCGCAGCCCCATCCTTATATCTCAGTTAGGTAAAGATTCCCCTCGCACATGTGTGCTAGTCGTTCCCGACTCTAGGGGGTGGTGCTCATTTCCGTTTCAACGCCGAAGAGCCAGCGCTATCCAAAAACGTCTCTGTGTTCATGTGGCCGGCACGACTAAACGCTGAAGGCACATGGAACGCCGTTACCTTCCCCCCAAAGGTGGTTCCTATTTTTCTACTTGTATTTTTTACATGCTCTCGAACTGCTAGGTTGGCAGAAGCTGGGACAAGTCATGGGAGCTCACTCCATTACACGGCGCTAGGGATTCAAACCACCGAACAGCCGACCTTTCTGATCGACAAGCTCAGCGTCTTAGCCACTGAGCTACCGCGTACCTTAAGATCTCAATTGTCTGGGAGCTATTCTTTTCTCAAGTGTATCTCTTGCACCCACCTTTATCCTTAAATGGATTTTTCTATATTCAGCTTTCTCTCGTTAGCCTTTAATCGTAATACATTCACACAGAATGAATCCCGTCTTAACCTGATTCCATTTTATTGCCTACAGAAACTCAGTTCTCCCAAGATTTATCTCTTCAGCCTACAGATATGACTCAAAGAATCTCATCCAGAAATCCCAGCAGATGTCCAAATACCATTCAAGATGCTGATTGTACATAAAGCGAGCAGCTTAGGGTCAGGTTACATGCAGAACTGCTTCTTCCTGATGGTTTTTGCCTGTCCCATCAGACTGGACCTGTCTTCTCTACCATGGCACTTGTCCTGGGGAACAGCCCCATCCCAAATATGGACAATCACTTAGTCTTTCAGAAGCACTGGACCAGGGGGCTAACAGAACTGTCATGTGGGTACAGTTTAATTAAGTGCTAGTGAATTTTTTTAGGGGCCTTGACTTGGTATTTTTTATGTAATGGATTGTGATTACGTTCGGTTGTTATCCGTTCTGTTTTTATATGTGCCTTGCAGTGGTGGGTTCCCGATCCTGTCGTAACCAGTACGCTGTGACGGGGCCAGGCGTCCACCATGTGTATGTGCGCTTCACAAGCATGTGCACCATCGCCCTGCCACGCTCCAGCTGCTCAGCTGTGCGCAAATGGCCCGGTTGGGTCAAATACAGGTAAGGAACGTGGACTGGCGGGCGAGCCCTCTGAAGCACTGTACCGGAGCGTACCGGCTGTAACCCACCACTGGTGCCTTGGCCATGGGCAACTATAAATATACCAAATAAATATTTTTCTTCCAACAAATGGTGTATCCAGCAGAATTAGCCAGACTTGTTTATCACAACAAATGGAACCATGTGGTTTCAGGGATCAGAAAGGCTGCATGCTACAGTACCTTATGGAAAATCCGAATGGGAGCCATTTCTGCCCCGTTCAGCGTCTTCAGAAGAAACATAGGCCAAGAGGAAGCATTCAGACGGAAACCTGAAGCGGAGACGGAGATTGTTAAAATAGTAGCTGCAACCGAGAACATCCTAACAGTCCCCATTCCAATATGAAGGCACCAACACAGCGTTCAGTAATACTGATCTCCCAGTAATAATGTTTAGTAAATATTTCCACAGTGCATTAATCTGTGAAAGTGTAAAGGAAGTGCAGAATTTACAGACATGAGAAACAGAATGGAAATGAGCCTGACAAGAAAACTTCAGGGCAAAATGGAAAGTTCATCATTGTAATGACAGTAAACAAAGGGAGCGAAAGGAAGGGGTGCTGATGCAGTCCAATAAAACAGTATGATGACCACCCTTTAATTTTAACGTATTTTACTGCCGATTCCGATAATACCACCTTGCTCAGAGAAACAGTAAGAATTATATGGAAAAAAACAACCATCACTTCCTGACCAGTAAATCAACAAATGGCATTACCACTTCACGTGATCTTGATTCTATCCTTCTGTTTATGCAGCCTAGAACTGTGTTGGCTTTTTTGGCAGTTGCAGCACAGGGCTGGCTCATATTTAAATGGTTGTCCACTAGGACTCCAAGATCCCTCTCACAGTTGCTACTATTGAGCAAGGTACCGCCTATAACAGTGATGGCGAACCTATGGGACACGTGTCACAGGTGGCACGCGCAGCCATATGGCAGGGCACGCGAGGCGTTGCCCTGTGAGCTGGCCAGCGTGCATGCGCATACTGGCCAGCTGATTCAGCCATTTTTAAAGCCATTTTTCGCCCTTCCCAGGCTTTATAGGAGCCCAGGGAGGGCGAAAACAGCCCCCCCTTCCACGGAGGCCCTCCGGAGGACCAAAAACGATGCTACGAGCAAACCGGAAGTGACTCCTATAAAGCCTCTGGAGCCTGGGGAGGGCGAAAAAAGCATGTAAAAATTGCCTGTCCTGTGCAATGCGCATTGGGGGGGCGCACATTGCATAAGGGTGTGTCACGCCGGCGCGCGACCCCCCCCCTGCTCTCCCCCCTTATGGCACGCGAGCCTAAAAAGGTTCGCTATAGCTGACCTATACTGTATCTGTGTACTTTGTTTTTCTTACCTAAATGTAGATCTTTACTTTTTTCACCATTGAGTTTCATTGTGTTAGATAGCATCCAACGTTCAATGTCTATCAAGAACATCCTATTTGTAAAAACTTCATCTGCCAGGGATACCGTTTCCCGGTATTGATGAAAGCGAGTAATCCTCTTTTGGGCCGAAGGAGGCTTGAACTCACCTAAAGGAGGTTGCAGCATCCCGCCATTTTTTTCACAGTTGCCAATGGGCTGAATTTCTGTGGAATCTACCAGACGCCAGAAGTCGTTCTTGTTGTCACTGCCATCGAGACGCAATCGCAGACGGGCACCCGTCAGCCCCACCACAGCGGCAATACAAGTTGACGTGGTGTTTCTGGGGTCTTGGGCTTCTAACTTCATGCTGATCTTGAATTCATTGCTGGGTGGGGCATAAGACTGAGGAGAACAAGGCTTTGGGTCACACTTCATCCTTCAGGCAGTCCGTTTTATGTCCTCCCCAAACTCCTCTTCCTTCCTCCTCATTCCCTACATTGTCCCTGGCATCTGAACATCCATAAAACCTTTGGGGCTGTGATTCCCAGTCAGTATGCAAAGAGAAATTAACAGGATAAAGAACAGGGGGAAGAGAGGAGAATCCAACCATCAGTGGAAGATCAATTCTCTTGAACTGAAGACATTAAACTCTAAACTTTTCTCCTTCCTTTTGTTCTTGTACCTTTTGAGGTAAAACAGGCAGAATTTCATACTCCAACCAAACGGCCTCACTTTATTACTACTAAACCAGTTCCATGCTTACCTTCTTCTTTAAACACCCAGGAGGTCATAGTAAGCTGCCTTATGCAAGTCAGAGAAACCATTCGCCCAATTCCCACGATGTTGCCTACTTTGATCCCACTGAACCCGAACATGCTAGGAATTACACCCAGTGCCTTTACAAGCATGTTACATCTGACACTTCCGCAGTACTCCAAAATCTTTGCTTCTCGTACTTTCGCTTTGCAAACGATATTAAAACAACGGGCATGCTAAGAATTATACATTGACTTTTTTGTTTTGTTTTGGCAAATATTCCCTCTGGTGACTACAGTGCATTCCATCTATGTAAAAGTGGCTTTTATTTTGCAATTCTAGTCAAAGACAATACCCAGCAGGTCACATCTGAGCTGAGATATTATGACAATAATCCTGTTTAATTAGCATTTAGTCTAAAGCAATTATTTGCATCAAGTCTAAAACAATCGTAATATATTATGAATGCGTAGGCAATGGTCTAGGTCAGAGGTTCCCAAACTTGGCAACTTTAAGACTTGTGGACTTCAACTCCCAGCATTCTTCAGCCAGCTATGCTGGCTGGAGAATGCTGGGAGTTGGAAGTCCACAAGTCTTAAACTTACCAAGTTTGGGAACCTCTGGTCTAGGTCCTTCCAGGCTAGTTCCTCACATTGTCAGTGGGGTTTTTCTCTCTCTCTTTCCCTCCAACAGATTTCAGTGTTAAAAACAAGTAAAGGCAGTATGGAAAAAGAGAAGAAGGAGAGGTCAGCAAGCGGGAAGCAATAGTGAACAAATTCCCTTTTCCTGGAGTTATTTTGTAAGAAAAAATACAGGAAATTGTCTTAGCTGGACGTGCAGGTAGTCCACGACTTATAACCATTCGTTTAGTGACCATTTGAAGTTGCAACAGCAGTGAAAAAGTGACTCATAACTTGGCTCTCACACTTGCAATCACTGCTGCATCCCCGGGGGTAAAAATTCGGGGTTGTAGCAACCGAGGTGGGTTCAGGATGGTTACAGTGCCCTGAAGTCACGTAAACGCCACTTGCAACCTTCCGATGAGCAAAGTCAAGGGTGGAAGCTGGATTCACATTTCGCGGCTGTTATGATTCACTTAACAACCGCAGTGATTCAGTTAACGAGCATGGCGAAAAGACTGTAAAATTGAGCGTGACTCAGCCTTTGGGGTTAGTGACGGAAATTCTGGTCCCCTCTTGTGGTCGTTAAGTCGAGGACTACCTGCACCCTTAGGTACAACGCAGCCCCTGTTAAATCAGCGATACCTGCGAACTAAGGTTCCTGAGCTAGTTCATCAACTCTAGAACTCCTAGTGCAGGGGTGGGCAAACTTTGCAACTTTAAGTCTGAAGGACTTCAGCTCCCAGAATTCTCCAGCCAGCTTTGCTTTGCTGGCTGGAGAATTCTGGGAACTGAAGTCCTTCAGACGTAAAGTTGCAAAGTTTGCCCACCCCTGTCCTAGTGCACCCTTTTTTTGTTTTTGTTTTCAGTTCTGTTCTAGTATAGAATTTACAACCGGGTACCTGCTTTTGTTTGTTCTTCTCCCACCAACAGAAGGCAGAGGAGTCTATTCCATACTTGTATAGGAGCCGACTAGAAGCAGACCCCTTCATCCCAACTCTTTTAGAACATGGAATGCTCCATTACCTGCTTGAAGCAATGGGCAGGAGCTGGGATGGAACATGTCTCTTTCAAGTATTTATCCCAGGCAAAATGACCTGAAGAGAAGAGGGAGAACAAAGGTTGGCTGTGACAAAAGGTTTGGAGGCACGCTTGAGAAAGCCACTCGGTCTTTAATAAACAGTTTGTCGCTCGGCTGGTTACCGAGTGCCCTTTTGGTCTGCTTGCAGGGGGTAAAAAAAAAAAATCAACTCTTTTTCAACAATTCTGGGTCTGGATGGAGGTTTGGGACATGATAAATTACCTAGGGTATTAGTCATAAAAGGACCAGCACAGGAGGAGAACGTTTAACTTAGCCAAAGCTTAAATCTAATTTAGCTTTTACTTTATGGGCTGTCCTTATAGCATGTTCCAGTTTCATTTTCCCAGGGACACACAGCAGTATGTTTATTCTAGCAAGTGGGGTTTTTCTTCTGTAGTGGAGTCAGAGTACGTGCTTTTATATTCTTCTTCCTTAATTCTTCATAAGGGGTTCTCCATGCCTTTGGAATCCCGCTTATTATTGCCTGTTATTAAAAAGATGGTTGCTTACTTTTTAACATTCCATCTCACTCTTAGCTAACAAGTCTTCCCAAAGCCGCTTGTAAATATCAGAAGTAAAGGCGTTTCTGCCACAAACAGCTTCCTCACCCAAACAAAGAATTCAAGATGGGACTGTTAGGGTTGGATTACATGTTACAACGAGACGTTTGAGACATGGCAATGTAAATGGATATGTTTATAGTACTGGTGTCAGGATAGTGGGTACCATGAATTGAAGAAGGAGAAGACACAAACCTGACATTTTGGCAATATTCTCAAGTTATCCAAAACAGGTAGTTCTGTTTTTAATTGATAGTCAAAAAAATATAGTAATATTCCTCCAACAGTTGTGTACTGTGCTCTTAAAATGAATTGGCCTACTTAATATGCAAATGAAAAGAAACTGTTAAGGTTGCAGAGTTGGGTCTCAGCACAACACAGCCAATGTGTTCACAAAACATGCTAGCATTTTCCAATGATGTGACTATAAACTTTACAAAGACATTTGATTCAGATGCAGGACACTGACATTAGAAGCCAGATATGATTGGGATGATGCCCAGAGTTCTACAAGATTTTCAGTTTGGCAAAAGATTATTATTTTTAACAGAATAAGGGAATTATTCCAAGGTACTTTGGAGGCTTTGTAATCCCATCCCCTGTTTAATCAGGACAAATGGTTGTCTTAACTTAGATCAGGGGTCTGCAAAGTCGGCTCTTTTAAGACTGGTGGACTTCAACTCCCAGAATTCCCCAGCCAGCTATGCTGGCTGGGGAACTCTGGGAGTTGAAGTCCACCAGTCTTAAAAGAGCCGACTTTGCAGACCCCTGACTTAGATCATATAAACTTATATGATTGTCTTAGTTGAATATAAATATTTATTATATTATTATTATATTATATTTAGTATATTGTCTTAAATAGTTGTCTTATCTTAGATCATATAATCTCAGTTCATGTGACTTCTGGCTGCTTTGAATTAGATTAATGTGATTATTACATCATGATTTGTAAATAGCAATAGTCAACCTTGAGTATGGATTGTGCATAACAACATGTACACAGTCTGAAAATGATTTTGTAAAGGATCATAGAATCAAAAAGGTTGCATAACCTTATGCTAAACTAAGATAAAAAGAGGTTGGCTAGTTTGAGTATTTTATGATTCAGACCATCACATCAAACACTAACATGATTTATTTGATTGGGCATAGGTTATTCTATGGATAATCCTATTATGTTTGATTCTTTGATTTAGTGTTTACTATGGTATATATAAGCTGAGCCAGTATGAAAAGTCTATTGTACTTTTAACAATATCCATCTCAAGTATAGAACTTCACACTTTAATAATTACCTTTTAATATAGCAAAAAAAGGTATTCAGCTTATAAGAGAATTAACAAAACATCATTTGTTTTTATAGTTTTTCATGCAACAATTAGTTTCGTTACATTTTGATAATCATCCAACTGTTTTCAGTGGCAACCTGCCCTCTTTTCTCTAAGGGCTTGCTCATATTGCCAGCTCCATATGGCTCATACTATGGGAATGCAGCAAAATTAACTCAAAAGAAAAGATACAAATAAACTCACATAAACATCACACACATACACATATAACATATACAAGCCAATTAAATAAGCATACCCAGCCTAATAATCATGGCTCCACAGTAAACAAAATAAAAAGGCAATTTTCTTCCCTACTGTGGTGTCCCAAATATTAGCTATTAGTAGTAAAGTGGTCCTGGCTTAAAGGTTTCAGTTAGACACCATGGGCCAATAGTAAGAAAAGGGCCATCCCTCTAAGAACCCAACCCTCCTTTTCAAGCTATCTGGATGAATGACCACCACTTTTTCAAAGTCAACAAGCTGAACAAGAGGAGGCCACCATCAGAAATTTGATAAGAGAGTTACATCCTTCCCACAAATAAGCCCTGGAATCTTTAAAAGGCCACTAGTCTGTGTCTTACCCCTACATATTTGTTTCCAGAGAGTAAGTCATCTGTGCACCAAGTTTGGTTTAAATTTTTCAGCAGCCCAGGCGTTCCAGAGTTATGCTGGAGCACATTCACACAGACACACCTGCACACCGACCCCAAGGGGTGTTAGGGGTATCTTACCCAACAGTATTTGTTTCCCGAGAGCAAGTCATCTGTGTACTTTGGTTGAAATTGCTCAAGACATTCCAGAGTTATGTTGGAATACACACACACACACATACATCCGTTGATAGATAGATAGATAGATAGATAGATAGATAGATAGATAGATAGATAGATAGATAGATAGATAGATAGATATAAATAGAGATAGATAGATAGATAGGGATGGATGATAGATAGATAGATAGATAGATAGATAGAGATAAATAGAGATAGATAGATAGATAGATAGATATAAATATAGATAGATAGGGATGGATGATAGATAGATAGATAGATAGATAGATAGATAGATAGATAGATAGATAGATGGATGGATGGATGGATGGATGGATGGATGGATGGATGGATGGATGGATGGATGGATGGATGGATGGATAGGGATGGATGATAGATAGAGTTCTGAGTCCATCAGAGATATTCACTCATTAGCTATATGCATCCTTATTGCACATCGCAAACTGCATTTTTGCAAACTGCTTGCCCAGAACAGACACCTATGATTATGATTTCTTTATCAGCACAGAGGGCGAGATCCTTCAAGTAAAAACATCTGTTCTATAAAGCCTCCGAGGTCTCCGGCATCTTTTCCTGAACTCGTTTCAAAGAGCTAAGCAGAGCCTCTGCTTGAAGCTCTGGAGCTAGAGTTCTTTTTAATCAATCAAATTAAGCGAGTTTCGTATCAGGACACTTTGAATGGGATCATTTCATCTATTTGTCATTCCCTTTTCTGAAGAATGGCATCCTAATTCTCCAACGAAGGAACAAAGAAGAAGGCAGAAACGTCCATACCTTGATACTGAGAGGGGGGTTCAGACAGACGTCCATACTTGTGCTTTTTGCCATCTTTCCAATCTATTGCTAAGATCGTTAAAAGCGAGCAAAAAGAAAATAACACCACATTAAGCACATTACTATATTATAACTTTTTTTTTTCAATAAAGCAAATATGCAACATTGCCCACTAGAGCTTGGACAAATTCAGAGCATCTTTAACCTTCGTGGTCAGACATCTTTCCACTACTAAGCAAATCAAGTCAACTTCTTTTTGCCCTCAATCCAAGGGAAAAAGGATACAATACCTGCATTCCTTCAGGCTACTGCCCTGTTCCGGTTTAGGTAATGTTTTTTTTTTTTTTAAATGTGTAAGTCTGGCTATCTTATACCCAATAGTCCTAATAGTGGAAAGGAAATGAACAGAGAAATGACTGAGCGACTATACTGGGGAACTAGAAGACCCACAGAATTCAATCTGGGTCAGTCACCAGGACCGGAGGTTTTGTCTTCCCAGCTTTCGGACTCGTACTGGAGCCCATCCTCGGGGAATTTCTCTCTAGCAGTGTGTGTGCTGGTCTCTGTGTGGTGATTTATAGTGCCTGTTTTAAGTAGTTGTAGACCTTTTAATCTTTGTCCCTTTTTCAGTAGTTGAAGTAACTTTTAATCTTTGTCCCTTTTTCACAGCCTTAGGGCGTCTCAAATTCTCCAACTTTCAATTTCCAAACATTAAGGGTGTTGAAAAGTTGCGACATGCCTTGGGGATTGTAAAGATATTTTGGTTACTTTAATATAATTTAAGTGTGCTTGGTAAGTAACAGCATCAATGTCATAACTGTTTAACATTTTGTTTGTTTCATTTTGTGGGGAGGGAGGGGGCATTATCTTCTGAAACTCTCAAGCACTGCCACAAGACAGAAGTGTCCAAGGGGGTGTGGATAAATCTGCAGGGCGGTGGGACAGAATCATGGCATAAGTTCCCCTGCCTGTGTGTGTGTGTGTGTGTGTGTGTGTGTGTGTGTGAGAGAGAGAGGGGGGGGAGAGAGAGAAGGAGAGAGAGAGAGAAGGAGAGAGAAGGAGGGAGAGAGAGAGAGGAGAGAGAAGGAGGGAGAGAGATGGAAAGTGTGTGAGAGAGAGGAGAGGAGAGAGAGGACAGAGGGAAAAAGAGAGAGAGAGAGAGAAGGAAAGAGAAGAGAGAGAGGACACAGAGGGAGGACAGAGAGAAGGAGAGAGGAGAGAGAGGGAGAGGAGAGAGATACAAGGTATGAGAGAGAGAGAGAAGGAGAGAGAGGAGAGAAGGAGAGAGAGAGAGAGAGAGAAGGAAAGAGAAGAGAGAGAGGACACAGAGAGAGGACAGAGAGAAGGAGAGAGAGAGAAGGTGTGAGAGAGGAGAGAGAGAGAGAAAAGGAGGGAGAGAAGGTGTGAGAGAGAAAGAGAGAGAAAGAGAGAGAGAAGAGGTTGCCATATAGGATAAAGAGGTGAAGCCTTCATTGTAATACTGTGTCTGATATTTTGCAAATGTATCCCCCCCCCCCCCCCAATGGATTAGGGTTAGGTTGCCAAATCCAAGAGTCAGCAATCTAATGTTTAGACATCATGGAACCCTACAGGAATCCTCCATAACGAAATTAAAACCCATGTATTCATTTTCAATGAAGTGCCAAACGAGGGATGGCGTTTCACAAGGCCTCGCGGTGCTTCCATCTGATAATTCTAAGGCTCCCTCTAGGTATTGTTTGGGAACCGTTGGCCCATGGGCTGCAGCCAATCTGCTTCCTGCCTTTCGAAAGGTGAAACTGTATTTGCCGCTGCCACGGATTTGCAGAGAAACAAACCCTGACGAGGACAGATGTTCTCAAGTGAGAAAAGAGAAGCAGCTGCCAAAAGCAAAACGAAGCCCTGCGACAATGACAACCCCTGTATGTCCTCCAATGGCTTTTCGAGACAGACGCACGCGTGGAGAACGAGCTGCCAGGGTTAAAAACACAGGTGCTCGGTCTGAATTATATCGTAGTCATAACCAGAGACCACAGCAGCACCTTCAGCTGAAGGGTTTGTGCTCCGTGAAAAGGATGATCAACTGAGCACGTGGTTTACATTGTAGGAGGCCGGGCTCTGTCTGAACTAATCAAGCAGCCTCTTTACTATCCAGGGCTCCAGCGGCTTCTCAGCAGGTTCACCTGGGTTGCTCTTTCCCTCCCCTTACGCTCTCTTTTTAAGGGGCAGGGGGGGAAGGCAGAGGGGGAGGGGGCTAGCAATCCTGTGGGAGGAGCCCTCAGAGGCACAAAAGCGATTCAAAGCAGGAGGAAGTTAAAAAAAAAAACAGAGAGCAGCAGCATAAATCAGGCATGGGAATTTGTTCCAAAAGCTACCCTATTTTCTGTAGTAAATGAAGAGTGACGGCAGTGGAGAGGGGAATCTGGGCTCTCCACTACAATCTCCTCTTATTTTATTCTGGGTAAATTTAGCAGAAAGCTACACAAACAACAAAACGAAACGATCTTGGTTTTCATCAGAAACTCTTCTTTCTTTCCAAAGATGGGTCGTTTGGGGGGGGGGGGAGGGGGAGGAGGAAGAGGAGGAGGAGGCGAAAAAGAGAGCAGTAAACAAGAGTTTTAAGGAAAATCTGCCTGGCGTGAATATATGTCACCAAACCCAAGCCTAATTTCTCCCGGAGAAGAAAAGATTGCAGCCGCTAGAGGAAAGTACTGTGAGGTAGCCTGGCGGTTGGTTTCATGCCTCATTAAAAGGCAAGGAGGCATCTGCCAACACAGCCCTGGCTTGCACCATGCTGGGATGATAAGCATATGGTGCCAAAGAGGCAGTATGGGCTCGAAAGAGCTCCCTTCAGCCCCTTCACAGAATGGCAAGCTAGGACCGCCTTGAAAATGTCACGAGAGGTTAAAAAAAACAACCCGCCGCTGATGAGCAGGAAGGTAGGATGAAATCCAAAAGGCTGCCAGCCGCTACACACCCATAAGTGAGTTGTCAGCATCACTAAGCAGAGCATTCATTACAACCCTGGTCTTTAGTACTAAGTTACACACAGTGATGGGATCCATTTACCTCCCCAACTGGTTTGCAGATGTGAGAGCACACGCAGCATCTACTCATGTGCAGTGCTCGCGCATTACTCTGGGGTGGGCAGGCGGAGCCTCTCGCAGCCGCAGCTACTAGTTTGCCCGAACAGGAGGGAACTGGCCGAACGCCACCTCTGGCTATTTTTTTTAAATTCCTGAGAGCCCACTAGAGCAGGAGGGTCAAACTCAAGGCCCGGGGACCGGATTCGGCCCACGGCATGCTTAGATCTGGCCTGCGGGGCTGCCCTGGAAACAGGGAAGGGGTGGCCCACAGTGCCTCTATCGACGAAAACGGGGGCCCTCTTGAGCTCCATTTCCACTGGCAGATTGCTGCAGGAGGCCATCACAGCTGAAAACTGAGCTCGGAAGCCCATTTTCACTGCCAGAGACCTCGGGTCGCCACAGGCGCCCCCAACATGAATGAAGTCAAACTGGCCCCACCCACCCTGGCCCCACCCACTCCAATCCCTCCCCCCCCAGAGATCAAACACAACCCTGATGTGGCCCTCAATGAAATCGAGTTTGACACCCCTGAACTAGAGAACCGTGGTGAGAAAGACTGCGGGATTAGACGGACATGGTTTAATCTAGAGAAAGGTTATTGTTCTTATCAAAATGCAGCCGCGCGGGTGATTACGGGAGCGCCTAGACACTCCCACATAACACCGATCCTGCGTGAGCTGCACTGGCTTCCTGTGGTCTTTCGGGTGCGCTTCAAGGTTCTAACGACCATCTTTAAAGCGCTCCATGGCTCGGGGTCTCCTCAGGGTGCCATCGGCTGGTCAATGCCGACTGGCGACACCCAGGGGAAGAGCCTTCTCTGTGGCGGGACCTGCCCTTTGGAACGACTTAACCCCTGAACTCCGTACCATCTCAGACCTCCGCCTCTGCCGCCAGTGTCTTAAGACACACCTATTCCAACTAGCCGGCCTAGCGTAGCCTCCAATTCTTACTCATAGATAGTTTTAAAATGGGGATTTTAATTCGGTTTTAGCACAGGTTTTTTAGTTGAATAAGTTTTTAAAAAAAAAGTTTTATATGTTTGTATGTTTTTTAATATGCCTGTGCGCCGCCCTGGGTCCGTTTGGAGAAGGGCGGGGTATAAATTCAATAAAATAAAAAAAAAGAGTTTTTCACGATAAAGATAAAAACCCTATCCAGTTTTACTTGAGAACGGCTCCTTGCCTTTAATGAGGCCAACGAACATATCTATTGCAGGAATTAAGATTTGTCTCAAAGAGCCTTAGCACGTAGGTAGGCAATGGAGATAAAAAGGATGAAACAACCACAACCCAACAAAAGGCATGGAAGAAGAAAGGGATTAAAAATAAACTTGTATAAAGTGGTTTTCTAGCTTGCTGGTATTTCAAGGCGCCCAATGTCCTTCTTGTCTGGGTGTTTGCTTAAGAGCACACACTCCCTTCCCCAATGGCCTTATCAACGTCTCAGGTCATTTTACTGAAGCGATTAGCAAACCGAATGTCACGGACTTACCTTTCTGAGGGCTTGGCTTCCGCATTATATTGCCTGATACAGGGCCTCACTCTGCAACTGGCTTAGGGTTTACTAATCTGAAGAGGACTGGAAGTAAAAAGAGAAGACACACAAAACTGTCTTGAGAAGCGGCCAAGAATTTTAAGCAGCTCTACTGCAAATCAAAGTTCTCTTTAATCCCAAACTTCAAACCAAATATTCTTTGCAAACATCTGTATTATAGCTCCGGGGCTTATGACTGAAATCAACTATTTGTAACCGTTCCATTCTGGGGTTTTGGCAGGGTTATTTTTTTTCTTTTTTCTTTTGCAGGGGACACTGCCTTGGCTGCTTTGGCAATTGCACTCCCTTTGAAGGAACAGGTTTATCATTCATAGATTTTTTTTAAAAAACAACAACATCCTCCCCCCCCCCCCTGCTGTCAAGTGGTGACTGTGGCTGGGAATCCTGTTTGTCAGCCTCATACGGTAGCAAATGCAATCTATGACCTCACCAGAAGCCAACAGGTGATGATCAGTCATACTTCCATAATAGACTATGGCAGGGATGGCTAACCTTTTCGTCCTCGTGTGAAGAAAGCGTGCGTGGGTGCCCAAACCCATAATGCAATGTGTGTGTGAGCCCCCCCCCCCGTGCTCCCCGCCCCCCTGCGAATGCACGCACTCGTGCTCATCTAGCGCATGCGTGCGCCCCTTCTCCCCGTGGCCAGTTTTGGACCTAAGAGGCCTCCCAGAAGCCTCCTGGGGCCAGAAATGGGACACGGAGGGGCGCTGCTCCCACTGCGCTCCCCCACGCATGCATACATGGACCCCCCCTGCCCCCTCATGGATGTGCACATGTCTCCCATGTGCCTGGCAGAGACCTGAAAATCAGTTGGCTGGCGGGAGGCACACATGCATGCGCGGTGGAGCTGAGCCGGGCCATGGGTCGCGTGCTTTCAGAGGGCTCCGTGTGCCAACTCTGGCACGCGTGCCATAGGTTCGCCATCCTAGGACTATGGTAAAGCAGATTCTGTATAACCCCAACTCTGGATCTGGAATGCCTTTGAGTCTGAAACATCCATGTTTGGATGTTTTGTGCAAAAAATTAGATACTTTTGTTTTGATGTATAACACCCTAATTTTATTATTATGTTTTAATGCAGGGGTCCCCAACCTTTGCAACTTTAAGTCTGAAGGACTTCAGCTGGCTGGAGAAGTCTGGGAGCTGAAGTCCTTCAGACTTAAAGTTGCAAAGGTTGGGGACCCCTGTTTTAATGTACACTTTTACAATTCTTTTAACTCCGTTAGATTTCTCTTTATATGACTTTTAAGGACCAGAACAGAATCCTTTTATTCTGTTACCAAGAATATGCTCACTAAGTTCAAAAGACTTTTCGGAGCACATGTATCCAGGAAGATCCTATTAAAACTCCTTTTGGAGAATAACCAGGATTTATACGTATCAATACCCCCTAGTGATGCCCCCAAAGCCCTTCTTCTGAGTCGCTCCTAATGCAGACTTCTTCCCGATGGCTGGCCTCCTCCTAAAATTGCAAAACAGCAAGGAAAACCGGAAGGCTACAACAGGCCAAAACACTTTTGGCAAGCAGCCCGGTCAAGCCTGGAGCTAACAGACATGCCACGAGGCAGGGAGCAAATGTAATTTTCTTGGCTACTAAAAGTCTCTTGGCTATAGCTTCTGCAAGGACAGAGATGGGGGAACAACCGTTGGGAAGATGGCAGGAAGGATCTTACTTTAGCAGAAGACTCTAAGAAGGGAAAACAAGCTTGGCTCCTTTCTCACTGTTGATGTTAAAAGAATGAGAATCACGGGCAAGATTTAGGACTAAGGAGCTTTCATAAATTCCACAACAACAATTATTGGGTGCCCTTGGAAAGACCCTCTCTCTGACCCTCTCTTCTCTCACTGTCAATACCAACAGCACGTTAAGGGGAACCCTTGCTTTATGTCTGCTCACAACGTAACAGAGAAATAGTTCCAGCAATTCATTAATCAGTACAACAGTTCCCTAGATACAGTTATCACAAATAACGAGGAGGCTCCTGTAATTTCTGGCGCAGAGTCAGAGGCTCCAATAGTAGAGACGCTGAGTTTGTCTGTGTATACATATTATTCTGAATGGGAGAAGGCTAACATGCTCGCACGGTCACAGAGGCCTATCGGCGTTGGAGGGCGAGGGGAGGAAAACCACACAGCATGAACAGATTCCTGGACTGTTTTGCTCTTGTGGAGGCAAGAGCAAAAACAGAGCAGGAGCCAACTTTTTGAAAGAATACCGCAGTGGAGAGATAGAGAGAGTGAGTAACCTCCAAGAAAGTGTGAGAATTCAATTTATTCTGATCCCTAGAAGACACTAAAGTTGTTAACCGCTTTCAGATTAGAAATAACCGGGGAAGTAAAAGCTGTGAATTCTAATTAGATGTTCCCTTGTCTGCACATATTCTTGCAGATCAAGAATAGAAAAGGAGGGGGGGAAGGGGGGGCGAAACACACCTTAAAACTTTGCCTTGTTCTGAGAGGAAGAAAAAAAGCACCTCCTTCATCTCTGAATATCAAATACTCACTAAACATTCTAAAAATATGATAAAAATATCTATATTTTGTTGAGCATTAGAAGAATCAAGAGAGAATGAACCCACTACTTCATTTAGACATATATATATATATCACACAACGGAATTCATGGCTTTCTGTCTAGATGGTCTCTGGTGATGAGCCGAAAGGCAGAAAAGGAAACAGTATGTCTCCTCCCTTAATTGGGGCCCTAACAGGGTGTTGTGGAATAATTATAGATACTAATCCTCCTGTCTCAGCTGATGCAATTGGGAGTGCCTGGCTGGCTAAATGGCTAAAGGCTCCTGCCTGATATGCATTACAGCCCCGGTTCGAATCCCAGTAAGGGTATGGCTAGCTGATGAGAGCTAAAAAGCTCGAAATAGATCTGTGGAAACAATTATATATAACTATCCTCCTGTCTCAGCTGACAAGAACAGAACCTAGCTGGCTTAATGGCAAGGCTCTCGCCTGGCATGTAATACAGCCCTGGTTCAAATCCCAGTAAGGGTATCGCTAGCTGATGAGAACTAATAAGCTCGAAATAGATCTATCCTAGTCTCCCTGACTTATTTATTGATCAGCTCAAAAACGTAACACACATATAAAAAAATTTTACACAACGGAATTCTTGGCTTTCTGTCTAGGTGGTCTCTGGTGATGAGCCGAAAGGCAGAAAAGGAAAAGCAGTGGGCTTCCTCCCTTAATTGGGGCCTTAGCAGGGTGTTGTGGAAACAAATATATATATAAGGGAGGGAAACAGTGTGTCTCCTCCCTTAATAGGGCCCTAACAGGAAGTTGTGAAATAACAAATGTATGTATGTATGTATGTATGTATGTATGTATGTATGTATGTATGTATGTATGTATGTAAGTAAGATTTTTAAGGGCTGAAAATAAAGGGCTGAAAATAAAGGTTGAGTCGAAGGGCAGAGAGGGATGACGTTAAGTCTCCTCCCCTTAAAGGGACCCTTGAACAGGAGCTGTGAAAATATTCTCTCATATATATATACTTCAAAGTGTGTGGTTCAGGGAAAGACTGGCAATTATATTTTCTAAATAAATAAATAAAAATTGGCATTAAGATATATTTATTGTAACTGCTGTTTGGTCTTATGGCTAAGATATCAGACTACAAACTGGGAGACTGTGAGTTCTAATCCTGCTTTAAGTATGAAAATCAGCTGTGTGGCCAGTCATTCTCAACCTTGGTGACTTTAAATTGAATTGGTGAGCTATGCTGGCTGGGGAATTCTGGGAGCTGAAGTCCACAGGACTTAAAGTCACCAAGGTTGAGAAACACTGAGTTAGAAGGTCATTGCAGAACAGTCAGTGTTTGGTCACAAGACTTTAAAGTGATAGACCTGCCAAGATCTGTAAATAGGACAGAAAACAGAAGGATTTTGCACCATTTGAAGCATCTCAGGAAAATCCAATCAAAAATATATACCAACCAGATAGGCAGCTTTCAGCAACATTGCAAATGGCCAGTCTTAGGAGAGGAAGCCACACCCACTTCCTGTGACATGGAGACAAAAGGGAAAGATAATTCACAATTAATGGAAAGTGATTAAGTCTCACTTTTAGCAATTCAATTTATTCTCCTTTTCACTTTGCTTTCTGGATAAGAAAACACATTTGGAAGCCCTGAGTACTAAATCCTGTATCATCCTATATCCTGATCATCATCATTATAACCATTGTCCATCCACTGCAGGATGAAGGCCTCTTCCACATGTCTCCAACCAATGTGGTCCTTGGCTTTCCTTTGCCAGTTGGGCCCACAATACTTGCTGATGTTGTCGATTCATCTTGTTTTGGGTCTCTTTTGTGGATGCTTTTGATCAAGTGGGATCCATTCTTGTGATCAAGTGGGATCCAAGTGGGATAGAATGGATCCCACTTGATCACAAGCGTCCACAAAAGAGACCCAAATCAAGATGAATCGGCAACCTCAGCAAGTATTGTGGGCCTTGGTCCACCTGCCATCAATTCTTCTTGCTATGTGACCAGCCCATTTCCATATCAATTCTTTTACTCTCTTGATGATATCATTCACCTTCGTTTCTTCTTGAATCCATGTCCAGGTCTTTCTATCTTGTCTTGTAATGCCGAGCTAATGCATCTTTCCTATCTATGGTATAAATACTGGGTTTGCAACGCTGAGCCTTCCCTCTGGCTCTGCAGACTATCAGCGAAGCTACTGGAAGGCACAAAAGCATCTACTATACATTAAAGTGAGATGCCTAAATATGTTGGAGCTAACTCAAGGCTTACATGTAATCTACACACACACACACACACACACACACACTGTCTTTTCTCTTATTGTGAGTAGTTTGGAAATCATTCTTTTCCACAAAGAACTTAATTCCCACCCCCAGCCCATTTCCCAATGCAACAGCTAGAGGTTATTTTTAAAAACATCAATCACACATTATCTCAAGCTATGTGACAAATGTTACATCTAACTTGGCTTAAACTGAGTACCTTTAAGTGCCACTTAATCAAGGTAGGATTCTTAGGGGTCATTCAAACAATGCTTCAACTATTCATGAATGCAAGAACATAAAACAGGAGATGGGGAAGGAATGCCAGACTATTGGTGGATCTAATCCAGCCTTTTTTTCTGCATAGGAGACAGTCCAAATCTTCTCGGCTGTTTTCCTCACCAACAAGTGTAGAACCCAATAATGATCATAGCCAACAACCATAGACAATCCCCCATCTACGGTTTTAGCTCTTTTCAGAAACAAGCCTCATTTGCCATGACTTAATTTACTGAATAATGCATTGTACAAAAAGGTAGGTTTGCCTGTCCTAAAACTGCCCAGTTTACTTGGTGTCTAGTAGTTCTTAATATCACGAGAAAGAAATTCTCTCTAGTAAGTCTCTGCAGCATGCATAATTATGTACATTAAGGATGGACAATCTATTGACTTCTGTATTTTTCGAAATACAATTCCTGTAATTTAACCACTGGCCAGACTGCTGTGGAAGTGCAATCCCAAAACCTCTGGAGAATGGTATACACAGGTGACAATTTTGCAACACTGCAATGTTCCTTCATAGTCTGTTTCAGATTTAAACTTTCCACAAAACCCATTCCAAGTTAATTTGACTTTGAGCACTCACCAGCCTTATATTAAAAAACATTACTTTTGGTTTTGTTGTACAGGGACGAGTGAACTATTTTGTGAGCTTAACTTCAAGAACAAAACAATCAGAACTGACACAAATCTACAGAATCACCTTAGTCTAAACTGAATGCCAAAAACAGATACCTCAGTGTAGTTTTGTTTAATCCAGGGATCAACTTTTATATCTCTTTCCAAAGTGAAATTAAATTATATAAGACACAAGAGGCATTTTAATAGGGCTTTAGATAGTTTTATTTCAGTGAATGTAACCACAGTTACCTTCCAAAATTTGAGCTCAGAAGGTAAGTCTTTCATCTCAGAATCTGAATCTTGTTCAAGATTTGCTTTTTCTTTTGAAAAATAAACCACAACTGAAAATCACAGCTTCTCTTGATGAAAAGATAGGTTTTCCATTGTCTTGTTTAAACTGCCCTTTCTTAAAGCAATTTCATTTCATTTTGAACTGTGCTTAGTGGCCTGGAAAAGAAATTGTTCATTTTCTTCTTTCACAGCGTGATAGATGTTCCACATTTTAAAAAAAAATATTTATCTCTCCTTATGGAATTTAAGGCAACCTGCATAAGGTTTCCAGATAATCTTCCATCCATTTGCCAACCAGATTAAAACCTCCTTATCTTCAGCAAGGCAGCTACATCGGGGACCTCCAAACGATTCATAATTTTAAAAAATTCTATTTAGAGTGAGTGGAAAAAGCTGAGGGAAGATTTTGAAGGGAAAAATGGTCAGGCAAGGAAAAAGAATCTCTTCTTTATGCAAAATGGCAAAACAATTGAGATCGAAATTTCATTGTATCCTTTTTTTAAATAGATACATTTGGCACTAACTATATATTCACTGTGCATCACTAAATCAGAAAAAGGTTCAGTCATGCAATAGCATTTCAGCTTTAAGCATCTGAACTACAAAATGGATGATTGTCCATCCAATTGTATGGCCTTCATTTCAGTAATATGGAATTGTCTCAGGAAGAATAGCTACCCCTTTAGGCCTCTTCTAATATTTATGTTTAGCCAACACAAATCCTTTCGTTGAGAGATTACATGTACCCTATTCCTGACAGGTAAGCCAAATTTACAGTTGAATGAATAACCATCAAGACAGAGCAAATCAAAGGACAAGCAAATTTTAGAAATCAAAGGGGCTACTAAATCTAGCCTATCAAGGGAATCTACCAGAGACAACTGTAATAGAGCTCTTCAGCATAGACATACCCCAGACTCAAAATTGCTTTTGAAAAGGAAGCCCCTTTCTATGTAGATGAATTTAGAAACTTTATTTTGTACATCAATCTATTTCTAAAACAAAATACTGGCATCGATCAGTGATATTTTTGGCTGAAGCGCAAACATGTAAGCCACATTTAAAATTAAGCATCAGGAAAAAACAACATAGTTTAAATTTCATAAAGTCACCATGCTATGGTGCTTCAAAACTGTAACAGCAGCATGCTTGCATGACAATCCAAAACACATGCACATCTGTAAACAAAATGGCTGAGTTCATACAACACGTTTAAACAATTCTGTTCCAAACTACCGCCTGCATTCATACAGCACTCTAAGCTTGGCTGCCTGTAATGCTGATTAGTTTTCTGCAGATTAGTGTGTTTTGTTAACCCATTTGGTTAGTTTATAGTTGAAAATATTATGCAAAGCCACAAAATGGATTATCTGGTTTGAGAAGTAGCCAATTCAAGTTAAGTCTGCAGAAGTGTGTGTGTGTGTGTGTGTGAGAGAGAGAGAGAGAGAGAGAGAGAGAACATTATTTTTCCCAGTAACTAGAATTGTTACTGTATCAGTATTATTACATTTATTATGGCTGCCCACTCCAGACATTTCTGGGGGGCTTACAGTTGCCAAATGTTTCCCAAGAGGGAAATAATTTTCTTAATAACAAAGTTGGATTTTTTTAAAAAAAAGAACCAAGTTAAAATCATATTTCCTCTATTTATACTCTGGACTTCTTGTACTCTGAAGCCTGCTTTCCCCAGTAAACGTCAGTCCATCATTTTAATCACCAGAAAGAAAAAACCCAAAACAGGCATCGGACTACTCCAAATTGCTTTTGGGGAAACATCAAACAATTAGGGAAGGTTTCTGAGGGAATCCATCAGCATCCCAGAGCCAGGTAGAGGACAAGAGAGGAACCAGAGGAAATCCTTATCACGGAGGAACAAATCAAGAGGGGAAGGGGAAAAAAAAAACGATTCCAAGAAATCTATTAGGAAGAGACAAATTGTCCTAACTCCTGATTTCTGCACCAGACAGAAAAGTGACTCCAGGAAGCCCACCAAGCCCACCCTGTCTGTCTGTCTGTCTCTCACACACACTCCTGCTTACCTCCTGCCCCTCATCCTGCAGACTCCATTTAGCAACCCTGGTCCACAGCTCCCCCCCCCCAATATAAGGCTCCTCATCACTAAACCATCCCCCCCCAAATGCATCCCAGGACAAGCCCCTTCCCACGTGCCTCCATTTGGGAGGGGGTCTCCTTCCCCAAGGATGCCCCCCCCCATGGGACAGCCCCTTCAGACCCTCCTGGGGGTCTGGGGGTCTCCCTTGGGGAGCCTCCCCCTTCCCCCATAAGGCTCATTTTCAGGACCCCTAAATCACCCCCCTCAAATTGCATCCCAGGACAAGTCCCTTCCCACGTGCCTCCATTTGGAAGGGGGTCTCTTTCCCCAAGGAGCGTCCTCCAGATGGGGCTGCCCCTTTCAGATCCTCTTTGGGGTCTGAGGTCTCCCTTGGGGAGCCTTTCCCCCCAAGGCTCTTTTTCAGTACCCCTAAATCATCCTCCCCAAATTGCAACCCAGGACAAGCCCCTTCCCACATCCCTTCATTTGGGAGGGGGTCTCCTTCCCCAAGGATCGCCCCCCCATGGGACAGCCCCTTCAGACCCTCCTGGGGGCCTGGGGTCTTTCTTGGGGAGCCTTCCCCTCCCTCCCCTCCCTCTCCCCAGGAAAAGGAGGCCGCGGAGCCTCAGGCCGGAGGATGCTCCACAGAAGGCCAGGCTTCCCCCAAGACGAACCGAAGGAGCCAGACCAGACCCCGCGCGGCCGAGGAAGCGAGGGGGCTGCTGCACCCCCGAGGCAGGGCCGCCCTCCCCCGCCTCCCCTCACAGCACCCCCCGGTCTCTCAAGCCAGCGAAGCGCCCATCCCGCAGGCCCATCCGCGGCGCCCGGAGAGGCAGCCAAGCGCGCCGAAGAGAGAACGGGCCGGCCGCTGTCACTCAGCCAGGATGGCCCGGGCTGCCCCAGGAGGGCCGGGCCTACGCGGGGCGGAGGCGTCCCGTACCCGGCGGCCAGGCCGCCTCCGCCCTTCGGAGCTCGTCCTTCCCGGACGCCGCGGCCTTCCCCGCCCGCGGGCTCACCTGCGGCCGAGCGCCGGGGCTGCTTCAGTCCCTCGCCGCCGTTATCATCGCCGCCGCCGCCGCCATGTTCCGAAGCGCAGGGAGGTGGGGAAGGGGAGGGACGGGGAAGGAAGCCGCCTGCCCGGCCCGACGCCGCCCCCTGCCGCCTGAGGAGGCGCTGGGGAGGCCGGCCGGAGGGATGCCAGGCCCGGGCCGCGGCGGGGCAGGCGAGCTCCGCGAGGGCCCCAGCGGCCGAGCGGAACGGGCTCGTTTCCCCCGTTTCTCTCGCTTTGGAAGTGGCGGCTGCCCCGCTATTGTTCGCGGAGTCTCGGGAGAAGGCCGGGCCCCTTTTTGGGGTCCCCCCTTTTATTGTCATGTTATAAATTACCTTTTATAAACCACTTTTATAAAATTATTTTTAAATGACTTTTTATTATAACGATATAAATTACTTTTTATAAATTACTTTTAAACATTTATACATTACTTTTATACAATTATTTATACATTACTTTTTATTGTACTGTTGTAAATTACCTTTTATAAATTACTTTTACAAAATTATTTATAATTTACTTTCTATTGTAATGTTATGAACTACCGTCCCTGTGCTACTGTTCCCATTTATTTGTACTCCTTTCCTATGTATATACGTGTACCTGCTTATAAGTATACATGTTTACTTTAGTAAACTATATACTATGTAAGTATAGCATGTTTACATGTTATGTTCATACTTATACCTGTTTTCTCTTACATGCTTGACAAACCAAAATTAATACATAAAAATAAGTTTTCAGACAAAAAAAAATCTTGATTCAAATCCTGTTACTAAAAGTTCAGATTTGAGCGCAGGAGTGTATATATACATATATAAGTTTGGGTCCCCCCAATCTTACTGTAATGTTATAACTCTTGAGCTGTTGGATATTTCAATACAGATTTCAGTGCAAGAATATTTTGGGTTTTTTTCAATTGTAATGTTTAAAGGTTGAGCCATTGAATTACTTTTAATGAAGGTTTTGATGCAGTGATATTTAAATTTGGCCTGGTCCCCTTTTTTATTGAAATGTTATATAGGAAATCTTGATCCATTGTATTATTTCAGCGTACATTTTAATGTTTAGGTTTGGTGGTGTTTCTTTCCCATTTTATTGTAATGTTATAAAACTCAGTGTGTTGTATTATTTCCATACCAATTTCAGTGCAGGTTTATTTAAATTTGGTGGATTTTTGGGGGGCTGGGCGGGGGGGAAGATCTGTAGGTAGACTTTAAACTTGTATCTGTTGCCTTCCCTGAGTTTTTCCTGAGCATACCTAATACTCCTTTCTCCTCCTGTTTTCCCGACAACAATAACCCTGTGAAGTGGGTTGGGCTGAGAGAGTGTGACTGGCCCACACAGCCTGCTTTCATGGACTAGAATTCACTGTCTTCTGGTTTCTTGCCTGGTGCCTTAATCACTAGACCCATGATGAGCCAAATGTAAATTTAGGACATCCCTGTGGCTGTCCATGATGGGTGGTCCAGAATTAGCTAAGGTATGCTTGTATGTACTGTACTCAACATGAATATAGGCAACCCTTCCTTCGGCTATATTCTGAATCAGGGTAGAATCAATGTGTTGCAAGAGTGGCTGGCATCAAATTTTATTCTTTATGTCTGTACATAGGGCTTTGGAAGGTTCCTTTCCCCAGGATTGTAGTATCATTCCCTGCACCAAGCTCATAGTTCTAAAGAGGAATTATTGAGTCTGTCATCTGCAGTTCTATAACTGTCTGGTTTGGCTCTGCAACCAAACAATACAAACTTCAACGGATAATTAGAACTGCAGAAAAAAATAATGGCTACCAACCTGCCTTCCATTGAGGACCTGTATACTGCACGAGTCAGAAAGAGGGCTGTGGAAGTGTCTACAGACCCTTCACATCCTGGACATAAATTGTTTAAACTTCTACCTTCAAAACACCTATAGGGCACTGCACACCAGAACAACTAGGCACAAGAACAGTTTTTCCCCGAATGCCATCACTCTGCTAAACAACTAACCTGAAAACACTGTCAAAGTATCTACTAAGTCTGTATTACTATTATTCTCTTCTTTCCTAGTACCTATCTCTTTCCACTTATGACTATAACCATGTTGCTTGTATCTTTAAATTTTATATTGTTTTATTTGTTTCCTAGTATACTATCACTAAGTGTTGTATCTTATGATTCTTGATGAATGTATTTTATTTTTCTTTATGTACACTGGGAGCAAGACAAATTCCTTGTGTGTCCAATCCAACTTGGCCAATAAAGAGTTCTATTCTATTCTATTCTATTCTATTCTATTCTATTCTATTCTATTCCTATAGAAAGGACTGCAGGAAGCCCAACTCTCTGTTCAGTGCAGTACCTGCTCAAGTTACTGAACACAGAACAAGGATGGTTTTGCTCTCTGGGAATTTGAAGAAAAAGTAATAGTTTTCAAGCTGTTCTATTTTTACTAAGTGATGATTATAACATTGCCTTGGCAATAACTGACCTACTTGAGAGATGTTTGAAGTATCGATGTTAAAAATAAGTCAATATTTCATATAGGGAAAATGCCTACATTGCTACATAACTAAAATAAACTTTACATGCGATTAGAGGAGAAAATGATTGATTTATCGAATGATTAGATTTATATGCGGCCTTTCACAAGCTCAAGGCAGCATACATAGCACTTCCTCCTTTGTTTCCTGTGAAGTAGGTTGGGCTGAGAGAATAACTGGTCCAAAGTAAAAACTATAGCATACCGAGAATTAACAATGTCAAATGCAGTTAATTTAATTGAAATTGCTTTTACATTAAATGTAATTTGATATTTGTCTGGTCCTACCTGCTTTCTGAATCTATCAGAAAGGAAGCTCAGGTACCATTAGGCCTTAAAACTTAGTTAAGTTAATGAGAAACCCCCAAATCACTTTCTACCACAGCTCTGGAAGGTACCTCATGTTTTATGCAAGTATATGGTTTTATAAAAACTATCCACTGACACTGTGTGTGTGCGCGTGCAATTATGAATCTGATTTGTAGGAAGAAGGCAGTAATAAGCCACTTTTTTTTCAACTGTTGAAAAAAACATCATAGGGATCCCCATGTAATCATCACTGATCTCTTTAGGTCAAAGACCCATAATCAGAAGAACTAATTCACTTAACCACAAAAGAAATGGAAAAGAGCAAATTAAAAAAAAAAGAATAATACAATTAAAATTAATCAACCCACATTAAATACTAAAAAAAACTCAAGCTAGTACACCCAGGAGCAGATGTAATCACTTATTAATGAGACAAAGCCAGACTACCAGGCCCCCTTAACAGTGATTTCAGTTGAGCAAAACTTGGCTACCCTTCTTGAAATTTCAGTCCACTGTTGTGAAATTCTCACTTGACCCATGCAGATGGTTAACTAGCAGAAGCATTAATATGTCAAAGCTTTCGTTTTGTAGGAGAGGTATCCCAATAGTGCATGGAAGACTGGTTCAATTGTCCGCTTTGGACAGGAGCAGCGACAATCTTCTAAGCCCATGTTCTGTCTCTTTTCTACTACTGGGAGGGCAGGGCTTTGAGACAAGCCAGAGAAAAGGCTATTCTACGGAAGAACAGGACGGAATATTTGTAAGATAATTAGCAGGGGTGAAGGGTCTTCTGAGCAATCCATCTTTATATTAATGAGTTTGCTTCCATGTCACCAGACGATAGCTTGAAATGCTTTATACAGCAGTTGTGCATTAAATGGGAAGCTCAAGAAACTTAAACTTTTATTTGTATAAATTTTAATTTATAGGGTTTTATAAGGGTTTTAGCACAGGATATAATTTAATAGTTTTTAATAATGTATTTTTGTAATTATGTATGGTTTTTAATATTGCCTGTGTGCTGCCCTGGGTCCTTTTTAGGAGAAGGTGCAGGGTATAAATTTGATAAATAAAATGGAAGGGATACCTTCCTTATGCAAAAGATCTGACACAAAGAAAGGAAAGTCTTTATGTGCCACATGTATATCTTGGTGCTGTTTGGGCTAGCACTTCCTAAGGAAAAGAGCATTTAGCAACAGCTGGGAAATCTGTTCCAGTCCCTTACAGCTCAGCTTCCATCTGTGCTTGTTGAGGGCCTGCAAATACATGCATGTGCATGCGTGTGTGTATGGAGAGACACGTTTCAGTGCAAAGCAGCAGGCTGAGTACCATTCTCCAACTCGGGTCTATTCCTAGCTTCTTTCTGCTGTCTTTTTGTGAGAGGCCCATGAAAAAAAACAAAAAAAAAAGGATATACACATTGAATTTTTTCAGAGTCTCCCCCTGCACTCCCCAAGAATCTGTCTGCAACAGGGAGAAAATTATTCTGTTTATGTATCTTGAATCCAAGTGCTCCATATGGAAATATGTAATCACTGAGATTTACAGCTTGGTTGTCTCAGAGGCTTGCAAGTGAGTAAAAGTATTATACAAATAACCCTTGTCCCAAAGGAACAGAATCACAAGTAGCAATAGAAAAGAGGTAGCTTGTGTTTGATATTGTGTGTGTGTGTGTGTGTGTGTGTGCATGTGTATGGTGGCGGTGAACAAAAGAAAATGGGAAAAAATGGAAAAATAAAGTAGTAGTAGAATTAAAGTAGTTCCAGGTATTTCAGACAGCCAGGAAGTCAAAGAGAATTTATAATTCTCTTTGTTTCACCCACGGAAAATGTTTTTCTTCTCTCCTGGGAGTGTATATTTTAATGGCAAGCACAGATGTCCCTCATGCAGCAATTTTCTCTCACTTTCCAAAGATGTGTTAATTTTCTGCATTCATGGCCCTACTGTTAAATTAAAACTTGCAGCAAGACAGAAATTAGTTCTTTTAAAATTAGCAGCTCCGTACATCCCCCCCCACCCCACCTCCTGGAGTAGAGGTTTAGCTTCCTTAGGAGAAGGTACAGAAATAACTAAATCAGGCATGCTGGATTGGTACTCCATCATGTCAACGCTCGCTCCTGTCGAAGTGTATTCAACATTACAAAGAAAAGCTTTTAAATGGTTGGTTTCACTTTTGTCACATTTTTGCAGCATCAGAAGTGGGAATATTGTATGCCAACCTCTATCATCCTGCTTTGTTGACTCAGCCTTCCATCCTTCTGAGGTAAAATGAAGACCCAGATTGTTGGAGGCAATATGCTGACTCTGTAAACTGCTTAGAGAGGGCTGTATACAGTGGTGGGATTCAGCTGGTTCGCACCTATCCGGGAGAACCGGTTGTTAACTTGTTAAGCAGTTCAGAGAACCGGTAGTTGGAAGAAATCTCCTTTTGTTTTCCCCCCACTTTACAGGGCTAATCCTGTAAGGAAGGCAGGAAGGAAACATTCTGGTGTTGTTTCTAGCCTCATCTTTATTGCCCTGCTTACAGAAACTGCCTCTCCGGTTAACCCTTACTATATTGCAACAGCTAAGGCAAAAGCACCCATCAATGTGAGTGACATTGAGTTGGCCATGCCCACCAAGTCACATGATCACCGAGCCCCGCCTACCTAGCTGGTCATTCGGGCAGCGAATTGGTTGTTAAATTATTTGAATCCCACCACTGACTATAAAGCCCTGTGAAGTGGTACATAAGTCTAAGTGCTATTGCTATTGTTATTGTTATTGCTATTCTTCAACCTGGAGTTAAATATTAGATAGGATTCATGAACCAGAAGCAAGCAAACATTGAGAGAAAACATAGCTGTTTGGATTTTCTAGATTATGTCATAGTTTTCCAAAATGGCTCCCACAGATAGATCTTTCTTATTCCCAGAATGTTGGGTACAATCTGACATGAGCACCAAAAGGAAAACTGGCATGGTTGGTTCTCCTTTTTCCTCTTCTACTAGGACATTTTGTATCATCCTAGATTTTTAATCAGAGTGGAGCTAGAAAGGACCATGGAGGTCTTCTAGTCCAGTGGTTACTGGTGGTCCACGAGAAAGTTTTGGTGGTCTGCAGAAAAATCTTTGCATTTTCTATATTGCACTAAGTCAGGGATCCTCAAACTAGGGTCAAAGCAATTAATCCCACTCACTGACGGGATGCGATCCTTCAGGCACTTAGCTTGGCTGCCTATTTAATAGCTCCAGCCCCTCCCTCCCTCCCTCCCTGGGAGTCCAGGTGCTTCACACGAAATTTTAGCCGGGTTCTTTGAGAGACAGAGTTTGCAGGGCCCGATCTAGCGCCCTGGCTGGCTACAAGACAAAAGTTCATTCTTGGCTGTATTTGAGATTCCTAGCTGCAATGGACAGCAAAGCTAGCGTTGACCCTGGGCACTTCTCTTTGCTTACAGGCAGCCAAGCTAAATGCCTGAAGGACCCCATCCCATCCCTAATTCATATTATGAATTTAGTGATCCCTGAGGTCCGAAAGGTTGGTGACCCCTGTTCTAGTCCAACCCCCTGCTTAAGCAGGAAACCCTATACCATTTCAGACAAATGACTGTTCAATTGCTTCTTAAAAACTTCCAGCAATGAAGCACCTACAACGTCTGAAGGCAAAGCTGTTCCACTGATTAATTGTCCTCACTGTTAGGAAGTTTCTCTTTAACTCCAGGTTGTTTCTCTCCTTGACTCTGGAAAGAGTGCAGAGAAGAGCAACCAAGATGATTAGGGGACTGGAGGCTAAAACATATGAGGAACGGTTGCAGGAACTCAATATGTCTAGTTTAATAAAAAGGACTAGCGGAGACATGATAGCAGTGTTCCGATATCTCAGAGGGTGCCACAAAGAAGAGGGAGTCAAACTATTCTCCAAAGCACCTGAGGGCAGAACAAGAAGCAATGGGTGGAAACTAATCAAGGAGAGAAGCAACTCAGAACTGAGAAGAAATTTCCTGACAGTTAGAACAATTAACTAGTGGAACAGCTTGCCTCCAGAAGTTGTGAATGCCCCAACACTGCACGTCTTTAAGAAGATGTTGGATAGCCATTTGTCTGAAACGGTATAGGATTTCCTGCCTAGGCAGGGAGTTGGACTAGAAGACCTCCAAGGTCCCTTCCAACTCTGCTATTGTATTATTGTATTATTGTATTATTATTGATTAGCTTCTATCCATTGTTTCTTCTCCTGCCCTCTGGTGCTTTGGAAAATAAGTTGACCCTCTCCTCTTTGTGGCAGTCTCTCAAACGTTTGTATTTGAGAGGCTGCCGCAAATGCCACTATTTGTAGTTGCATTTGTATTTCTTTTTTCCTCCTGTGCATGGCATTGAATTTCAACCCCAATTGGCTGTAACTGCAGGTGATCCTGGAAAGTAACACGGAGGAAAACATGCATAGGATTTCATTGAAGTGTCATCAGAAGAAGCCAAGAAATTAATCTTTGGGCACCTTTGAAATGAATTGACTGTTCATTGCAAGATCCACTCAAACATCAGAAGAGTCCATGTTTTACGAAACTGTCCTGAAATCATTATGCAACCCTAATGGGAATGTTAATGATGTTAGAAATCTTTCATATCTTACAAAACAAGAATTAAGGCAGTGAACTTAAAAATCAGGCATTTCTCCAAATTCTGGGAATTGCAATTTTATGCATCTGGAAATAGATCTCTGGAAAGGCACAGTAATTATCCGCTATCATGCCATCAGAGGAGGAAGAATGGATTAAAATGATCATTGTTAAATAAAATGAGCTGCAATTACAATAGATGCACTCCTTATAAGACGGTCTTTCCATTACATCTGAATACCATGTTTGTTTGGTTTCTTAATAGGCTGAAACTTGGAGTACCAATGTAGACCTTGATCGTTAGAATCAGAAACTGATAGAAAGAGTAGAACTCTACAATTGACGAGTCTGTTTCTGCGTTTTTGTCTTTGTGGTAGGCTCAGGGGCTTAATCGAGACCAGAAGGTGAGTTACAGTTTTCTACCTGCGGTGGGTTATGTTTTGAAGTTGTCCTTGCAACAGTGATCCTTCATTGTTAATTAAGAGTAACCATCATTTCCTCTGAGATCGGGGCAGTAACAGCATGCGTCTATAATTCATGTCCCAATGAAATTTCCTTCAAATGCTTTTTATACAGTTAATGGCACCCTGCAAAGACCCTTGTGTGGAATGCAATGCCTGTTTTGATCAAAACCATTCTTTGGCTTTAATGAAATTCATTGCATTTGCCACCTGGACAAAGCTCATCATATTAGAAGTTATGGATGACTCTGAAATAAGTTCACAGCTCTCTCAAGGAGGCAACTGGACTTCCTTGTTTTTCTTTGGAAGACATTTCACTTCTCATCCAAGAAGCTTCTTCAGCTCTGACAAGATAGTGGGGAATGGAAGGATTTATATTCCTTGCAGACAGCTGGTCATTTGCATTTCTACTCCCATACCATTCAAAAGGTGCTCATCCTAAATTGTATAGGTAATGGTCTGTAGAGATTCTCAGTCTCCAGGTTATGGTTGATCTGGATGACTGAGAATCTCTACAGATTCTCTCAAGGATACACATTTCTCCATCACACAGAGCATTTGTTGATGAGTTTTCCTTAAGATTGTTGTAGTTTCAGGCTTTAGCCATCGGAGGATTAGTTCATACCTTGTGGAAGGCAAGGATGCAAATTAAAAAAAACAAAGCCTGACCAGCAGTGGCATTCCAGTTTCGGCTGAATGCCAATTCCCATTACCTCTAACCAAAATGGCCAATAGTGCGGAATAATAAATCAAGGCACCCAGAATCACTTGGATGGTGAATTGAGTGGCCTATAAATTTAATAAATAAATGAATGAAAAGTATTCATCATATCCGAAGGATTGCAAATGCTCCACTACTGGCCTGCCTTTAATAAAGCCAACACCTATGCTTATGTCCTTAGAAAGATGGTTCTTTCTTCCTGTGGAAATTGCAATTAGATATTCGACGAAGTGTTTTTCAAAGGAGTAGCAGCGCTTCTCTGGACAACTCTCTTTTCTCCTGCGGAGTTTGTGTTTGCTGCTGAATGTCAGCCTGCGGTTTAATTTAATGTTATTTCACAGCCCAATCCTGCTGTAGAATGGAGGTGAGGGTGACAGCTGACTAAATGAATCTGTGCAGCATGGAAAGGTGGAGCAAACCTTTCCCTGCCTGAGTTTATTAGCACATTTCATGTCTCAGGTTTCCCAATCATCCCTCTCAAGCAATAAGAAAATTTTCAGTGATGTAAGGAGGTTCCTACATGAAAAAGAGGTTGCGGGGCCGTCTGTTCCAATAGACGGTTTCACTAATACTATGACTTGTCCTTCCCCTCCTCAAGAGAAATGCCACTTGTGAACATCATGCCATGTGCTCTGTCCTGCTGTTAGCCATTTGCTGCTGGCATTCTAACTAAAAACAAACCAAACCACAGAAAGTGAAAATTAATGTAAGTCATAGTGTATTAAAAAGGGGAAGGGAGAGGGATTAAAAAAAAAAATTACAATATTAGTGATAAACTGTAGAGCAGGGGTCCCCAACCTTTTTGGCACCAGGGACCGGTTTTATGTTTAAAAAATTCCACGGACCCGTGGCCATGGTTTGGCTGGCATAGAGGGGGAGGGGGAACAGGTGGCGCATGCGCGTGCGGGTAGGCGTGAGTCAGCTCACTCGCCCCTCTTGGGCCCCAAATGGCGCAAGCAGCCGTGCCTGCGCTCTCCCGCCCCCGGCGCACGCTCTTCCCAGAGGGCTGCTCCCTCCTCCCTCCTCCTCCTCTCCTGCCCTTTCTAAAAGTTGCGCCGCTCACTGCGGCCCAGTTCCTATCAAGCCACGGACCGGCACCGGTCCGCGGCCCGGGGGTTGGGGACCCCTGCTGTAGAGGTATCAGCGGGTGGTGGGTTGCCGGTTCACTGCGCACAAAAGTTTTGCAGGCGTGCGCTTTCTTTGCTTGCATGCACACCAGACACATCCTTTGTATGCATGCACATTTGCAGAAAAATAGGTCTGAGCATGCGCAAAACACTAATTTTGTGCAATTACAACTGTTCTGCGCATGCACAGAACCGAAAATCAAAATGGTGGCCCCATAGGAGAACTGGTTCGGGGGGGGAGTGCCAGGCCTGGGTCGCTGCTGATTCCAGCGACCCAGGTCACCAAATCACTACCGGTTCGGCTGAACCGGTCCAAACCAGTAGAAACTCACCTCTGGTATTAGTCTCCTTTACAATAGAGATGTGTTGAAAATTCATGCATTTTTATAACCTGTTGTATTTCTTTTCAGCTTTCCAGTTCAGTAGTGAAACAAAGCAAAGGAAAACCTCCTTCAGATATTCTTCCTCTCAGGGAAGAAGACAATAAGAGGAACATGGAATGTAAGAATTGGAAGCGATTCTGGAGATCATCTATTTCAACCCTTGGATATACAGGGATCCATCTCTGCAGTCTCTCATTTGCAGCTGGCTCTTTGGCTTTTATTTGAGTTGGCCATGGAGGGTCATTCCATTCCGTGAGGGGAATCTACCACCTATCAAGTCAATCTGTTTCACTGTTGAACAGCTCATACTATTAGGCATACTATTATTTCCTTCTAAATGCATTTATTGTTCTGTCTTAAGGAATAACAAACACTACTTCCTGTTCTATAGGAAGACAATTGTCTACTCTCCAAATTAAAGGTACCCAGACCTCCAACCATTCACCACAGATACAATTTGTCGGTATCATTCCTAAAATGCTTAGCTCAGAAAAGGCCACAATATACTAGGTGCACTCTGCCTAATGTAGAATAGAGAGAAACAGTGGATGACACTGATCTGTTCTGTGCCATGTGTTCACACAGCGTTAATGCAGGCAAGAAAAGCAAATACTTGAAGCTAGTGCTATCCCAAAGAATGACTGTTGCAGTATGTTAGTCAAGATTTTTGTTCATTTATGATGAATCTGGATTGACATGACTCCGATGGAATTTCTAGTAATGAACTCTCATTCATTATCAGTCTTCTGTGGTGTCAGATCTTGCATTTCCCATATGGACATTAGGATCTATCTTTTATCACAGCCAATAGAAGTCTTGGCTGCTGAAACCATACCTTGGGTCCTGGATCCGGTTCTGACCAAGACATTTCCAGAAGGATATTTAAGAGAGTTAAGAGGAGAGCAACAAAATTATAACAGGAATTATATTCCTGTTCATGTGAATTATATTCACATGAAGATGAACTGAAAGAACATGAGAAGAACATGAAGAAAAGAAGACTTGGTGGAAACAAAATTCAAGTACACAAGGGAAGGAAATTTTCTACAGCCACTGAAGCTAGGACCAGAAATAATGGGTATAAATTGCAGCTATCAAGATCTTGCTTAAATGTAAAGGAAAACTACTTGATAGTGAGATGTGTACAACAGTGAAACAATTTACTTATGGAAGCTGTAGGTTTTTCATCTCTGGGAGTTTTTAAGAGACTGGACAGCTACTCTCCAAGATGGCTTAATTGATTTTCCTATGGATTGCAAATGATTGGACTAGATGATCCTTGGGTCTCTTTGAACTTTACCATTATATGATTATTCTATGAGATGTCTCGATGCCTAAATTTAGGCTAGACTGCCATGCCCTAAAGCAGAATGTGGTAACAGAATTTCATGTACAGTATAGCAGTTTCATGTGCTGTCGCTGTCCCTTTCCTGGTGCTGAAGTGAGATTCATCTGATACGCTGGTTGTCTTTTATAAATATGTAGAATAGAAGAGACAGCCTTTTTCCCCAGCCAGGAAATGACCTGAGTGGGCTATGACAATTAGCCCTGCTTACCAGCCTACAGGTTACTCAATGAGTAAGCAGAAATACAACCGGCCAGTCAATTAATCTATTAATCAAGACTGCCCTCCCCAAGAGGTACGTGCCTAGTACTAATATTGCAATTTTTCTAGCACCAAAGATAATATATTTTACCAAACAGTTTATGAATCGATTTTAAAGTTATCAAACAAATATACAAATTGGTCTGATGCAATCTATTAAACCGATTCAGCAATTTGTTTTGATTTGGAAAGCTGAACTGAATTAATGAATTGGGTCATTTGGTTTTGGGTTTTTTTTCCATCTGTTTGATTTAGAAACTTATTTTGATTTGGAGAATAGATCTATGTGACTGAACTGTGGCACTAGATGCAATATATTCTTCATCACCACCACTATCAATTTTGAATTGTTGTATTTTGTATTTTATTTTACTATATTACTTGTACCTGAGATAGAATATAATTGTTGATACTCTAGAAGTGTAATGAAAATACTGTTTCCAAACCAGCTCAAGGAGGCAGCAGTTGGTTTCTGACTAACGTTAGTTGGTCTTATTAACTTTCTAGAAATCAGGATTTAACACAGATTCCCAGTTTTCAATCCATGTCCTAGTTTGCATGTGAAATAAGAGGAAACCCCATTAGGTAGACCAGACCAAAAATCAACTGCACAGAAAGAATAACACTATACTTTATTGAGAAATGTTACAATAGCAGAATCTTGCAAGTCTGATTGTGCTGTATCTCCTTATAGCTCAGTGATTTAGGGCAGGACTCTCCAACCTTGACAACTTTTAGCCTGGAGGACTTCAACTCCCAGAAGTCCTCCAGGCTTAAAGTTGCCAAGGTTGGAGACCCCTGATTTAGGGAGATGCCTTCCTGAACTGTTTCTGAAGGCTATCTCATGGCTCTGGATTTTTAAAAAAAGGTCTCAGTCCTTTTTGCCTAAGTAATGATTTCTGCATACTTCTCTCAAGACCATCACCCTTATTCTCCATGGTTTGATTAAGAATGGCTTGTTTATTAAGTCGTGATTGGCTTCAGATGTTAGACAACATCATAAATCATGGGTTGCAAACCACAGTGACTGGATTCTTAAAACCTACTAACTCAAAGCAAAACAAACCACACAATGATTGTTTATGATGTCTGAACTGGGTCTGGCAGTTCTTTTCCTGAGTTTTTGTCAGTGTTGAAGTTACGTTTGAAATGAACTTGGAAACTTGGCTTCAACCTACAGAACTACCTCCAAATATTGTCTTTGTTGCACATCTAATGAATAGCACATACATGCCATTAGCCTGCTATGGTACCCCCGTGTATCTTGTATTTGGAATTCTGTGCTCAAATGTAACAAAATCTTTTTTTGAGGAACCTAAGGAGGTCTAAAGAATCCGTGTGCGTTTTACGAGCAGCTGTGAATGGCTTTTCAGAGCTTCTGAATCATAGATCAAGTCGGTTACAGTTCTCCCCCCCTCCACTACATGCTTCAGTCCTGCTCCAGAGCCTGATACGCAGAGGGGTAACACTGCCAAAGTAAATGTGCATAACACGATAAAGAGCAGAACGCACGGTTTCCTTGGCAACTGAATCTTTCAGGTAATTTGAGCACTTTGGTGCTTCAAAGAGTAAGATGTATATATTTTTCTCCAGTGGAGGGTGCTAGATGTTTACTTGATAGCAGGATCTGCCTCCTCCTCTCCTATAAAATCTGGAAGCAAGTCCAGTTATTATAAAGAAATGTCTACCAGGGATTGTTAGTGCAGCTATTCAAACTGGCTGGCAGGATTGAGTTTTAACTTGCTGCAGGTCTGTAGAGTGGATGAAACCTGCAAATAATTGCTTTTAATTCATCTGGCATGAGGCAATTAATCCTAGGCATGGTGATGACTTAAGCAAATTCAATCCTATGTGTTTATTTCTATTGTGCTTCCTGTCAATTAGTAGCTGGGATAGCTTATATAAACAAAGAAAACAAACATTGGCATTAAAACATATTCTATTCTGTGCGCCGCCCTGGGTCCTAACAAGGAGAAGGGCGGGGTATAAATTTAATAAAATAAATAAATAAATAAATAAATAAATAAATGTAGAATGGAATAGAATAACAGAGTTGGAAGGGATCTTGAAGGTCTTCTAGTCCAACCCCCTGCTCAGGCAGGAAACCCTACACCACTTCAGACAAATGGTTATCCAATATCTTCTTAAAAACTTCCAGTGTTGGAGCAGTCACAACTTCTGGAGGCAAGTTGTTCCATTCATTAATTGTTCTGTCAGGAAATTTCTCCTTAAAAAGTTGCTTCTCTCCTTGATTAGTTTCCACTAATCTACCCTCAGGTGCTTTGGAGAATAGTTTGACTCCCTCTGCTTTGTGGGAACTCCTGACATATTGGAATACTGCTTTCATGTCTCCCCTAGTACTTCTTTTCATTAAACTAGACATACCCAGTTCCTGCAACCGTTCTTCATGTTTGATCCTCCAGTTCCCTAATCATCTTGGTTACTCTTCTCTGCACTCTTTCTAGAATCTAGAATCTCTTTTACATCATGGTGACCATCTTTATCTTTAAATATATTTTTAAAAAGGGGGAAAGTAAAATTACACTTCTGTCAAGAATGCCATCTACATCAGCCTCTTCCCATCAATGGTCTTTTCCATATAAAGAAATGAAGTTCTGTCATTTGCCAATCATCATAGACACACTGAATTCCTACAGCGTAGTAATCCATGACTTGTTTGACCGCTTGGTAGCAAATTCACTAAAGTCATCTGGGTTTCCACAACATACCAAGATAAACTACAGTTCTCAAATCACAATGGCTAAGTTCCTAGAACATGCTAAACCCCAAATCCCACATGACGAATGGCACATGCATGCCACTAACCTGATTTGATACAACTGTATTTGGAATTTTGAATTTTGTGCTCAAATGTAATGAAATCTTTTTTTGAGAACCTGGCCTCTGAAACCTGGGGGGTGTCTAAAGGTTTTGTGCATCCTATAAAGAACTGTGGATGGCTTTCAAGCCTTTTAGATAAAGGTAAATGTTCCCCTTGCACATACGTGCTAGTTGTTCCCGACTCTAGGGGGCGGTGCTCGTCTCTGTTTCAAAGCTGAAGAGCCAGCGCTGTCCAAAGACATCTCCGTGGTCATGTGGTTGGCATGACTCAATGCTGAAGGTGCACAGAACGCTGTTACCTTCCCACCACAGGTGGTTCCTATTTTTTCTACTTGCATTTTTTACGTGCTTTCGAACTGCTAGATTGGCAGAAGCTGGGAGAAGTAATGGGAGCTCACTCTTTTACGCGGCGCTAGGGATTCGAACCACTGAACTGACGACCTTTCTGATCGACCAGCTCAATGTCTTAGCCCCTGAGCCACCACATCCCTTTCAAAGCCTCTTAACTCACCCCTAGAATCTGTAGTAGTTGTCCCTCAACACTCCCTGACTTTTAATGGCACACTTTCATACCTTTTGGGGAGGCCCGGAAGGACGATGGAGCCTAATCCACCCCAAGCAAGTATAAAACTGAACAGTATGTATTTAGCAGAAGGTAACCTGATTCCTTTTGGTGATACTAATCATTGGATAACTTTCTATGGGATTCAAGGAGGTTGAGAAACCCAGTTCCCCAAACCTTGCCCTTCATCCCCCAGGATGGATTTGCGACAAACTTTTCAATAGTTTGCTTTTCTTTCCAAAGGCAACACAGGATCCATGTATATGTTCACTGACTGCTGTTTACACTTACAACTTAGCCCTATGAATTTTAGCTGAGCGAGCAATTGTATTTGCATCGTATTTGCACAAGAGTAAGAATATGGAACAAAAAAATCAGAAGCAACTAAGTACGTTGCTTTCCCTGGATAAACCGGAGGACGAAGAAATGGAATGGGCTGCTTTGATAAATGCTGGGACCATCTTCTTCGCAGGGTCTCCCTCCCTTATTAGCATTATCTTTTTCCCCTATGCGCTTTTCCATTTTGTCAGAAACTGAGAGCAAAACAAGAGACTTTCTCCAAAATACGGTTTGAAGCACCAGTCTGGTTCTGCTCTCACTCACTAATCCAAACGCTCTCTGATCATGACAGAGTGAGTGTCCTATGGAGGAGCAGTTGCACTTATTATTATGATGATGATTTTAGATGCAGCATACATTGCAAATGTCCCCATCTCAGCATTTCAGGGGTCCTTTGCTCCTTTCAAAGCCAGTGCGCGCATTGTTTGGAGAAGCCTTCCATTTCATACACTTTATACCATTAAGGCTGAACTCTGGTTCACTTATCAACGGGACGTTCTGCCACCTCAGCAGAAAAAGTGACAAGGCAGCAAAAGTCCCCCCCCCTCCCAGGAGCCTACCGAGGTTTTCTTCCAATGGGCCCGCATTGCAGGAGAACGTTTTAAGGCAGCTTTTGGAAGATACGATATGAAGGAAGCAGGGTGGCCTAGGGCATGGCTGGATAAACTTATTGTCATCGTGTGCCGGAATGCAATGATAGTGCAATGCGCGTGTGTCCCCCATGTGCCGCACCCCTGTGCATGCATGCATGATCCTGCTCTCCCCCAGCCCTATGCATGAGTGTGTGACCCCTGCATGCACCCCGATGGGTGCGCATGCAATCCCTGTGCATGTGTGCATCACCCCTCTGCCCCCACGCATATGAGTGCATCTCCCACATGCGTCCCGCCCTCCGTGCATGCATGGCAATGACCTGAAAACCTGCTGGCTGGCAGGAGGCATATGCGCATAGGCAGTGGAGCTGAGCTGGGGTGATGGCTTGCATGCCCACAGAGAGGGCTCTCTGCATGCCACCTGTGGCATACATGCCATAGGTTCGCCATTATGGTTCTAGGCTTTTTCATACTGCTTCCCATCAATGGTAGCACATCTATGCCCTTTTTAAGACTCTCTCCTTTAGCTTGTTTCTTACAGAGTACTTCTGTCTTCTTTGCTCCCTTAGGACAAGGACAGAAAAGTCAGAGGTCCCAGCTTCCGGTGAAACGATGTTGCTTCCTTAATAAACTTGACTTGATCTTTTGGTGTTCAAGCATTTGTCTTAACAAGCTGGGTTCAACTCAGATGGATTTGCTCTGCTAGATGCAAACTCAATGAATAAATCAGGGGATTCCAGGCAGGAGTCCAACATTCTCCCCATGGCTAAGTCATAATAATATTTGCTTGATTTTGACTACTGGGGGGGGGGGGGGATACAACCATTGTGCTTTAGTCAACAAACCACAACGTGGCATGAAGTGTGAACCAGCCTCGACTTAGATTGACTTTCCCAGATTACATGCAGGGAAGGCTTGCCAGATTTCTGTGGAAATGCCAAGAACTGGATATAGGAACTTCACGCAAAATGTGAGCTTTATCATTACATTTCTACTCTGGCCACATTGCAATTAGATTCACACTGTTTGGGGATTGTTCTAATATACACGGACACATTCCCTTTGGTTGCTTCCTGGTGGAGATCTCCTACTCATACTAGTTAACCCTATTTTTATATTTTTTCCTTAATTGTAAGAGGTGGAAGGTAGGAATCTGGGAGGATTCCCCTTCACCCACCCATTCCAGTAACATTTTAAGAAAGGGGCAGAGTACCAACAGAAGCCAGCATCTTTTGGCTTTATTCTGGCAACACATTGAACCTTGTCAATTCAGATAAGATACTACATCCCCAATACACACTTTCCTTTGATGTTATAACATTCTTTTGTGGCATAGGGTGCTATTAAGCCCAGAAATGACTTAATTTCAACACCAAATGAAGACGGTTGTGTGAACTCAGCCTTTCTCTGTGCCCCATATCTGCAGCGGAGAAGCTGTACATGGATCTAACAAACTTGGGTGCTTTTTCCGAAGGTAAAAACATGACTTATTGTAATAGTATAACTTTGCCTACAGAGGGACCCAACGACCAGCCAAATTCGAAGAACACAAAACCGGGGTGACTGAACGAAATGAAAAAGTCAAAGTCTTTAATCACATTTCAAATTCCTCTACCGGAAAGCCTGAGAAAGCTTCATTGCGATTCAACTTTGCCAGGGGTTAGCGAGGACATATCAGATGGGTGAAATAAACCAGCATCCCCTGCCTTTGGATTCAGTTAAAACGGCATTGCAGAAGCCTCGCTAAATTTTGCAATTTCAATACTCGACTAGAACGATGCGATGTAAATCAAACAGCCAACTGATCAACCACTCAGTTTTGAAGCAGAAGAAACGTTTACGATTTGGGTTTAATTTTTCTGAGACTTCTGGCTAACTTTTTGGAAGAATTAAGGGGAAAATTATTCTTGCCAAGCTGTATCGAACAGCCATTCAATTTGGCAATTAAATGATTACATGGAACCTTATCAAATTGGGGGAAGTTGTTTTCATGTCGGAAGTGGGCAATACAGTAAACGAGTAAAGGTAAAGGTTCCCCTTGCACATATGTGCTGGTTGTTCCCGACTCTAGGGGGTGGTGCTCATCTCCATTTCAAAGCCAAAGAGGCAGCTGGCATGACTAAATGCCGAAAGTGCGTGGAACACTGCTACCTTCCCCCAAAAGGTGGTTCATTTTTCCACTTGCATTTTTACATGCTTTCGGAGGTTGGCAGAAGCTGGGACAAGTAATGGGAGCTCACTCTGTTATGCAGTGCTAGGGATTCGAACCACTGAACTGCCAACCTTTCTGACCAATAACCTCAGCGTCTTAGCTGCTGAGCCACTGCGTCCCTACAGTAAATAGAGAGAAGAATAATTGTCCTGCTAACCACTTCCTGATCTCAGATGAGTCTGATCTCTAGCATAAAACAGGAATATAATTTGGATGAACTCAAGGACTGTTCCCCCCCCCCCCCTCCATAGGAAGAGTATGCTAAGGAGTGCACAGAGGCTTTGGTGACTTATTTTTAAATTATATTTAATTTATATTAAATAAAAACGTGATTTAATTTTACATCATTGCTCGAATTACAACATGCACACATTTACCATGGATCCTATCAATATCCTTTAATCAGGTTTATGTATTTGTTTATTAGCTTTACCTCCTGCCTTTCCTTCAGGAGCTCATGGTGGTTACAGAATGCAATGCTTTGATCCAGGTGGGTAAGGCAGCACCGCACTGTTGCAAACCAAGGTTGCCCCTTTTGTAAGTGAAGGTAGGGCACAAAACAGACAAGGGGAACTTGGGCCTGACCAAAAAGCAAGACTGAAGGATGGCAGAGCAGCTTTCTAGCAGGATGTCAGCATCTCAGCACCCACTTTTCTGACGGTGGGAGATTCTGGGAGTTGAAGTCCATGCATCTTAAAGTTGCTGAGGTTGAAAAACATCGTTCTAGAATATTAGAAATATCTGGTTAATCCTTGCCAGCAGAGCACATGTGTTATGTAAATAAAGCCCCACTTTATTTACATAACACATAATCACTCAGCGTGGTCCAGTTTTTGTTATGGATGCAGCTGTTGGCATGCCAAATGAAACTACACAAGCCATCATCCCCAGTCTGACTTATTGTGACCTATAGAATTTGAATTTGAATTTTATTGAATTTGAATTTTATAGGATTTGACATTTGGAAGACACTAGTTTCTGAGGTGGTATATATCCCCCATTTTTTACAATATTGTTGGATGAATGTGAGCGTTGTGGCCCGCCAGCGGAGCTGATGGCAGATTCAGGCAGTGAGGAGACTGGGGAGGAACATGGGCCAGTCCTGGAGCTCTGCATAGGAGGCAGAGATGGGGCCAGGGCCATCCGACAGTTATCAGCTGCCTTTGGATTCGGACCCAAGTTTCTGCGGTGTTATTTATCCTGTCGGAGGGGCCTGCAGCCGACAGGATGTGTCAACCTATCAATCCCACTATAGTAGACCAGGCCCCAAAATCAATTCCATTAGAAGTTTAAATCTCATTTTATCAATACTGGCTATAATGACAGAAGCTTGCAAATCTCATTGTGCTATATCTCTTTCCCCCTTCAGTGAATTAGGGAGGTATCCATCTGAGCCATTTCCAAGCATTATCTGGGCAATCTGGACTTAAAAAATGTTTCATCCCTTGTTGCCTCGGCAACAGGTTTTGCACATCTCCTTCAAAGTCATCTTCCTTACAGTCTTTAAACCCCAACCCCTGTGGTTAGTTTCTGGTTCAGGACGTTGTTCAAACTCAGAAAACTAAATTAGTAAAACTTGGTTAAGTTAACCGTGGGTAAGCTTGTTGTGTGAATGGTTAAACTGTAATCTTTGGGGCAAACTTCCTTACTTCCGTCTATGTTTGGCATATATTATATACATTTGAATTAATACACTATACATATTTTGCATAACGCAAATATATATACTTCAGGGCATTGTGAAATAAAATAAACTCTGGCAATTTTTTTTAAAAGGATTTCCGCCTTTAGGAAAGTGGAGATCACGCAGCAGAACAGCATGTCAGTTTTCCCAATTTGAGGTTTGTAAACCCAATTCAGATTTTGGTGCCAGACTTTACCAGCTGGATCGTACATCATGCTAAGTTATAATCTGGTTTGCGTTTCATTTTGGCCTCAGTGTGCGGTGAAACCCATGTGGTTTGTAAATTATGATTATATGGCTTAGTATGATGTGCAAAGTAAACCCAGGGAAACGAAGTAGGGGTGGGCCTGACTAATATTTGAATGGGGAAGCATTAGGGAATTTCAGGAAAAGAAAGTAGACCAGGAAATTCAAAGGAAGAAAAAAAAAAAAGAATAAGGCAGTGACAAACCAGCTCCACACTTGGCCAGGAAAACTTCATGGATAGGTCTTGAAACAACCAGGAGATTTAAGTCAAACAAAAATAACTCTTAACCCCTCTCCTAAGCATTAATCAGGCTCTCAAATATAATATCTTAATCTTCTTCCAGAGTTCGTTGAATTTTTAGCTCTTCCTAAGCTTTTTCCCCAGACATTTGGAAAAAACTAACTATTGTTCTGACCTAGGCTTCCCAAAAGCATGAAGCAAACTTCTTGTCCCAGCAAAAAACCCTTTTATTAATTTACTGTGAATTCTGCTTGTTTACATCCAGCAAAGTCTTTCAAGGGAGGATTTACAGTCACAAACCTTATCTGGCTTGGAGAACTGACAGGCAGATATCTGCAAAACTTGGCAAGGAGTCTCGGAGAGTCACGAACCAATTAAGCAAATTAATTGTCTCCTGCAAACTCCACTCCCCTTTCACTCCTCTTTTATTTCCTCTGGGAGGGGCCATTCATCATCCACCTGTGGCCTTTCTTCCAAGTCGCTCCCTGTTCTTTAGCTGTTGCCTTTGTCTGGCAACTCTGCGCATGCGCACACTAGGAGCAGGCTCCAGCTGCTCATCTGCCTCACTGATGTCTGACTCTGAAGGCAGCTGATAACTGGCATATGGCTCTGGCCCTCTCTCTGCTACCTTTCTGCCAATAAAATCTGTGCAATCTCACAGGTGGAAGAAAAATGGAGCCAGCCCTCATCTTTTTTTCTATTGGTGGCTTGATTTTCTGCATCCTGAAGGTCTTCAGTGTCTCCCCTGATGCTCTCCTGATCTGGGAACATATGGAAAAATAGTGTTCTTCAGAGGAGCTGTTCAAATAACTGGCATGCTTTGCAAACATAGCGCAGCAGTGGCTCAGTGGTTACAATGCTAGGCTTGTTGCCTGTAAAGCCAGCAGGCTAGGATTGAGACCCAAGCGCCATGCTGAAAGGGGGTGAGCTCCTGTCCTTGCCACAGTTCCTGCCAACCTAGCAGTTCGAAAGCATGCAAATGCGAATAGATAAATAGGTACCACTTCAGTGGGAAGTAACAGAATTCCGTGGTGTCATGGTGGCCACATGGTCACGGAAATGTCTGTCACACTTGGAAGCCATCTTTTACCTTTTGGATTTCAGGCCTGCCACATTTTCTCTTGTGGGAAAATGGGACAGGGGAATAATACAGAGTGTAGGCGATATGTAGCCATAATAACATTCTTTCTCAGAAAGTCAAGGTCACCTGGCCCTGCAGCTGCGATAAGATGACTGGGAGGAAACTCTTGTCTCTGATGATACTTGATTGGGACATGAGATGGACATGTGGGTGCTGGGCAGGGGCTTGAACTTTCTTTTGGGTGGGGAAAACCTGGAAGCTTTCAGATTCGGCTTTTCCCAGATGTGCCAATATGACATTTCTAATAAAATGGAACTTTGAGGAAACTCAAGCTTCGGAGTCTTCTTTCGTTGGGGGTGTCACTTGGAACCCTGACATTAACCTGAATCTTGACATTGTCTTTGGAAGCGCTGGCTCAATAGGCTTGAAACAGAGATGAGCATTGAGTTGGCAGTGACTAGTAGAGTAAAATCCACAGGGATGCCTTTTTTTGTTTGCAACCATAGCTGTGGCTTTCCTCCTGGCTGGTGCAGGCATGGTTTGCTGTAAAAAAAGAATGAGGAGCCCACGATGAGGGCACGGAGGCTGCAGCGTGCTATTCCCAAGCAAACTGAGCCAGCAGAGACAAGATCGTACAATCCCCAGCGGAGAGGAGGCTGCCCGGTCACCTCTCGAAGTGCTCATCCCACCGGACCCTCCTCACCTGAAATCCTCCGCTCGTCCGAGGTCACATTCCACCACTGGTCTCTGACTAATATCATTAAGATTCCTTTTCTGGCGCCTCCATAATAAGCGAAGGCGGGGATGCTGTGATTAATGGAGGTTTGATGGATGAAGCCCCCCTGTCACCATTTAATACCTGTAACAATAGATTCATTAACTGGGATTAGTTTCAGACATAAGCTTTTCTATACCCATGGCTATTACTCACTCAGTTCATTAACGGGACAGCATTAGTTCTGCTACCTTTGAGCAGGGATACATCCTGCATACCAATTACATTTGCTCTCTTTGCTTTCATGGATTTGGAAGTGGTTCTATAAAGAGCTGGAATATCTTAATTCAGAGCTGTCAAGGAACACGGTCTGGCTTTGGTTCCCTCCCCACCCCACTTTCTCTCCACTTAACTCCTAAGGTGTAGGATGTTAAGTTAGGTGCCAAATGGAAAAAGGAGCTTCTTGCATGCTCTTCCCTTTAAAGGCGAGGATCCAAAAGTGGTATTCAGCAGGTTCTGACCAGTTCTGGAGAACCGGTAACGAAAATTTTGAGTAGTTCGGAGAACGGGCAAATACCACCTCTGGCTGGCCATGCCCCCATCTATTCTCTGCCTCCCAAATCCCAGATGATCGGGAGGAAATGGAGATTTTACAGTATCCTTCCCCTGCCACACCCACCAAGCCACACCCACCAAGCCATGACATGCCCACCAAACCATGCCTACCGAACTGGTAGTAATTTTTTTAAATCCCATCACTGCAAGGATGGTATTAACCATTCCTGACTGCTTAAAAGCTACCTGCATTGCCTGCTTACATGGGGTCTAGGACAACTCACCACAGCCAACTTGCTGCAGCTAACTCACCACGATCTATTTGCCATGGGACAGTTGGCCAACCAACTCGCCATGGCCAACTCACCGCGGGACAATTCAATGCTGCATCAATCGTTCCATCCTGTTACTTTTATTATCGGTGACCGTGTTTTGATGGAAACGATCATAACTCTTGTATTTCAGGGTTGACTTTCTTTCTTTTATTATTATTGGGCACGGTTCCATTGGAATTAATTTAACTTTCGCATTGGTTGAATCATCCTGCGGCAAGTTGTCCCGTGGGCTGTTGGCTTTGGCGAGTTAGTTGGGCAAATTGTCCCACCCTGGCTTACATGGGCGCAATAGTTAGAATGCAGGATTGCAGGCAAATTCTGCTCACAGCCTAGAGTTCGATCATGACAGGGCTCCGGGTTGACTCAGCCTTCTGTCCTACTGAGGTGGGCGAAATGAGGACCCAGATTGTTGGGGGCAAGAGGATGACTCTGTAAATCACTTAGAGAGGGCTGTAAAAGCAACAATGAAGCGGTATTTAAGTTTAAGTGCCCTTCCTTCCTTCCTTCCTTCCTTCCTTCCTTCCTTCCTTCCTTCCTTCCTTCCTTCCTTCCTTCCTTCCTTCCTTCTTTCAGTCCTTCCTAGTTGTTAGACTGCCTTATGCAAGCTCTGTCCACTGCCAGCAGTTCAATTCTGACCAACTGGTTCAAAGTTGACTCAGCCTTCCCTCCTTCCGAGGTGGGTAAAATGAGGACCCAGATCGTTGGGGGCAATAGGCGGACTCTGTAAACAGCTTAGAGGGGGCTGTAAAAGCACTGTGAAGTGGTGTATAAATGCTATTTCTATCACACGAGTTGTCACTGTGTCTCCCCCATGAACCTGTTCCCAAGTCCGTCCTTTCTGTAGTAAGAAAAACAAAGGAACCCCTGAGCTTTGCATACGAGAGACGTTTTACATAAGCGTTACCGGTAGTCCTCAACTTACAACCATTCATTTCGTGACTGTTCGAAGGTATAATGGCCCTGAAAAAAGAGGACTGAATCATTATTTTCCTGTAGAAAAAAACTTGAATTCCTAATAGGTTTATAAGATTGCAGAAGAAGTTTTGAATGGCTAGTTTTATGGGTTTTGTTCTTATTTATCGTTTATTGAAACATTTGTAATTGTAAACAAAGCAACCTTATTACCATTGCTGCTATATCTTCCTTAGGTGTTTAGCTGTTTTCTCTCAGGCACATGGGCTGGGTTCATGCATCACACTAAACCATGGTTTGTTGAACAAGGCGTAATGGTCTCGAGTGTAAATAGGACTCAGCCATTGACTTTTATAAACCCCAATGTTTGCTTTCACATGTGTAAAGCCCAGCAAAACCACATTAGAGCTTGGTGTGTAAGGGAACACAGCCCAATTATTGGGGTTCAGGACAAAGAACACAAACTGGGGCGGCTTGGGAACAAAACGCCCCTAAAGCTTGTGGGTTGGCGAAAGCAGAAATATTCAGCTTTGCAAATAGGCAGAATTTTAAAATCCATCTCTCTCTCTCTGTCGCTTTCTCTCTCTCTCTCTTTCTCCCTCTCTCTCTTTCTCCCTCTCTCTCTTTCTCTCTCTCTCTCTCTCTCTGTCCCTGTCTGTCTCTTCCCCACTCTCTTTCTCTCTCTCTGCCTCTCTGTCTCTGTCTCTGTCTTTGTCTCTGCCTCTCTCTTCCCCCTCTGTCTTTCTCTCTGTCTCTGTCTTTCTCTCTGTCTTTCTCTCTGCCTCTCTCTTCCCCCTCTGTCTTTCTCTCTGTCTCTGTCTCTCTCTATCTCTGCCTGTCTCTCTCTCTCTCTGTCTTTCTCGCTGTCTCTCTCTTCTCCCCTCTCTCTGTCTTTCTCTCTGTCTCTGTCTTTCTCTCTGTCTCTGTCTCTCTCTATCTCTGTCTGTCTGTCTGTCTGTCTCTGTCTTTCTCGCTGTCTCTCCCCCCCCCTCTCTGTCTTTCTCTCTGTCTCTCTCTCTCTGTCTCTCTCTGTCTGTCTCTTTCCCTCCCCCCCCCTTCATTTGAGCTCAGCACACTAAAGCTTGGCAGGATGGAATAGAACATAATTATATTAAGCATGCTTTTAAATTTTTAAAGGTTTCCTTACACCGTGGTTTTTGGAGGCACCAGATTAAAATTGCATTTTTACAAAATTCAAAAATCGCTCTACTCTAAATGTGATGTTACCCAGGGATGAGCCAAAAGGGTTGTAAAACTTCCATATGCATAAACCATCGCTTCTCAACCTTGGCAATTTGAAGCCTGCTGGCTAGGGAATTCTGAGAAATTGAAGTCTTATGATGGCCAAGGTTGCGAAACATCATTACAAACAAGTACACAGTTAGTCCTCGACTTATGGCCACAAATGAGAGCAGAATTTCCATTGCCAAGCAAGGCTGTGCTTAAGTGAATTGTGCCTGACTTTATAAACATTTTATAACAAAATGTGAAACCCACCACTGCAGCTATTGTATAAAAAAACAGTGGAAAGATGGGAGACTTTATGGAGCCTTGATTTTAGCTGACAGAAATCTAACAACGAGAGAAAGGATATGACGTTCTCTTCGCAAATCTCTCCCAATAGGTTTGGTGCCAAAAAAACAAGCAAGCAAATATCAAATGTGTTTCTTAAAGTAACAGATGTTATAGAAAGGTTAGTCAAGTTACATTGGCACCTGAGATAATAACCACACAAGAGCACAGCAATGCAAAACACAGTTTCTGTAATAGTAACACTGCTTAACTGTATTTGGTTAATTCTCCAAAATGTTCGACTTAGTTCAGAGCTTGGGATGCGACCAGAAAATCTTATCATTGTAAATGAGACTTGGAAGATCTTGGAAGAGAAATACCTATCCCTCCCTCCCTCCCTCCCTCCCTCCCTCCCTCCCTCCCTCCCTCCCTCCCTCCCTCCCTCCCTCCCTCCCTCCCTTCCTGCCTCCCTGCCTCCTTAATTGCCTTACATTATCTGTCGGTCTGTCTATGTACCCATTCATTATCATTCATCTATCCCATCTCTCATCGTCTGTCTGTCTATCTATCTATCTATCTATCTATCTATCTATCTATCTATCTATCTATCTATCTATCTATCTATCTATCCCTCCATTATCATTCATCTATCCTCTCTCTTCCTCCATTATCAATCAGTCTATATACCTACCCATCCATCCATTATCAATCATATATCTATATATCCTCTCTCTCTGTCTCCACAAACATCCATCCATCCATCCTTTATCTATTGCCTGCCTGCCTGCCTATCCATCCATCCATCCATCCATCCATCCATCCATCCATCCATCCATCCATCCATCCATCCATCCATCCATCCATCCATCCATCTAGATAGTTTTAGTTCTAGGTGGTTTTTTAAATTTTAAATTGCTTTAGTGTTTAAATTGGTTTTAGTAAGGGTTTTTTTAACTGGATTTAGATCAGGCCAATCCATTTAATATATATTTAATTGTATTTTAATTGTATTTTATGCTCTATCTTATTGTTCTTATTATTGCCTGTACACCGCCCTGAGTCCTGCAAGGGAGAAGGGCGGTCTAAAAATTGAATAAATCTAACTCTAACTCTAACTCTAACTCTAACTCTAACTCTAACTCTAACTCTAACTCTAACTCTAACTCTAACTCTAACTCTAACTCTATCTATCTATCTATCTATCTATCTATCTATCTATCTATCTATCTATCTATCTATCTATCATCTTCTATTCAGAAGACAATGGCATGCCATTTTGTATCATGGCTAATATATATATATATATATATATATATATATATATATGTATGTATGTATGTATGTATGTATGTATGTATGTATGTATGTATGTATGTATGTATGTATATATATATATATATATTAGCCATGATACAATATATATATATATATATATAAATCTATATAAACCTGACCCATGGAGTTGAGCTCCACTTCTTTTAATTTTAGTTTTTCCTCCCCCCTCTCCCCGCCTCCCACAGACCCAGCAAATAAAACAATTTGCTGCCCTTGCGTGCCTCCCCAAATCTGCAGCCGGAGGCAGCCACCTCATTCCGTCTAATGACAGCGCCGGCCTTGCTACTGTCACTCTTCCAGCTGCCAGAGGCTCCAATGCAGGGCTCTGACTTCTCGCCTTCATTAATGCTGCTGGCATGAACAGCGGAAGAGAGAAAGCGAGAGAGAGAGAGAGAGAGAGAGAGAGAGAGAGAGAGTTTGTGTGTGTGTATGTGTGTGAGAGAGAAGCATTTTGTTCTTTGGGGCTCGGCGGTTCAAGTGTTTTGAAAGGGCAGCGCTTCTCCAATGTGGGGGCTAATGATAATCTAAATTAGTTATTGGAAATAATTACCGCGGCTTTTATTGTGCCAAGCCGAGCAGCGCCCTGGAGAGCCGTCTCGCGCAGACACAGCCGTGCAACTAAAAGCTTTGAGGCTTCATTAATATTCAAGGAGAGCTCTGCCAGGCCTCCTTCGTTCCCTTTCCAGAGCGAGCTCGGGTGAGGCTCGCCTGGAGCGAAGGAGGGAAACCAACTCGGCAGGCCAACCTTGGGCCCTGCTTTCCCTTCAGGGAACCTATCCCTCCGCCCAGCCTGCCTCCCCTTTGAACCCGACAGGGGATGCAGTAGTGCAGGGGTCTCCAACCTTTGCAACTTTAAGTCTGAAGGACTTCAGCTCCCAGACTTCTCCAGCCAGCTTTCTGGAAGCTGAAGTCCTTCAGACTTAAAGTTGCAAAGGTTGGAAACCCCTGGAGTAGTGGATTGCCTTGGTGGTCCCTGCTGGGGAAAACAGGTGGATTTTAGGAGAGTGGCTCAGTCTGGGGACAAAGTGGTTTGGGGGAAAAGTGGGGCAGGGATGGGCTTCCAAAAATTTCAGCAATGGTCTCTCTGCCTGGTTGCTGGGTGGGCGTGGCCATGGTGGGCGTGGCCTAGTCAGCCTCCTGAAACACAGTGGGGAGGTATTTTCACCTTTCACAGGCTCTGGAGCGGTGGTGGGTTCCTACTGGTTCAGACTGGTTTGGCTGAACTGGTAGTGGTTTGGTGGCCTGGGTCACTGGAACCGGCAGGCCTGCTACGCCCCTGAACCGGTCTCCCAGTTGGCGCCGTTGGCACCGCCCTCTTGTTTTTCAGTTCTGCACATGCGCAGAACAATTTTCATTGCACTGCGTATGTGTGTGTGCAGCGCACATCAAGCACACGCACGGAAAGCACACACATGAGCAAACCAGCGGTAGTGCCGGACGGAACCCAACCCCGCTCTGGAGGCTTTCCTCGAGCCTCTGGGAGGGTGAAAACGTCCTCTCCCTGGCTCTGGAGGCCTTCTGGGAGGCCCATTTCCCCCCACCCTCTCTAAGCCTCTGTGTGGGCCCTGCACTTATTTCACATCCAAAATGGGCGACGTGGAGACTCCTGGGAGGGGTGGGGCAGGGTGGGCGGGGCCAGCCAGGGGTGGGATTTGGAGGTTCTCCGAACCCGTTAGCTACAGGTTCTCCCAAACTTGTAACAGCCCACCTCTGGGGGGAGGGATGGGGTGGGGAATATCTTGGAGGTACCTGTAGTAGATGTCCTTTTCCGTTGTTTTTTTTTTTAAATGATATTGTGGACAAAACGGATTGCATAATTAATCAGCCTCTTTGCCTCTCTACTTTCCTCTTTCTATTTTCTCCTTGTACAGTAAATCTCCTGGCAGTGGGTCGGTTGGATCCTTTGAATGAGGCTGAATGAATGAGGCCGAGCGGCTAAAAACTACACTTATTTCTCAGGGAGGGAGAAAGAAAAGATGAATTTCTCTGGATCAGACCAGTGCATTGAAATGTTGCTTCCCACAGATTCCAACCAAATGTTTCCACAAAGACCACAGATGGATGCAGCATATTGTTGGCCCTTAGTCAGGCAGGAACCGGGATTCAGAGGGATACTATAGCAATCGCACTTAGACTTATATACCACTTTACAGTGCTTTCACAGCCCTCTCTAAGCAGTTTACAGAGTCTGCATATATTGCAACCAACCATCTGGGTTGTCAATTGACCCACTTTGGAAGGATGGAAGGCTGAGTGCAACCTTGAGCCTGGTGAGATTCGAACTGCCAAATTGCAGGCAGCCAGCAGTTGGCAGAAGTAGCCTGCAATACTGCACTCTAATCACTGTGCCACTGTGGCTCATATTCCCTCTGAGCACAGAGGTTTCACTTGATTCAGGAGGGCAGGCAAATTGAGAAGAACAAGGAATAGCATCCTTTTCTTGTAGAGGCTTTATTTTTCAATAACGCTTTTCTTTTTCAGGAGAATTTGCAGGGACATCCAGGCTGTAGACCTGGAATTGGAGCCACAAGCTCATCAAAGCAACAGCAATAGCACTTAGACGTATATACTGCTTTACAATGCTTTTACAGCGCTCTCTAAATAGTTTACAGAGCCGGCATGTTGCCCCCAACAATCTGCATCCTCATTTTACCCACCTCGGAAGGATGGAAGGCTGAATCAGCCTTGAGCCTGATGGGATTTGAACTGGCAAATTGCAGGCAGTTGGCAGAAGTAGCCTGCAGTACTGCACTCTAACCGTGGCTCATTAGATCTTGCAAGAAATGTCTTCGGGATGAACTGCACACCTTCAGCACATCTTTGTAACAACTATCACCTGGATGACTCTCAATAGTAATAGCACTTAGAATTATATACCACTTTACGGTGCTTTTACAGTCCCCTCTAACTGGTTCACAGCCTATGGCCCCCAACAATCTGGGTCCTCATTTTACCCACCTAGGAAGGATGGAAGGCTCAGTTCAGCCTTGAGCCTGGTGAGATTTGAACTGCCAAATTGCAGGCAGCCGGCAGTCGGAGAAAAAGAAAACGAACAATGCTGAACCAGGGATAACAAGGAGCAGAATCGGACCATTCTGGATAGCCATGAGTGCTTTGCAAGATGCTGCTTCCTGGCTTGGGCTTGTAGTGACTTTTCCCATCTTCTGCATGGGCACTAATCCTCCAGCCGGCAGAACAATGCAGGCTTTCTGCAAAAGTTCACCCTTGTTCTTTAGCAAGATGGACGCCTAGCAACCTCACTAGGTCTGAGTTCAAGAACTGGTATTTCATTTCATTTCATTTTGTTCTTTCTTCCCTGTTCTGCCCTGCTCTGCTTTGCCCTGTTCAAGCCATCATGCAAACAGGCACTTATAATTCCTGGTCAGGTCTGCTAGCACGAGCCAGTAATGTGTCTCCCTGGGAAGGGAGAATGGCTTCGTGAAAAAAAGAGAGAGAGAGAGTTATGAGGAGTAAATTATTTAACCTAACATGACTGGCTAGTTGGCTGCTGTCCAGTAGTGCTCCGTATGGCCAACGCTTTCTAGGAAAGAGAAGGGATGCAGCCGGGTTCCTTCTTTCTGAAGCTCCTGACCCCAAAAATGTTTGTCTGTCTTGAAAGTTAAGACTAAATGGAGGTAAAATTGAAATGGACAACTTGCTATCCACATGTGGCAGATGGGGCTGACTCAGACTATCCTGGCAAATTTCAGCAGTGCAGTTCTTTGGGATGAGAATCACAACAGAATGATAGGATAAGTCTTCAAAAAATAGCTACAATGCCAGGAACGCATAACTTCTCACAGCTGGAGGATTAGGCCTAGCTTGCTTCCAGGGTCAGGATCCGGTTGGCGGGGAGGGGTTGTAAGTGGGGACATTTGCACCTAAAAAAAGGGGTGGGGCTTCAATTATACGCTTGCGGCCACCATTTTGATTCTTACGACCTTTTCCTCCCCTCCCTTAGGGTGATTTTGGTTTTAAGGCATGAAATGGGTCCCTTAAGAGCCCTGGTAGTGCTGTGGTTAAAGTGCTGTATTGCAGGCTAATTCTGCCGACTGCCAGGAGTTCAATCCAGACCGGCTCAAGGTTGACTCAATACAATACAATACAATACAATAGCAGAGTTGGAAGGGACCTTGTAGGTCTTCTAGTCCAACCCCCTGCGTGGGCAGGAACCTTATACCATTTCAGACAAATGGCTATCTAACATCTTTTTAAAGACTTCCAGGGTTGGGGCATTCACAACTTCTGGAGGCAAGCTGTTCCAGAGGTTAATTGTTCTAACTGTCAGGAAATTTCTCCTTAGTTCCAAGTTGCTTCTCTCCTTGATTAGTTTCCACCCATTGCTTCTTGTCCTGCCCCCAGGTGCCTTGGAGAATAGTTTGACTCCCTCTTCTTTGTGGCACCCTCTGAGATATCGGAACACTGCTATCATGTCTCCCCTGGTCCTTCTCTTCATCAAACTAGACATACCCAGCTCCTGCAGCCGTTCTTCATATGTTTTAGTCTCCAGTTCCCTAATCATCTTGGTTGCTCTTCTCTGCACTCTTTCCAGAGTCTCCACGTCTTTTCTACATCGTGGCGACCATCCTCAGCCTCCCATCCTTCTGAGGTTGGTAAAATGAGGAACCAGATTGTTCGGAGGGCAATCTGCTGACTCTGTAAACTGCTTAGAGAGGTCTGTAAAGCACTGTAAAGTGGCATATAAGTGTTAATGGTATTGCTATTTTTCAGTCTCAACACCCTTTAACATGGTGGATTCTATTCTATTCTATTCTATTCTATTCTATTCTATTCTATTCTATTCTATTCTATTCTATTCTAGGGTGGGGAGAAGCTTCCTTAAGAAAACTATGAGAGATCCTTTGCCATTACAGAATCCTCCCTCATTTTCCTGTAATGGACATCCAGCAGATGCAAAGCAACACACAATGTTTGTGCATCATGTTTCTTGTGTTGATTGACAGAGCTGACAATCAGAGAGACTAAACAGCTATATATTTTTAGTCTGCAGCTGGGGCATCTCATTCTCGAGGACTTTGAAAGGTTGATTTGGACCATAAGAACATAAAAAAAAAGAGAGTTCAAGGTGACCAGTTTTGCATTTCTCTTCCTCCCTAAATGGAAAACAGAGACAACTGATTTGCATGAAACGTGCGAGCTCTTATTTATATCAGAAATGCAAAGCTTACAAGGACTGTGAGTGAAATGGACATCTATTACAAGAAAAACCCTTACTGGAGAAAATGATGATGGGGATCTTCCGTCTTTGCTCTCGGGAGACATGAAGGGTTGATGGTCAAGTTAAAAGCTGAAAGCTCCTGCAGCTCTCCTGAGATTTAGCATCTTGATCTTTAAACAAGCCTTGGACAGCTTTTCAAAAAGAGGACATTTTCAAATACTGAACATCTCCCCCCTGAGTAAAGTAGCTTAAACATTCACCTTAAATTAAAATAACAGTCTCTTCTCTTCATGGCCAGTTCTAGTGAAATGAAGACTGAGGAGAAACAAGTGAGGAGCAACTTTCATTGTTCTGACCGAGGCTTCCCCAGCAGCATGAAGCTGGGTCCTCGTCTTGATAAACCACTTTTATTTAAATTACAGCAAATTCCTCTCCAGCAAAGTCTCTTCTTCCACAGTCTTTCAAGATGGTTCACAACTACCGAACTTTATCAGTCTTGGAGAGTGGCCAGGCCGAGATCTTTCAGACACCGCAATACTTGGCGAAAATGCAGGAATGAACGAAGTGTCTCCTGCAAACTCCACTCCCCTTTTGCTCCTCTTTTATTTCCTCTGGGAGGGGCGATTCATCATCCACCTGTGGCCTTACTTCCAAGTCAACCCATGTTCTTTAGCTGTTCCCTTCATATGGCAACTCTGCACATGTGCACACTGGGAACAGGCTCCAGCTGTTTGTCTGCCTCACTGATGCCTGACTCCGAAGGCAGCTGATAGCTGCATTCGGCTCTGTCCCCCTCTCTGCCTCTGACACAGAGCCCTCATCAAAGCCTTCCCCAGACTCCAGGACTGGCCCATGTTCCTCCCCAACCTCCTCACTGTCTGACTCTGCTGCCATTTTGGCTGGCCACTGGCGGGCCACACTCATGAAAAAGAGAATGAGAGCTCCTGTTCAGAGGTCCCTTTAAGGGGAGGAGACTTAACGTCATCCCTCTCTGTGTGATAATATTCTCTCATTTAAGAGTCCTGTAAATTGGCTGATGTATCAGGGATACCGGATAGCTCAAGGCATAGAGAGGCTTGCCTCAAATGCTGGAAAGCACCGGTTCAAATCCCAGTAGAAGGAGTATGGCCAGCTGAAGAAGGCTAATAAGCCTGAAATGGATCCATCCTGGTCTCTTTATTTTCAGCCCTTAAAAATCTAACACATATCTAAAAAAATGTCACACAGCAGTAATCTATTTGGTTCTCTGTCTGGATGATCTCTAGGTTGAGTCGAAGGGCAGAGAGGGATGACGTTAAGTCTCCTCCCCTTAAAGGGACCTCTGAACAGGAGCTGTGATAATATTCTCTCATATATATATATGTGTGTGTGTGTGTGTGTGTATGTATGTATGTATGTATGTATGTATGTATGTATGTATGTAATGTGAGACATGCAATGCTTCCAAAACTAAATGCATAGATTCTCATGCTGCCTCCAGCTTTCAGTTAAACCTAATTTTAGCCATCAAACACCTGCCAAATTGATTTTATGGGCTTGATACCAGTTAATCACTTTACATTTCAAGCTCCAGCAACATTTGCAATCTACTAAACTAAACTCCGGGTCTGAGGTACACCTGCAGCAAAATGACTAGGAAATGAGGCAGTTGGAATTGGAGGTGACAAAACAGACTTGGGAGGGCCACCTCATTTTTTTGGGGGGGAGGGGAAGTCCAGCTTCCTTAGAAAATATGTTTTGATTAGGCCAACCAATGGAAAGTTGGGATAGGAGTTACAAACTCTGGGAATTCCAAAAGCTCTTTATTAAACAAATAGGTGTCCAAACGTGGGAACTTTAAGACTTGTGGACTTCAACTCCCAGAATTCCCCAGCCAGCCATTGAAGTTGGTAGGAGAAAGGTAATACAGTAGGTGGTAAGCAAAGTATGGCTGATGTTTAAGACAACGTTTCTAAACTTCAGCAGGTTTAAGAGATGTGGACTGTAACTCCCAGAATTCCTCAGCATGTCAGAAGCAAGCAAGTTGGGGGGGGGGGGAGTTCTGGGTGTTGGGAGCCTACATCTCTTAAAGTAGGGATTCGAACCGCAGAAGTGCCGACCTTTCTGATCATTTACAAGCTCAGCGTCTTAGCCACTGAGCTACCGCATCCCAAGGATTCAATTACTATCAAAAGAAATGGTGGAATGGAATCATTAGAAAAAAGAAGCAACAGGAAGGACAAAATGAAACATGAATGACAAAAAGGATTTAACAGATACTTAGCAGATTAACAGAGTTGGAAGGGACCTTGCAGGTCATCTAGTCCAACCCCCTGACCAAGCAGGGGACCCTACATCTGCCTCTACCTAGGATTGAACTCACAACCTCCTGATTGGGAGGCGAGAGCTCCACCTCTAGGCCACAGTTGAAGGGGTTTAAATCATCTTAAATCATTAAATTGGATGAATTGTTCAATTGTCAGTTGTGGAATAGTCCCATGGCAAGTTATCCCAAGGTGAGTTAGCTGCAGCGAGTTCAGCCGTGTGATACGACCAGTATAGGCATACCGGTGCCTGCTGGGAGCACCAAGTACAGTTCCGGTACGGTGCCCCAGAAGGCCCACCCGCCCGCCCTCCTTACCTGTATTCGAGCCGATCGGGGCTTTTGCGCATGGAGCGTATGGCGCCTGCGCAACGCTCTGACAAGCAGCTGGAGCATCGTGAAACATCATGGGTGGTAAGTATGCATGTGTGCACTGCATGTGTGCACGTGGTGGATGCCCGGCCCCATTGCAGCGTACCGGTTGCAACAGGATCTGAAACCCACCACTGAGCGAGTTGTCCCCTTCTGGCATGAAAAAGCGGTCTCAAAATGTTCAAAGCCAAGAATAAGATATTCAATAAGAGCATTCAATAAGGCTCTATAGATCTTCTCGTTTGCAAACCAAGCAAGCTCTCTGGCAGCGTCAGGTCTGTGCAGGTTTTAATGCTCTCCAGTTTCAGCGTTGAATTTCTGGCATATTGAAGATTTCTCAGCTTGAAGTTCGACAGTGTCGTACCATTTGACCATGATGCAATAATTCGTGGAAAGCTTGGTGATTTTGTCCTGGTTTCCCCCGGTCTTCTTCTTCTAGGTTTTTTGGGTTGAAACCTAGGTACAATTGGCGGCTGGCAGAAAGTCAGTCTGTAGCAGGGGTTCCCAAACGTGGCAACTTGAAGACTTCTGGACTTCAATTCCCAGAATCCTCCAGCCAGCTATGCTCCAGCTATGCTGGCTGGAGAATCCTGGGGGTTGAAGTCCACAAGTCTTCAAGTTGCCAAGTTTGGGAACCCCTGCGGAGAGCATTTACTCGTTTTTAAAAACACTGCAAAATTTTAAAAACACTGCAAAATTAAAAACACTTCCCCAACCCTGGAAGTCTTTAAAAAGATGTTAGACAGCCATTTGTCTGAAATGGTATAAGGTTCCTGCCCATGCAGGGGGTTGGACTAGAAGACCTACAAGGTCCCTTCCAACTCTGCTATTGTATTGTATTGTATTGTATTGTATTGTATTGTATTGTATTGCATACCCAGGTTTTGTTGGTTTTTAAATTTTATTTTGCAGGAACAATTATGGGAGATTCCAGAAAGCAGGATACCTTGGGTAGTCTAGAAGATGGCCACTCCTGCACTAAGCCAGAATGGGTGAGTTTGTTTTAATGCTATGCTAAAACCAGATAAATTACAAGGATGGCTTAATATTATATGTAAATGAGAGACTCAGAGATACTTATGGCAAGCGGAATGAATTTGCCGTTGGTTTCCATTGATCTTCAGCTATCATTTAATGAGATCTCCAGGTTGTTTTGCTCTCTGCTTTGAAGCTTCCAGGTCGGGTGGTAGAAAACGGACAGAAGGTGCCCATTTAAATAAAGGAATGACATCGGGATTTAATTTTGTGAAGAAGAAAAATCTGTTACATTAAGGTGCATTTCTGCCTTGTGGCATCTCCTCCGCTGCTTCTCTTTTCACTGGCTGGAGATGTTTCTGATGGCCCTTAACTCCCAGGAGGAAATTAAATGGCTTTGCAAAAAAAATATTTCATCATTTGTTGCAAAGGTGTTGGAATAGATGGATGGATTCACCATTCTTTTTCCAGAAACAGGGGAAATGCTACCACGGCGTCATTGTCCTTCGTAAACGTGACACTCAGAATTGGTCGCCGCATTATCGTTGGGAGCCCCTACCTCCGAGGGTCATGGCCTCTGCAAAGAGATCCTGGATGGGTCGTGCGCCTGTCATGTTGCAGCAGTTGCAAAAGCCTGCCAATTGCTCTGTGCATATCTGTTCCCAGAGGTTTGCCCACCCCTCCCCACACTGCAAAAGAGGAGAAGTGTACGGGCTACCTGTCTGGAGTCATCAATGCTTGGCACTTCCTTTGGAGAGGAATGAGCCAGCTAACTCAATCAGTGGAACATGTGGCACAGGCAGAAGGGTGGGCAGGGAGCACATCATTATCATGCTTGTTTTACATGTGAGGGCCCTCCTGCAGCACCAGAAGCCAGTCTTAATGAGAGTCAGAATTCTGCCAACCTCTGGAATTGGCTTTCATGCCTGTGTGTGTGTGTGTGTGTGTGTGTGTCTGTGTGTGTGTGCAGGCAAAAGGGAACCTGTTTGGCGCATTTGCATTGGCTGCTTCTGCTAACAAAAGACATTCCCCAACCTTTGCCAGCCGTTCCTTTGCATGTACGGGTACCCGCAGCCACACATGCCGACACACACAAACAGACAGACAGACAGACACACACACGCAAGCTGATCATTCCAGAATGAATAGCCTCTTCGTTGCATCATGTAGATTTTCCTTTTGTGTAAAAACAAGCAAACGGGCCTTGTTGCTTTAGAGAAGTTGAGGCATTTGCAGAATCCCTCAGCTGCTTGTTATAAGAACCGCTCTTGTCATTTGAAGAAGTGGTGATTGATTTTGCTCTTTGGCCCCTTCTCTCTCCTCCCCATCCTGCCTTCCTTTTGTGTTGTGGTGCTGTGGAGAAATTCAGCCTTCCAGAGATGGCTGCCTTGTTTTTATTGCTTTCCAGAGCTTGTAGTGACAGGGTTTTTGACACTCATCGGTTAATAAGCAAATGGAAAATAGCCTGATCTTGCAACAAGACTTTCTGGGTCTTGGTTTTGTTCGGCATTGAAAGGGCTTCAGCATAAAGTCTCGGTTGGGGTTGGCTGTGGGAATGCCTTCGGACTTGCCAATTTCACTCACCTCTCCTGACGGAATCACATGGGGCAGCTTTGGGAATCAGATCAGGGCTACGAAAACACCCATCGTGTAATTGGACTTCCTGCACGGGGATGAGAGGGTAGGAGAAGAAGCAGAGCAAAACAAGGGGCACGTTCCAAAAACTGCCAAAGTTGAGAAATAAGCAGCCGCTACACAACGGTTGACTCCGAAAAGCAGGAAGGTGAGGTCCAGGTTATCAACCTGGAAACCAGCTTCCACTGAAAGCAATAGCGATAGCACTTATATACCACTTTATAGTGCTTTTACAGCCCTCTATAAATGGTTTAGAGAGTCAGCCTGTTGCCTCCAACAATCTGGGTTCTCATTTTACCCACCTCGGAAGGATGGAAGGATGAGTCAACCTTGAGTTGGTCAGGATCAAACTCCTGGCAGTGGGCAGAGTTAGCAATAGCAATTAGACTTATATACCACTTCACAGTGCTTTGCAACCCTCTCTAAGTGGTTTACAGAGTCAGCGTGTTTGCCCCCAACAATCTGGGTCTTCATTTTACCCACCTCGGAAGGATGGAAGGCTGAGTTCAACCTTGAGCCTGGTGAGATTTGAACTGCCAAATTACAGTCAGCTGGCAGGCAGCAGAAGTAGCCTGCAGTACTGCACTCTAACCACTGCACCACCATGGCTGGGTTCCAAGGAGGTGCTTGATGGTCAACTTCTCTGTAAGCAGTATAGATTTCCTAATTCTCTGCCATAAATCTATGATCTGACTTGTTGTGCCTATGGGAAGAGAGTTTAATCAACCTACATGGTCTGAAGCATTTGACCAGTACAATGGGCAAATCTTGTGTGTGTGTGTGTGTGTGTACGTGTGGGGTCCATTCTTGCTAACTAAATGGATTCCCCTGGAAAGGGAACTTAAGAATGTAGAGAGCTCATAACCCAGCATGATATGAATGCTAACAGATGTTCTGGGCAACCTGCTATGCCAAAGCAGGTAATCTGTCTACAAGGTAAGTCACCATGTTATGCCAAATGGGCAACAAGTGTTACTTTCTTTTCCTGACATGCCGCCAATTATATCCTTTGACCACAAATGCCGGAAAAAAATGGCATTCTTTCCTTTTGTTGGCATATGCATCAAAATTATAGCATTGTACAAGTCCTTAACTAGGTTTCACAGGGATATTTTTTAAAAGCAAAATTGAGACAGGCTTGTGTTCATGATGTGATCCAACTCCTGACTTCTGGCATTTTAAATTTGATTTGATTTTGATTTTATTAAATTTATACCCCGCCCTTCTCCAAACGGACCCAGGGCGGCGCACAGGCATATTAAAATACATACAAAACCATATAACAAATTAAAAAAACTTATTAATGAAAATCCTGCGCTAAAACCAAATTAAAATCCCCAAAATTTAAAACTATCTACAAGTCATCATGGAGGTTACGCTAGGCCAGCTAAATGGAACAGATGTGTCTTTAAGCACTTGCGGAAGAGGCGGAGGTCGGAGGTGGTGCGAAGTTCAGGGGGTAAGTCGTTCCAAAGGGCAGGGCCCGCCACAGAGAAGGCTCTTCCCCTGGGTATCGCCAGTCGGCATTGTCCGGCCGACGGCACCCTGAGAAGGCCCTCTCTGTGGGAGCGGATCGGTCTGAGGGATGTATGGGGCAGGAGACGGTCTCGCATGTAACTAGGCCCCGGTAACAAATACCATTTCCCCCCCCCAAAAAATGAGACTTCCCTGGATAATAAGGGAAGCATGTGCTAAAATAAGCCCCCACCTCAAAATAAGCCCTCCCCAAAAATATTGCAACACAGCAGCAGCCTTGAGGTGACCATGCTCACTGCCTCCTGCACCTCAAAAATAGTAAGACCTCCCCAAAAATAAGGCCAAGCGCTTATTTTGGGGGTCAAAAGAAAATAAGACCCTGTCTTATTTTTGGGGAAACACAGTATATAAGTCATAGTTTCCTGCTGCAAATGAGTCCTTCTCCCTTATGTGACACAATTGGGATTAATAGCCTTGATGTTGCTTCAAATAAGAATGTTGATTACCCAATCACTTGGCCTTTTAGGCAATTTTTTTGTGACCAGCAAGCGCATTAATAGTTATTAGGCATCTATGCAGAGGTTTAATTTGCAGCTTCGATTCGGAGGTGATTCCGTTGAATCATCTTTTCAAATTGAATCTTCAAGTTGAATTGCTGAATTGATTCAATGGATCAAACTGGATAAGTTCAACTCCATTAGCCGATTCACTAGACTCCTACGCACGCGTGTGTGCTTGTATGTGCACTCCCATTTTGTATCAGCTTAATTTAAACATTCAAATGATGTATTGGAATTAGTCTTTGATCTGAATCACAACTTTGCACCCCCCCCCCCCCGAATCTTTGTTACTTTGGGGTGGGGTGGGGGGAAACTCAGATGATAGGTGGCTTGGGATAAAGGAATCTTGTAGCATAAGATCTAAGTGTAACATAAGATCTTGTGATGTGAGATCCCAGCCACTACTTAGAAGCCTTGCCTTGGGTCTGTCCCTTCATAATTTATTCTTTAAAGCAGCTGTATAATATTGGCTGGGGTCACCTAAAATGCTTAAGCTGGTTACTGAATGTATGTGGTTTATTTATTTATTTTGTTCAACGTGTAAACAATAACAGGTATAAACATAAACATAAATATGAACACAGTAAATATACAATATACAATAGCAGAGTTGGAAGGGACCTTGTAGGTCTTCTAGTCCAACTCCCTGCGTGGGCAGGAACCTTATACCAAATGGCTATCTAACATCTTTTTAAAGACTTCCAGGGTTGGGGCATTCACAACTTCTGGAGGCAAGCTGTTCCAGAGGTTAATTGTTCTAACTGTCAGGAAATTTCTCCTTAGTTCTAAGTTGCTTCTCTGAGTACGAATAAATGGAGACAGCTGGACAGGGATGGTAGGCACGCTGGTGCACTTATGCACTCCCCTTACAGACCTATTAGGAATGGGGTGAGGAGGTCAACAGTAGACAGTCTTAGGTTTAAATTATGGGGGTTTGGGGATGTAACAACAGAGTCAGGTAGAGTATTCCAGGCATTGACCACTCTGTTGCCGAAGTCATATTTTCTGCAATCGAGTTTGGAGCAGTTTGTATCTACTGTTTGCTCGTGTATAATTGTGGTTGAAGCTGAAGTAGTCAGTGACAGGTAGGATGTTGTAGTAGTGGATAATTTTGTGTACTACGCTTAGGTCAGACCGTAGGCAGCATAAGTTCTAGGTTTTCCAAGCCCAAAATTAATCCTTTTTTACTTCCAGTATAATGTTGATCCAACTTCTATCACCATTCCAACAAGGAAGTAGGAAATGGCCAGGCTGACCCCGAGGGAGTGGTCAAATGCATCATCACCCCTGAGCCTCTTTGCACCCACAAGAGATCTAAGTTCATCTCATCTTGAATTCAGTTGACTCTTATCTCCCGACAATTTGCTTTGAATGTTAGTAGTTCAGATTCTTGTAGAGAGTATTAACATACAAAGAACTTGTATTTATTTGAATTGCCTGGGCTGCTGATTTACTGTGCTTGACAAAGAAACTAGTCATAACTCTGGCGACAAAGTGGACTGTGTGTGTATCCCAGCATGGACACCAGCTTAGTTCTCATGGGCTTTGTGTCCTCAGTTCCCCTAAACAATTTCTCAACCTCTTCTTCCTACACCCACTTGAGCAATCGGCCACACATCTAGTTCAGATGAAAGCTTTTAGTTTCCCACCTTGAGACACACCCAACGCTTACGGGGAATTGCCCAACATGTCTCCATCACTCTGCCAATTCCAGTATCTGGATTCCATTTTGCCAGCTGACTTTTACATGCCTTTCAGGATGGAATCGGGCCACTTCATGGCAAACATCTGCTTGGAAAATCAACAATTAGCTTAGCAACATTCTTCTGAGGTTCTGGAATCCTCCCTTACCTCTGCCTCAATTTTAAGGCTACGTCCCAGGGAGGATGACACAATGCAACGTCTTTTCTTTTCTTCAAGTGCTCAAGCGCTTCTCTAGCATTGAAACTGTCCTCTTATGGAAACTGTTGACCAACAAGGCCCTTGTGACTCCTGGCCAGGAAAGTGCAAGAGTCAGAAGTGAGGGTGGAGAAAAAGATTTCTCTAGCTGATATTTGATGTTGTGTCTCTGGCCCAAGGCAAAGCCCGGAGGAAATAACGCTGCTCTAGGCATAGCAGTGGAAGAAACCAAGCTGCTGCAGCCCCTGAGCATGTGGGGTCTCTCCATTTTCTCCTTCCACAATGATCCTCTTTATGGCTTTTCTTGTTGCAAGATGCAAGAAGGACTGGAAGTGGGAGTTTGAGAAAAGTGAGCTACAGCCTTCGTCTCTGTGGTCAATTGTTTTCATTCTTGTGCTACTATTTTATGGAACTGAACCAGTCGTGGGATTCACATAATTTAACAACTGGTTCTCTGCCCTAACGACTGGCTGGGTAGGCGTGGCTGGGTGGTCATGTGACTGGGTGGGCGTGGCCAACCTCACATCACTCACATCAGCGGTGGGTTCCTTCCGGTTCGGACTGGTTCAGCTGAGTAAGTAGTAATTTGGCCTGCCATGCCCCCAAACCGGTTCTCTCTGTGGCGCTGTAGGTGCCACCATCTTGTTTTTTGCTTCTGTGAATGCGTAGAAGCATTTTTTTAGTACTGTGCATGTGTGCATAGTGTGCACCAAGCACTTGTGAAGTAGTGTGCCCCTGAGTGAACCAGCAATAGCAGCAGCCAGAACCCACCCTTGACTCACATCAAGGGAGGCCTCCCCTCACCTGGCCTCTTCTCTTCTTGTCCTGCCCCACCCTGCCTCACTCCTCCCTTCTCAGGTTCTCCTTGTCACGCCCAGCTGGTGAGGAGTGACTGGGAGTGGTGGGACGGGGTTGGGCTTCAACCGGTTCACCAAACTGCACAAAAAGGTAACTACCGGTTCTATTGAACCAGTGCAAACCGGCTGAATCCCACCACTGAACTGAACTATGGAATTCTCTGATGGTGATGTTATCCATTCAGTCAAGCCTGACTCTTGGTGATTCTGTGGGCCAGATCTCCCCACATCTTCCAATCTTGCACTACTTCTTTGAGTTTTACTATATTCTGTCTGGTGTCGGCCTTGATGGTGTCCCGCTGTTGTGTTCTTTGGCAGCCTGGCTTCCTTTTACCCCTAACTTTTCCCAATATAAATGCTTTCACCAGTGATTTCTTCTGCATACATGGCCAAAATACATGAAAAAGGTTTTTGTGATTTTTCCTTCTAGCAACATGTCTGGGGTTAAGTGCTCTGGGACTTGCTTGATGGTCACCTTTGCTGTCCAAGGAATGTGCAGGAGTCTTCTCCATCACCATGGCTCAAACAAATCAATTTCCTTCCTATCTTGCTTATTTAAGGGTCAGCTTTTCCTAACTTTGCAATTTCTTCAGTCAAGTGAGGACAAAGTCTTCTGTTAATTTCTCACTTCATTCCTGGGTTGATTTGTTATACTCAACAACATCCTTGGAAAAGGTTTTTGGAATCTTGTTGTTTTTTTTTAAACACCCTTTGGGCGTTAAGTCTACTAGGGAGGTTTTGTATTGATGTCATTGAATTTGGGGAATAAGCAGGAAAAACTGGTTCAACCAGAGGTGTGCAACATTTTCTGGATTGAGAGTTATCCTTGGCCACAAGTTCATGGCCCAATTTCTGGTCAGAAAAAAAAGAAGATCTTAAACGAATAGATGATTGTGGGTCTTGATGCGCCACCCTTCATGACTGTCCCTTGTTTCCCAGCTGTGATTCTAATAAATGCCATTATTCTGTCTGTTCTACTTGTCCACCACAGTCTCGGCTTTTGTGCTTTTGAAAACCCAAGGCGATTGCCTACCCTCGCCTTTAAAGAAGCAATTTTACAAGACTGACTGAGTTGCCAACAGCATGGGGGGAGGCATCATTATGGGATTGTTGAAAGCAACACCCCTGCAACACTTTCAAAGCGGCCAGTAATGGGGTGAAATGGGAATTGTGCCCAAATACCCTTTCCTGCTGCTTTCAGTAACAGGCTCTGCATTGGTGGACCCCATTCAAGGAGACCTCGGCAAAAAGATCCTTGAGATGTCTGAGGCTGCTGGCATTGCTTAGGACGGTGGCTGGGTGGGCACATGACATCTAGCCAAAGATTAAGACCTTCTTGAAGAAGGAAGAACATTGGTGCAGGGTAGGTGAGAATCAGGCTGAGAATATAAAGCCAAGGTTGGCCATGCTCTCGATTGTGCTTCAAATATAACGCTGATGGAGCTTGTGAAAATGACAAAGTGAACACATTTGGTCAGGAAAGAAAGCAATAAAGAAGCACTGGGAAATTCCCACCTTCCAGATCTTGAAGAAACCCCAGATGCAGAGACTGTGGTTGTGGCAAGATTCAGGGTTAATTCTGTTTTCAGTTTGTGAACTAGATTAACACAAACCAGGGATTTAATTAACCAACATTGTCCTGTGCCCCAATGTATGCATTAGCCTAGGTCAGTGATGGTGAACCTTTTCGGCACCGTGCACCCAAACTAGAATGCATGCGCATGCATACACCCCGGAGCACCGGAAACTCAAAGTCCAGCTGGCCGGTGCACATGCATGCACTGGTCAGCTGGATTTTGGGTTTCTGGCATGCGCATGCATGCTAGCCAGCTGTTCTTCATGCATGCCAGAGCACAAAAACCCAAAGATCAGCTGGCCAATGCGCGCATGTCTGTTGTTTGTCCATTTATGACCATTTTGGGGGCTATTTTTGGGCTGCTTTTCAGGCCGAAACCAGAAAAGCAGCTTGTGGTAATATGAGGATGATGATAGGCATAAGGATAGATGCCTAACAAGAAGGTAGTTGAACTCAATAACAGATGAGTCACCACTAAAATATCTGAAGGACCAGGTTGGGGAAAATCTATGTGGTCACCAAGAGTTGACACTGCCTTGATAACACATCATCCATCCATCCATCCATCCATCCATCCATCCATCCATCCATCCATCCATCCATCCATCCATCCATCCATCCATCCATCCATCCATTATTAAATTTTTTGGGGAAAGCCATTAAAACATGGCTCTTCAAGGATAACATTTGGGGCCGAGTAAGATAATGGGGACACAGTGGCTCAGTGGCTGAACTTGTCAGTCAGAAAGATCAGCAGTTCAGCAGTTCAGATCCCTAGCGCTGCATATCAGAGTGAGCTCCCATTAGCTGTCCCAGCTTCTGCCAACCTAGCATTTCGAAAGGACATAGAAAATGCAAGTAGAAAAATAGGAATCACCTTGGGTGGGAAGGTAAGAGCGTTCCATGAACCTTCGGTGTTTAATCATGCCGGCCACATGACCATGGAGACGTCTTTGGACAGCGCTGGCTCTTCGGCTTTGAAACGGAGATGAGCACTGCCCCCTAGAGTCAGGAATGACTAGCATGCATGTGTGGGGGAACCTTTCCCTTTAAGATAATGCAGCCCTTGACTGATAGCAGCTTGGATTGACTGTTTACTATTATTTTTAATCTTTTATTGGAAGCTGCTCAGAGATGGAGAGGCATATAGGTCATAACATCGACGGCACCACCATACTCAAAATAAAGCCACTTCCTAACCATCTCTAACTCTTTCACAACATATCAACTTCTGATTAAGGTAGCTTTAGAGCATAACAATCCAGTTCCTAATAGCACCACAGCCTTTGCTCCATACTCTTCCTTGCGGGGAGTAAGGAAAGAAATGTAAAAAAAACAGAAAAGAAAGAAAGAAAGAAAGAAAGAAAGAAAGAAAGAAAGAAAGAAAGAGAATGCATCAAAGCATCCACAAAACTAGGACTCTTCTCTATGCTTCTCTGAGCTGAATAAAATAAATTTGATTTTTTTTTTTATTAAAAAAAGGTCATTTTTTTGAAGTCCCAACATTTAGTCACACAAATGTCTTCCATGAAATAACAAGAAAGGGAGATGGTTGTTTTTCCCCATTCAAAAGAATGACAACAAAATTGGATCTAAATGAATGTTTTCATGGAGATTCTTGTCATTTTGGTTTTTAAAGACTGTAAAAGCCTCTGGGATAAAAAAAAAAGAAAGAAGAAAAAGTAAAATTACAAATGGCCCTTCTTCTGATGGCTGTGATGGAGTTGTGATAGCCTAAGTAACAAGCATTATGGGCATAATCTGAGCTTTGCATGTCTGATTGGTATTTTTTTCTTTTTTTTTGATCTGGTGCTTGAAGGAAAGCAATACGAGACCCATTTTGTTAAGGAGCATCGTCTTGATGCGAAGCACCATCATCCAGGAAGCTCTCTCTCTCTCTCCAAGGGGCATAAGTCATAAGGCAAGATCAAAGGAGAAGGCCAAACTAGGCAGGCTACAGGAGCTGAATATCCTATTGTTCAATTATAGTGAAATGGAAACAGCGCGCTTCTTCCCCAGAAGATTTTGACAGCTAAATTCACACAAAAGGCTATGCTGTGGTTGTTTTAACCACTCACCAATAGAAGAGTATTGAAATAATCAGTATGGGGATAGGCGATTTTTAAAATGAGATTATGGCACAGGACACATACCGTATTTTTTGGAGTATACCTTTTCCCCTCAAAAAAGAGGCTGAAAATCTGGGTGCGTCTTATATACTGAATGCAGCATTTTTGGCCTCCCCAAACCCCTCCCCTTTCACCAAAATGGCTGTGCAGAGCCTTTAGGAGGCTTCCAGACTGCTCCTGGGGGGCTGGGGGAGGCAGAAAGGAGAGAAAAACGGGCTGTTTTTTGTCCCCCCCAGCCCCCAGGAGCACTCTATAAGCTTCCTAATGGCTATTCATGCCCCCCTCCCTTTTTTGTGTGTGAAAAAGCTGGCCTATTTTCACAAAAAATGGGCCGTTTTTGGCAGGTTTGCAGAGTGCAAAAACATTTTTTTAATTTGCCTCTTCAAAACCTTGGTGCGTCTTATATTCCGGTGCGTCTTATACTCCGAAAAATATGGTCTCCCCTGCCCCCCCCCCCCCCCCCGTCCCTTTATGTAACATGCTCCTATATCTAACCTCAGAAGTACGCATGCTTTGGCTTCTTTTAAAAGAGTAGCACATATTTTAAATGCATTACCCTGTCATGTAATTTGGAAATGCAAGGGAATGTGGGAATCCGTTCTCTTTTCATCTGTACCTGCTTAAGGGTAATACACAGAAGGGAGGACAGTGGAAAGTGAAAATGTAAAAAAAGAAATAGTTCATTTTCTCCCTTGGTTTCTCCTGGTACGTTTTTAGTTCTCCTTTTTTTGGGGGGGGGGTGTTAAACATTAGTTCTAATTGGTATATGCATGCACACGCATAGGCAGGCTCACACATCCACGCGCTCAGGAACGCCAAGGAAAATCAGTGCCGTTCCTGGAGCAGATCCACCCCTGTTTTTGGAAGACAAACAGGGGGCCAGATTTTCAATCGTGCTCCTCCGTGCCCAGTTTTTCACCCACGCTGCTGAGTTTTCTCAAAACCTGGCGCTTTGTGTCTCCGCTACCATACGAATTGGAACAGGAGGCCAGATCCCTGCTGGTGGCAACTGATGTCATTCCATCGCATGGAACCAACTCCTGCAGTGCATGCTGACTTGTGACAGTGGGGGGTGGGGGGGGGAGAGGGGAGGATCTGGCAGTTGTGTTTCGAAGCGTGACTGGGGATAACCTCGCAGCCACCGGGTTTCCTGAAACTCCTGGCTCCAAAGCGCTCGCAGGGTTTTCTTGGCAGACAAACTCTAGCATGACTTTGGGTGAATCCATTCTCTCCTGCCTTGTGGTCCACATATGCTGGATTCCCTGGGATCTGTGTTGAATGCGAAAAGGTTTCCTACAGCTGAAAGATGCCGAGTACTTGCCAATAATTTAGGGTGAGGTGGGGGTGGGTGGGAAATATTAGGTGACCCATTATTTTCTCTGCCTACTTTCCCCATCTGTAATTTTTAAAACTGGGCAAAGGTTGAAGGGATGCTTGGCTTTGATGATGCTTGGAGGCAAGTATTCCTTTTCTGGAACAGCGGTGCTTCCAGGAAAGGAGTGGGAATTTCTGTTTCCTGGACTCTTCTCAGCTGTAGCTCAGGTTGACTGTTCCAGCAACACATGCCTTCCAGGTCAACAAAACACAATTGCTGTGGTACGTATCACAAGTAATGCACCAGAGCAAGCAAACCACATTCTAGCTTAACATGATGGTTTTGCAAAGAGAATACCTGGGTTGTTCATGAGCAAACCCATTTTAATCAACCTAGCATTAATGCTTTTTATGCCTTCCTCCAAAATGAAAACATGTAGACAGAACAAGATTCTAATTTAAAGAACCCTCTGTCTACCCAAGCCAAGTTTCAACCTATTATCTGTGGCCTCCTTTGGTTGGCTCATTGCAAAAAGCTAAGTGGGATCAGATCTGGTTAGCCTTTGAAAGGGAGGTAAAGGTGAAGTTTCCCCTTGCACATATGTGCTAGTCATTCCTGACCCTAGGGGGCGGTGCTCATCTCCGTTTCAAAGCCGTGGAGCCAGCACTGTCCGAAGACATTTCCATGGTCATGTGGCCGACATGATTAAACACCGAAGGCACATGGAACATTGTTACCTTCCCACCAAAGGGGGTTCCTATTTTTCTGCTTGCATTTTTACATGCTAGGTTGGCAGAAGCTGGGACAAGTAACGGGAGCTCAATGAACTGCCGAACTTTCTGATCGACAAGCTCAGTGTCTTAAAATGGGAGACCATGCAGGAAATTCCTGGTGCTACACTGGAAGGGAAAAGTTGAAAAAACATCTAGGAAGAAGACACTCAATGACTAACCACACTTTCATATTTTCCCACAAGAACTACAAGGCCTCCAAATCACTACCTTGACTTAAAGATGTCTGCAGCTTTTTAGCTTCTTTGAATCAAACCAGGTAATGAATTTTACTCAGACTCATTTTTGGAAGACGGTCATGATGCAATCCTTCAGAGAAGAGCAACAAAGATGATTAGGGGACTGGAGGTTAAAACCAATGAAGAACGGTTGCAGGAACTAGGAATGTCTAGTTTAATGAGAAGAAGGACTAGGGGGAGACATATAGCAGTGTTCCAATATCTCTGGGGCTGCCACAAAAAAGAGGGAGTCAAGCTATTCCCCAAAGCACCTGAGGGCAGGACAAGAAGCAACAGATGGAAACTAATCAAGAAGAGAAGCAACTTAGGAGAAATTTTCTGACAGTTAGAACAATTAATCAGTGGAACAGCTTGTCTCCAGAAGTTGTGGAAGCTCCAACACCGGAAGCTTTTAAGAAGATGTTGGATTTAAAAGGGGGGTCTGGTTTAAGTGGGTGATGCCGGAGGGAATGTTGGTGTTTTGGGAAGGGGGAAGAGTAAGAATTAAAACAATTGCAGAGGCGCAAGCCTTTCTTGAAAAACATTCCTCAACCCTTGAAGATGACAATGGGGGAGCAGAGGCGGCTCCCTCATTGCCAAGAGACTTAGATCTCAAAAATGACTTTATTTTAGTATAATACAATGTTGTTTGGATGTTTAAGCACGTTTGCTAGCACTGTTCTTTTATTATAACTTTATTTGCATCTCTGTCCACTTTGTAGTATGAATGTATAACTGAAATATCGATTTTGTGCATGAAGACTCAGATGGAGTCAATGACTTCGACGAGAAAGTTCTCAAAATGTCTTTTCACACCTTACCCTTACCTTATGTATGTAAAATTTATAAAACCCAATAAAACTTTTTTCATACAAAAAAAGAAGATGTTGGATAACCATTTGTCTGAAGTGATGAAGGGTTTCCCGCCTAAGCAGGGGGTTGGGCTAGAAGACCTCCAAGGTCCCTTCCAACTCTGCTATTCTATTTCTATTATTTCTATTTCCATTCTTCATATCAAAATTTACCTGCCTGGAAGATAGAAGAATAGGTACTTTATTTTCCTTCTGAAAAGTGGGAAAGCATCTATAGCAGAATTTGTCTATTTGTCTATCTGGCTCAGTGCTGGCAAATTGTCTTGGCCAGCAACAAAGATATGTTTTTCCTATTATCCATTTCAAGGGGCTGTTTCAACTGGAGATGCCAGGAAAAAAAACCCACCGAAACGTACAGCCCTTCTGTATACCCACCAGCCTATATTTTTCCAAACTGCAATCCTCCTCCTCCTAACCAATATTCCTTCAGGGTGCTGCTGGCCGGATCAAAAACAGCTTCAAGTCAGCAAAGGCCTCATTCCAAATATATCGTTTGACTCTTAATTCCTATCTGGATTAGATAGCGTGACTAGTGTATCTCCAGGATCCCTTGTTCTTTGGGGGAGAAAAAAAAGGGACTCTAGTTGGAACCAGAGTCTCTGCTGAAAGTGGATTTTGAATAATCCCCCCCCCCCACCATCAATTGCTCCACCTCCAAACAATTCTCTGGATGTCCTCTGTGTTTTGCTGCGTAGGACGGCTCAGCTGATTAAGATTCCATCCTGTGTCAGGCAGTACTCCAGGTTCTCGGATTCTTACAAGGAGCCAAGTGTTCAGAAATCTGGCATAAGAGTATCTCCTGGAATTATTCATCTTTTTCCATTCCAAGGGCCTCCTGTATTTGAGCGCACCATCTGTCTGCTTCTTCAGCATTGGCGTACACCGTTCAGCGGTGATGGCAATGTTAGCAACTCACAATCCACCAAGCCACGCTGGGATGTGACTCAGGCTGAAGCTCCTTCCCGTGACCCCAGGAGAGGTGGGGTGAACGGACCCATGCAGCGGCCTGCTAAACGAATAATTCCCTCAACTGCTGTCCAACGATTTACTAAGGCTGCACCGCTATTCATCTTCTCATCGTTCCTATCACCCATCTCCTCCCACTTATGACTGCGTGACTGTAACTTCGTTGCTTGTATCCTTATGATTTATATTGATATTGTTTCATAGTATGATTTGATTGCTTATTTGATAGCCCTGTGACTATCATTAAGGGTTGTATCTTTTGATTCTTGACGGATGTATCTTGTCTTTTAGCATATGCACCAGAGGTGGAGTTCTGCCGGTTCTGACCGGTTCACCCGAACCGGTAGTAGAAATCGCACCACTTTGGCTCTGCGGCATCCCATTAAGGACCTTTTTAAAGGCAAAGTGCATGCGCAGAAGGCGGAACGCATGCGTAGACACTCACAAATGTGAGCGCATGGACGCTCACATTTGCGAAACGATAGGGAAGGTATAGTTAATACCACCCCTGATATGCACCAAAGAAAAATTCTGTATGTGTCCAATCACACTTGGCCAATAAAGAATTCTGTTCTGTTCTGTTCTATTCCCATTCCCATTCCTATTCCTATTCCTATGCTATGCTATTTTATGCTATGCTATTTGATGCTATGCTATTTTATGCTACTCTACTCTACTCTACTCTACTCTACTCTACTCTACTCTACTCTACTCTACTCTACTCTACTCTACTCTACTCTACTCTACTCTACTCTATTCTATTCTTCTTTATTCTCTATTCTATTCTTTATTTTCCTATTTATTCTTTATTCTTTATTCTTTATTCTTTACTCCTTATTCCTTGTTCTCTTCTCTTCTCTTCTCTTCTCTTCTCTTCTATTCTCTTCTCTTCTCTTCTCTTCTCTTCTCTTTTATTGATCTGGGAGCTACTGCAGAAAATTGATAATAGCAAACAAGATTTATTTATTTTTTTAAACGAAAGCATTTCTACCCCCCCCCCCTTTTCGTTATCTGGGAATTAAACATACAGGTTGTCCTCGAATTGTGACCACAATTGAGCCCAACACTTATGTGGTGAAGTGAAGCATTTGTTAAGATTGAATTTGCTCCATTTTTACAACTTTTCCTGCTGTGGAGCTGTTAAGTGCATCATTGCAGCATTTATGACATTGGTAACATGGTTGTTAAGCGAATCTGATTCCCCATTGATTTTTCTCATCAGAAGGTCGCAAAAGGGGATCACACGACCCCAGGACACTGCAACCGTCCTAATTATGAATCACATCTGAATTTTGATTATGTGACCATTGGGGAGGCTGCAGTGGTCGTAAGTGTGAAAAATGGTCATAACTCACTTTTTCAGTGCCAGCGTAACTTTGAACAGTCACTAAAGGATCTGTTGTAAGTCGAGGACCACCTGTGTTGGAATAATGTTCTGGATCTGTTTTCTGAAGAGCTGCCAGCAGGTCCAGTCTCCATTAATCTTTTGTAAAGCTAAACAATGCAATGTCATCATCTCGTGGCAAGGAGTATCACTGGATGCAGGCACGGATGTGCAGATCAAGTCTTTAAGAAGTGGGATTAATGCCCAAGCAAGCAAGGAAGAAAAAAAGTCGGTGTAATAATTCCTCCCCATAGTACGAAGAACTCATTTAGATATTTGGGCTCTGTTGGGGCCTGACTGATTGCGAAGAATCAGAAAATTTAATCAGCTTAGCTAGTGGTGGAATGCGATGCATTTGGTCCATGCTGCCCCTGGCGAGGTTCACACGCTCTGCTATATCAGGTTTTTAACTATTTGCTGGACAGGCACAACTGCTGGGTTTAAATAGGGACCTTGGTTAGAGACCACGGACTACCAGTGACCGCAGCTGGATGGATGCCACAGGTTTAGCTCATATTGGTCAAACCGCCCTGTAGCTGAACGCAATAAGCGAGCCAAGCAAGGTGACTTCGGCTGTTTCAAATCTCCTTCAGCTTCAGTTGTTATGGCAGTTTCACGTTGCGTTAAATGTGAAAAGGGTAAAAGATTTAGATTTAACCACTGTTCCGTGTTCCCCACTTCCTCCCAGAGTGAAAAATCTTAGCAAAGCATCAAAACAGGCAGCTGAACCAAAAGTCTTGCATGGCATTCCCTTATCGCAGCGGTGTCAAATTCGATTTCATTGAGGGCTGCATCAGGGTTGTGTTTGACCTCATTGGGGGGGGCATGGCTAGGGTAGGCATGGCCATCTTGAGGTTAACTCATGTTGGGGGTGCCTGTGGTGGCCCAAATGCTTTGCCTAAACCGGCTCCAGGCTCCGTTTTTGGCTGCAATGGCCTCCTGCAACTCCCTGCCAGCAAAAACTGAGCTCGGGAGGGTCGCCTGCGGCCCACCCAAGCTCTGTTTTTACTGGCAGAGGCCCTGCAGGCTGGTCCTTCCCTGTTTCCAGGGCAGGGCTATGGGCCAGATCTAAGCATCCCGTGGCCCGGATCCAGCTCCCGGCCCTTGAGTTTGACACCCCTGCCTTACAGTAATAAGGAAGAGTGATCTGGGTACGGAAGAGTGATCTGGGTACAGGGGACATAGACATCATACCCTTGTCATGGTCAGACCACTCACTTCTCCGACTCGACTTTCCGACCGCTGCTCCCCTCCGCGGGGAGGCAGAACCAGAGTTACCAATCTGGTACCGCCCCAGGCACTTGATGGACCCGGATGGGTTCCAGACAGCGCTTGGGCCATTTCCTGTATCCCTGACCCGCGCCCCGATGGAGGACCTCACGGCCGCATGGAATAGTGCGGCCGTGGGAGCCTTGGATCGGGTCGCGCCCTTGCGGCCTCTCTCGCGGCGGCGAACCACCCTGGCTCCTTGGTTTACTGAGGGGCTGCGGGTGATGAAACGCCGCAAGAGATGCCTAGAGAGAAGATGGAGGGCTAGCCACTCTGAATCTGACCGGACACAGGTAAGAGCCCATTTACGGACTTACATTGTGGCGCTGAGGGTGGCCAAACGTCATCATTGTGCCACCCTCATAGCATCCGCAGAAAACCGCCCTGCCGCCCTGTTTAGGGTGACCCGTTCCCTCCTTCAACAGAGGGAGCGGGAAGCCCCGTTACAGGGTAGGGCAGAGGAATTTGTGATTTTTCTGCAGGAGAAAACCGCCCAGATACAGAGTGAGCTAGCCCCCATTCATGGCCCAGTGGGATGCCACGAGGGAGATCTTGTTTGGGAGGAGTTTGACCCCGTTACTTCCGAGGATATGGACAGGTTACGTGGGCGACTGCGAGCCACCACATGTTCATTGGACCTGTGCCCCTCCTGGCTTGTACTGGCATCCTGGGAGGTGACACGAGGCTGGCTCCAAGAGGTTATCAACGCATCCTTGAGTGAGGGTTCCTTGCCTGCCTCCCTAAAAGAGGCTATGGTGAGGCCCCTCCTCAAGAAGCCCTCTTTGGACCCAGCTCTTTTGAACAACTACCGTCCAGTCTCCAACCTTCCCTTCTTGGCGAAGGTTGTTGAGAGTGTGGTGGCACAACAGTTTCCCCGTCACCTGGAGGAAGTTGACTATCTAGATCCGCGCCAGTCCGGCTTTCGGCCCGGGCATAGCACCGAGACGGCATTGGTCGCGTTGGTAGATGATCTCTGGAGGGCCAGAGATGGGGGATGTTCCTCCATCCTGGTCCTATTAGACCTCTCAGCGGCTTTCGATACCATCGACCATGGTATCCTATTGCATCGGCTGGGGGGGTTGGGGGTGGGAGGCACCGTTTTGCGGTGGTTCTCCTCCTACCTCTCTGGCCGATCGCAATTTGTGCGGGCAGGAGAGCAGAGGTCGACCCCGAGACCCCTCACATGCGGGGTGCCTCAGGGGTCGGTCCTCTCGCCTCTCCTGTTTAATGCATATATGAAGCCGCTGGGTGAGATCATCCGTGGTTTTGGGGTAGAGTACCATCTGTACGCTGATGACACCCAGCTGTACATATCTACCCCAAACCACCCCAACGATGCCGTAGCGGTGATGTGCCAGTGCCTGGAAGCCGTGCGGATCTGGATGGGAAGTAACGGACTTAGACTCAACCCGACCAAGACCGAGTGGCTGTGGTTTCCGGCTGCCCGATTCAACCAGCTTTCTCCAACGCTGGCCATAGGGGGCGAACATCTTGCCCCTGTGGATGGGGCGCGCAATTTGGGTGTCCTCCTGGATACCCGGCTGTCTATGGAAGAGCAAGTGACAGCCGTGGCCAGGAGGGCGTTTTACCAGGTTCGCCTGGTTCGCCAATTGCGCCCCCTATTGGATCGGGACGCCCTTCGCACAGTCACTCATGCCCTCGTGACATCCCGACTGGACTATTGTAACTCTCTCTACATGGGGCTCCCCTTGAGGTGCACCCGGAGGCTTCAGTTAGTTCAGAATGCGGCCGCGCGAGCAATTATGGGCACCTCTAGGTTTGCCCACGTAACACCGCTCCTGCGCGAGCTGCACTGGCTACCTGTCGTCTTCCGGGTGCGCTTCAAGGTGTTAGTTATCATCTTCAAAGCGCTCCATGGCTCGGGACCTAGCTATCTGCGAGATCGGATCCTGCCCCACACATCCTCACGGCCGATTCGCTCCCACAGAGAGGGGCTTCTCCGGGTGCCGTCCACTAGACTTTGTCAGCGGGCGACGCCCAGGGGAAGGGCGCTCTCTGTGGCGGGCCCGGCCCTCTGGAACGACCTTCCCCCTGATATTAGAACGACCACCGACCTCCGCTCCTTCCGTGTAAAATTGAAGACCCATCTCTTTCGACTGGCCGGCCTTGAATAGTTCTCTCTGTCTTTTAACTACAAATATTTTAATGGGTTTTTAATTTATATTTTTAGCACGGGTAATTTTATTTAATTCTATTTTAAGTAATGTTTGTATTATTGTATATTGTTTTTAATTATGCCTGTGCACCGCCCCGGGTCCCTGTGGGGAGAGGGTGCGGTTAATAAATCTCAATTTATTATTATTATTATTATTATTAATTGATGAAGCTCTACCAAGGCTTAACCCAGGATCATAGTCCAATTTATTTGGGAGGCACCAGACTGGGAAAGGCTGAGCAGGAGATGCTGTAGATGGGTGAAGAGAGATACATATTTAATATCAGTAGGAAAGGAAGCATGTCCTTCCACTGTGTCAGAGAAAGAACCACGTTTGACGGTACTTTTGTAGTACTTCTAAAGCTAGTATGGCTTTACTAGCCATACCCTAAACCAGGGGTGTCCAAACTTGGGAACTTTAAGACTTGTGGACTTCAACTCCCAGAATTCCCCAGCCATACCTGCAGTATGATCACTGCAGAATCCCCATGGTCACGTGATCAAAATTCTGATGTTTGACAACTGACTCATACTTATGACCGTTGCAGTACCTAAGGTCATGGGATTCTCTTTTGCGACAAGCAAAGTCAGTGGGGAAGCCAGATTCTCTTAACAACCATATTGCTAAGTTAACAATTGCAGTGATTCACTTAAACGACTGTGGCAAGAAAAATCGTAAAATAGTGCAAACCTCACTTAACAACTGTCTCGCTTAGCAACAGAAATGTGGGGCTCCCTTGTGGTCATCAGTTAAGGCAAGAGCCAAAAATGAGTGGGGCCACCTTTCCCCCCCCCCCACACTTCCAGCAGTTTCTTACCAGAAGTCTGAACGGTTCATTTGCAGAGTCCTTTCAAAATTAGGCGAAAGACCATCTGTGGCTTTAAAAGATAAAAGCCGTCCCCAAGTACCCACCATGTCCAATAATATGGCTTGTGTATCACACCTAATTCCTGCTTGACAGTTTCGGTTCTAAATCCAGCATTATTTAGTGTTCCTGTTTCTAAAAGTCCATCATTGGGTAATCTGGGTGGGATGAATTAATAAATCAAGGCCATGCCGGCTTTTTTTTTTCCTTCTGAAAAGCCAGCAAACTGCAAAAAGCAAGATTTGCCTCCCTCTCTTTCCTCCCTCCCTCCCTCCCTCCTCTTAAAAAAAAACTAAAAAACCTTGAAACTCTGGCTGCTGTTTTATTTTCCCTGCTCTCCTGCTCACAAGCTGTTTCTGCTCGACGCAGATAGAAGGAAGAATGTTTGTGTGCTGGAGAAAAAGGCTCTCTCCCCACCCTGTGACGGCTGCATTTAACAAAAAAGAAATAAGACTCCGTTTTGCTGTTTATCTCCACTTGTAATTTGACATGGCACATATAAACTGGCTAAGAATGGAAGGAAGGGGGAAAAAAAGGGGTCTATGAATCATCGGTGATGATAATTGCTCTCAGATAGCGCTTTCATTTTTTAAAATTTTTGACTTCTAGGGTTTGGCTGGAGCGCCAGCGAGACCCCTTTATCTCACTTTCGGTAGGGTTGGACGAATCGGGTTTCCATCCCATGCCAGTTTCATTTGCATTCAATTATGCCTATTCCATCCAATTTCCACTGCAGTTAGTGAATTAAGGGTGCACGCACACATACATACGGCATGCCTTTTATCTACAATTTTCTTTAATCTCTGCCATGTAGGTTGCAAGGCTGAACGCATTTGGATAGGCGCTTCTTTTTGAGCTGGGAGCAGAATTAAAAAATAAATAAATCAGTAAGCTCCTATTCACATGCTGTATTGGGAAGGGCAGTAGAGGTGGGTTCGCTTAAAAATGCAGATCAAATGAGACCCTTCGCCAACCATTGTCTTGTCAATTAAAAGTTTGATGAAGAAAAGGACTAGGGGAGACATGATAGCAGGGTTCCGATATCTCAGAGGGTGCCACAAAGAAGAGGGAGTCAAACTATTCTCCAAGGCACCTGGGGGCAGGACAAGAAGCAATGGGTGGAAACTAATCAAGGAGAGAAGCAACATAGAACTAAGGAGAAATTTCCTGACAGTTAGAACAATTAACCTCTGGAACAGCTTGCCTCCAGAAGTTGTGAACGCCCCAACCCTGGAAGTCTTTAAAAAGATGTTAGATAGCCATTTGTCTGAAATGGTATAAGGTTCCTGCCCACGCAGGGGGTTGGACTAGAAGACCTACAAGGTCCCTTCCAACTCTGCTATTGTATTATTGTATTATTGTAACTGCTGCTATGTCGGTTTTAATGGGATGCAGTAGCTCAGTGGCTAAGATGCAGAAAGGTTGGAAGTTCGGTGGTTCGAATCCCTAGCGCCAAGTAACGAAGTGAGCTCCCGTGACTTGTCCCAGCTTCTGCCAACCTAGCAGTTTGAAAGCATGTAAAAATGCAAGTAGAAAAATACGAACCACCACTGGTGGGAAGGTAACAGCGTTCTGTGCGCCTTTGGCATTTAGTCATGCCGGCCACATGACCATGGAGACGTCTTCGGACAGCCCTGGCTCTTCGGCTTTGAAACAGAAATGAGCTCCATCCTAGAGTCGGGAACGACTGGCATATATGTGCGAGGAAAATCTTTATCTTTACCTTTATTTGTGTTTTGACTTGTGCATGATGTGGCTGTGTTTGACCAAAAGACACATTCACAAATGTCTGTCTTCTACTACCTGCTTGGCATTAACCTAGATTCAATCCTGATTTAACTCTGGTGGGTCAAGGCTCAGCAGTTATTACTATGCTGCCTCACTTTCCCTAGTGGGAGAATTGCTCTTAGATCATCTTCCTCTGCATCAGAGCTCCTTGTAACTTTAGAGCAGGAGGGGGGGTTTCATGGTGCAAGGGCTGTTCTGTGCTTTATATGCTATGCTTTGTAAGAAAGTGGAGCAGAACCCAAGTTGATATTTGGGGCAGGGGAGGGGGAGTAATACATTTTTAAGGTGGGGGGGGAAGCCTCTTCACGTCATAAAGTATTCATTCTGCATTTGAAACACCCCTTCCCCATCTTCCCAAATGGAAAAAAAGAGGCTAATTTCTGACCCAAGTAGGGAGGGTGAAACATAGAAGGGATGGTAACAAGCTACCCCAGTTGTGCACCTGCTTTATAGCATTTTCACAAACTGGTCTTTAAAACAGAGGGTTGACTAACGTGTGTCCTAAATAAGTGGGCCCGAAGCAGCATCTATGGGGATCTGTTGGAACAAAGACAACCCAGAGTTGTGGAATGTTAACAATTAATACAATGCATAGGATGGGAGTGCGCTATCCATGGGCCACTTGGCTTTGTGTTTACAGAGTATTGAACTCTGGATTTTTCCTTTACAAAAGAAAGAAAGAAAGAAATAGCAAATAAAATACGGTAGGTGCATTAACTTGCTGAAAGTTAATGCTGATTACCAAGGTGCTGACTACCATCTTTAAATCGCTCCATGGCTCAGGGCCTAGTTACATACGAGACCACCTCCTGCCCCATACATCCCTTCGACCGATCCGCTCCCACAGAGAGGGCCTTCTCCGGGTACCGTCAGCTGGGCAATGCCGGTTGGCGACACCCAGGGGAAGGGCCTTTTCTGTGGCGGGCCCTGCCCTCTGGAACGACCTACCCCCCGATTTACGCACTACCTCGGACCTCCGCCTCTTCCGCCAGCGTCTTAAGACATATTTATTCCAACAAGCCGGCCTAGCATAGCCCCCCGTTTCTGACTTTTATTCTGATAAATTTTAATTCGTAAGGTTTTATAAGGGTTTTTAGCACGGGATATAATTTAATTAGTTTTTAATAATGTATTTTTGTATTTTTGTATGGTTTTTTAAGATTGCCTGTGCGCCGCCCTGGGTCCTTGTCAGGAGAAGGGCGGGGTATAAATTTGAAAAATAGAAAAATAAGAAAGGTTTATTGTCCTATTTATAAAAAAAATTAAAAAGCTCCAACCTCTGCAAAAATGAGCAAAAGTACAGAAAATCCCTCGCTGCTCCACCCTGGTGTCACTAGAAATTCCAGGACATTGGAAGGCTGAAGAGTTTTGTTTTTTTTTAAAAGAAAGGTGTGGTTCTTCCCATTACAAAAAGTTCTTCCAACCTTGGATTATGATGTAAACCAGTGGGAGTCAACCTGGTCCCTACCGCCCACTAGTGGGGCGTTCCAGCTTTCATGGTGGGCATTAGGGGTTTTGTCCGATACTGAAGCACTTTCCTTTTTTTTAATTTAATTGACTTCTCTATTTTATAAATCACCATTACGGTGGAACTGGTGGGTGGTTAGAACATTTTACCACTAACAGAGATACAAAGGTGGGCGGTAGGTATAAAAAGGTTGACTACCCCTGATGTAAACGTTCATAGGCTGCGTGTCTCCTCTTTTATCAGCGTTCTATCTTGAGTCAGGACAGATCCTTGATTGTTCAAAGGGAAAGAAATGCAGGGGATATTGACAACGATACTTAATGATAATCATCGCTTCATGCGAACCCGCAACTGTTTACCAGTAGTGGCTTGGTGATGGCACAACAGTAATGGCCTCATTGCTCTCGTGTTTGCTACTGTGCTTTTCAAAGAGGACACGCAGAAGCTACTAGGTGGAAAGGGGAGACCGGTACCTTACTCCTCTTTGAATCAGAGAAATGAGGCAGCTGTTAGAGCAAAAAAAAAAAAAAAAAGCCTCAGAACTAATGCAGACGTCTTAATATCTTTGTATAGAGGAGGTCTATTATGAATCATTCTTTGCTACCCTATTACTCAGCTTTTGATAGGGGCTTACTTGTCTCAAGTGCTTTTCATTACAGCCCTAATGCTGTCTATTAACATACTGGATGGAAGCTCTTTTCTCATCGGAGGCATGCATCACTGTGCTTTTAAAGATTATGGGGCTTGCAAATACATAACATTTTACCGCTTTGCAGACGTAATTCACGCAGAACAAAAAATGGCATATATCCTGATAGGTAAATAGCTAACCTACACCCCCCTCTAGAACCCAGGTAAGGAGAAATATGAGTGTTTAAGATGATTTGAGTCTCTTCTATGAAAATGGAAACCAATCAGTTAAAGAAAACATAGTCTTGAGAATTAACTGCATTACAGAGTCAGCGGCTAGGAAAAGGGAGTGGCCAAAGAATTCCTATTGCGATAGTTGGCGGATTGGGGAAATAGTGCTTTTAATATTGCTCCTTCAAAATAATTTCCTGTTCCTTTAAAATACTTTCCCTATAGGAAATGTCTTTTTCTTTTCCCTGCACATTTTTTAATTTTTGATTTTTCTACAGCAGCATCCAGGCACATAGTGTCCAGACATGCGAGATGCAAGCCGAATATCCCATTTTAAGTTGATCTGTGTCATTAGGTATTGCTGTTCTTAATTATTATTATTATTTTCCTGTCCTGGCAATTCATGTCAGGTGGCTGGATTTTGTTTGAAGTCTCCCAACAACAAATAGAGATCCCAAGTTCTCTTTTTTTTTTGCCAGTGCTATGGATTGTTGGAAGAAATGTCCATCAGGGTTCAGTTCCAGGCGGGGAAAAAGACACGGGATGCATGGAAGTTGCTTGGAAAGAAGGTTTATTGATGAACAGGATCCCATGCCTTGAAGATCTTGGGTGAAGAAAAAAGTGCCTGGGTTTTATGCCCTCTCTGGGCTTTTGAATTTCAGCTTGTATTCTGATTGGTTGTCAGACTATCATGGGGCCATGCAGGGCCAACTCTGTAGGTTGTCCTGAGTCCCAAGCTTTGCTGGGTGATGTTGTAATGAAGGGGCTTTGGGCAATTACTATAATGGCTCTGCTTGAAGGAGGTAGATCTTTGTTATGTAGAATAGACTGACCCACGCCTTAATGGCTCATTAACAAAGGTGAGGGGTGGGGAGCTGAGTTTCTGCCTCCCTTTCATATTTCATTTTTCTAGGCGAGGGGTGTTAACTTCCTACAGGATAAAATTTGTTCTTCAGAAGCCAAAGCCCACTCTGAAGTGGTTAGGATTTGTGCTTCTTGTCTGGACTACCCAGAGCTGATAGATGGTTTCATTGCTAACATAAATGGTGATGCATGAACATTAAAGTAGACCACTGCTATTTATTTATTATGGTTAGTTCTGGGCTATTCAATACTTCAACAACTCGGGGCAGTTTACGAATAAGCTACGGGATGCGAGCATGTCTCCTTGTGATCCCTACTACTTCAATCTCTGGGTGAAGATTTGGCTGCTTTTTGTGGGTGCTGCACATGTATTTATCTGTGCATCTTTAATGCCACATTGGTACAGTAACTGGGTATTTCATTTACTGCAGCTGCTGAGGTGTATTTTGAAATAGCGATAACCTACTTTAAGATAAATATATTTTTCTCATGTGACTCTCTTGGCTTTTAAGTAGAGAGAGTATGCTATAGGATAAGTGGATGTACCAGATGGAAGAAAGTTTTCTGCTACACGCAGTAGCTAAATGAAAATTGGCAACAACCGGCACTGTCAGAACAGATAATATGTTGGAATTCACATTATAATATTTTAATTCCTTCCCCACTCTCTTTTTCACACTGTATTCATTTTTTACAATTCCAGGTAGCTGATAAGGTAAAGAATACCACAAGTCATAAAATGGGATAAAATATGAACTTCTAATCCCCTCCTGCAGCACCCAGGAGGGGCAATGTGCCTACCCACACAATCCTTGAGTGGGTCCAGCTTCCTGCTCTACAAGTTTTATTATCTTGTTCAGAACATTTTAATTAAATAAAAATGGATGCTGCAAACCAGAAGGCTGAAACAAACATAACCTGCATTGTGTTTATCGTTTTAACCTTGTTGCTAAATTGAGAATGTAAGCTGTTCAGATATTGATATGGCTGAAGCCACATATAAATAAGCAAATAAAGTCTAACATAGACGTTCTTAAAAGTTGTATTTATTATTCTTTATTTAAAGATTCTAGGTAGCTCACAACAACCAATATATACAGCATAAAAATACTTCACACCCTTCCCATCAAACTGTTGCTGTTATTATTTATTTATTTATTTATTTATTATATAAATTTATTTGGCTACCTATCTTGCAACTGTGACTCTGGGCAGAGAACATAAAAGTGAAAATCCAACCCAACCCAACCATTCCTCAGCAACAATTCTTTATTTTATTTATTTTTCACACTTCTAAAACACCCATCTCCCCCAGAGAAGAAATCCAGATGGTGTACAGCAAAGTATTAAATTATTAATAATAAAATTGGGTTATTGCACCCAAGGCAAAGCCAATTCAAACCCTACAAAAATGCAGGAGCATATTGGCAATTTCCCCCAGACTCTAGATGCCATGCTCTGGGGAACAGCCAAATCTTCAAGGACTTACAAAAGGCTTTGAGGGTTGAGGGCTACGTGAATCTCAAGGAGAGTGTGGTGTTCCAGAGTGGTTAATGGCTACTGGAAGGGCTAAAGGTTGGCACGTTGAGAAATAGTGCTGTGAAAACCACTTGTGTTAACTCGGAGCAATTGTCTCCCTTGAGCAACAGGCTTAGGTGGGTAGGGAGGTAGTCAAGAAGGAAGGAAGGAAAGGAAAGGAAGGAAGGAAGGGAGGGAGGGAGGGATGAAGGGAAGGATAACCTTCTTAATATTTATTTATTCTCCTGTTTTGTTTCTACATGCTAGACACTTGGTGAAGAATTTGGAGTCTAACAGTAAGTTAAAATTCATATGAGCACTTCATAAAGTTGGGTACTAAACAGAAAGGGGAAAGGAGAATCACTCCAGGAAAGCAGATAGTGGGGAAAGTAAGGTACGGAGACCAGGAAGAATATGGTTTTTCAAATAGCTTTGCACCATGTGAGTTTCAGATATCAGCACAGAAACTCTGTCAAGCTCTGCAGCTATCTCTCTATCGAAGGCTGGATATGCTACAAATCTTCTAATGGGATTAAAGCTTAATGCTGTGAGTGGAATATTGAGGGAGGGGGAGGGAGAGAAAGAGACTACTTTCTGCCCAAGATATTCCCAGCTGCACACAAGCAGGAAAGGAAACTTCAGTTTGCTGCCAACTGGAACTTTTGCTTAGAACTGGTCACGTGACTTGGCCCACATCACTGAACTTTTTAACTATGCTATTTTGACATGGCCTGAGTTGCACTGTCATTCAGCGAATCTTTTTCTCTAGCCTTCTCATCCTCGAATAAATTGCTCCTCAAAATCCATAGAAGGAAAAACGCAGGTCTTCTCTCCCCTCCTTGGCTGTTTTCACACAACACGGTTAACTAGATCAGTTATAAATCCAGTAGCCACAGTCACCCAAAACGTTAAACCTGATTAATTTCAAGCAAGGGTTGGAGGTGACAGTAACCTGTAGTGGGAGGTGTTTTGGACTGACTGAATCCAGCCAATTCATTCTGGCAAATTTTGTTTCACAAGTCAGAGGATAAAATGTCTTTAACAAATATAGTGGTTGTGCAACACTATTATTTAGCAGGAATGGAAAGGAGGAAAACAGCATCCTGCTGTTTAATTTCTGCTGGAACATGGCTAAGATTCTAACAAAACATCCTGGGTGAGGTGGACTTGCTCCAACAAATTCATCTGTTGCTTAAAGTGATGATTTACCTGTTTATTTCTTCTTTTCAAAAGGTATTGCTATATCACACCTCTTTTCAGAAAATCTAAAAGCATTTACAGTAACAATAACATAATCCCAGAATAAAATAGAGTAAAACCAGCTAGGAAAAAACACATTCCATGAAAATAGACCTGTTGGGGGGGAGTTTTAGTGGATAGGGCCAACATAAAAAGATTACGTTTACAAAAGTGAATTATTTTCATATCAGCCACCATCTACTTACTCACTCCAGGGACTCAGAAAAATGTGTTGTTCAAGCCTTTGTGGAGAACAGTGGCCAATCTACCAACACCTGCTGGGCCAGCAAGATCAATAGAAGAGAGGAAGTAAAAGAGAGAGAAAAAAAAATTCTCGCCACCAGACATGGGCATGCTCTGGACAGGACTTTTAAATAAAAAGAAAGGCTATGCCAAACACAAAGGCCACAAGGGCATCTAAAAGCCAAAGGGCTGGTTTATTAAGCTTGGAAGTCAATGAAGAAAATTCCATTATCATCCAAAGAAGGGCCGTAAAATAATTCAAATTAGGATAAAAAGTTATCAAGTGATAGCATGGCACATGAGTAAAGCAGAGCCACTGCTATGCTCCTCATGAGTCTCACCACTGAGAAAGCCTAGGAGAATTTTTCTCTTCTCCCTTCCATAGATAGTTTGAAGAACTTCAAAATCTCTCTGCGCATACAGCTCTGTTCTGAAGTTCAAACAAGATAGTAAAATAGACTGGCATTAGGCTGTCAAAGGAAGGAGACAAAGCTGCCCATTCTTTCCTGATCCATTCAACCTACATGCTGAATGTACGCTGAAGGAGGCTGCATTGAAAGAAGATGAGCCCCCATTTTAAGACTGAGGAAGGAACATCAATAACCTGCACAATGCTGATAGCTGAAAATGCACAACTCTGATAGCTGAAAATGCAAATGCAAGTTCTAGTAATGAAAATCAAAGAGCACATGAAAAACATTGGGATGAAGATTAAATGTAGAGAAGAACAAACTAATGTCAATACGTATAGCAGCCAGTCTTAATGCTGACATTGAAGTGTTTTCTGCCTCTTAGCTTCAACTATCAGCAATGAGAGGGACACAGTGGCTCAGTGGCTAAGACACTGAGCTTGACGATCAGAAAGGTCGGCAGTTTGGCGGTTTGAATCTCTAGCACTGCGTAACGGAGTGAGCTCCTGTTACTTGTCCCAGCCTCTGCCAACTTAGCAGTTCAAAAGCATGTAAAAAATGCAAGTAGAAAAATAGAGACCACCTTTGGTGGGAAAGTAACAGTGTTCCGTGCGCCTTCGGCGTTCAGTCATGCCGGCTACATGACCACGGAGACATCTTCAGACACCACTGACTCTTCAGCTTTGAAACGGAGATGAGCACCGCCCCCTAGAGTCAGGAACGACTAGCACGCTTGTGCGAGAGGAACCTTTACCTTTATCAGCAATTAAAGGACTAGCAAGCAAGAAATACACTAGATTAGCATTTGGTAATATAGATAGATAGATTTAGATAGATTTTATTTTTCTATACCGCGTCCTCTCCCCAGGGGGACTCGGAGCGGTGCACAGGGAAAATTAAAACAACATAAAATATATACATAAATAAATACAATAAAAACAAATTAAATCAACTGTCCCTGCACTAAAATCCCCATTTTAAAATTAACATTCCCTAACCCCTGAGGTAGAGACTAACCTAGGCCGGCCAAGCAGAAAAAGTGAGTTTTTAATTTCTGACGGAAGGAGCGGAGGTCCGTAGTTGTTCTAATGTCGGGGGGAAGGTCGTTCCAGAGGGCTGGGCCCACCACAGAGAAGGCCCTTCCCCTGGGCGTCGCCCGCTGACAAAGTCTAGTGGACGGCACCCGGAGAAGTCCCTCTCTGTGGGAGCGAATCGGCCGGGAAGATGTATGGGGCAGAATCCGATCCCGCAGATAGCAGAAGGCTTAGAAAAGTCTGTGATTTGTCCATTCCTAAAACAAATTAGAATCATGCAAGTAATGGTTTTCTCTGTGACAATCTATGGAAGTGAAAGTTGGGTTTTGAAGAAGCAGGGCAGAGAACACGTTGACACTTTTCAACATTGGAGAAGACTCTTGCAAACACCATAGTTAAGCAAGGGAATAAACAAATCATAGAACAAGTCTATCCAGAGTTTTTTTTTCTCAAGGCACACCAGGCTTAAATTATCATATTTTGGACACATTATGCTAAGATCTAGATAACTTGAGAACTCTATAATACTGGGAAAGGTAGAACAAAAGAGAAGGCAATTAGGAGCCATTTTGCAAAACTCCTTCTCTTGAATTACCATACAAATTTCACACACTTTTGATCGAATCATGTGTTTTCACCATTTCCAGCCTTTATTAGGCTTCTGTTTTCAGAACAACCATGTTTTTAGGAGACCAATGCTAAGCCAGGTCCAAACCCCCCAGAAACCTGACTTCTCTTTCATTTTCCATTCCAATTCTCTCTCTCTTCTCTTTTCCTTCCTTTCCCCAGTGAAAAGATCAAATAAACCTGGGCTCAAAAATTATTTGCAGATGCCTTGGAGCAAAATTGGATCCCTTCCATTGCAAGACACTGGGGGGTGCTCTAAAACTTCCAGCTCAAATATACAGGCCAAGGCCTTTGTCAGAAGGATAAGAGGAGATCAAAGCCTACGAAACAAATGTAGCAGCCTACAACTCTATATCTAGCCTCAGGCTTCAGAGGATGCTTCCTAGCTTGGATTTTTTTTTTAAATGCCTCTTAGGGGAAGCTTAGCAATGAGGTAGAATCCAGTCTGTTTTTCTTTACTCTTGGGCTGTGGCATAGCAGAAGAAAATTATCCATCCATCCTGGTGTGTAAAGTAAAAGTTAATCCACTGGGTATCTTAGCTGGATCCCAGGAAGAAGAGCAGACCAAATAGAAACAACCTTCACATCTGGCCGCCTTCGGCAGCTTCAAGGGCTAAACACCACAGTAGAGTTTATTGCTGATGTTTGTTCTAGGCAACTCATTATTAATATATATTCATATATTCTCCAGGGCTTGCAGCATGCTGAGTGACTAAGCCTAAGCTGCCCCATTCATTTCCCACAATGCATTTTAATGTGCCAGCTTTCCAAGGCGTTCTGGGAAGCCTAACCGGCAGTTAAATTCTGTCACGCAGCCCGCCTGCTGCCTGCTGCCTGCTGGCATTTCCCCCACCCAGTTGAGGGAGCCCTCTAGAGCTTATTCTGCAAAGAATGGATCTCTAAGCAGCCTCCACTATGGGGCCAAGGAAGCTGTAAGGATCTCAATGCATGCCTTGAGGAAGTGGGTCCAATGTATAAATTGAAAAGATGTGTCCATGCAGCTGGCTGACCATGGGCCAGTCACTCATGTTCTCTCTCTCTCAACCCCCCCCCCCCCAGGGTTGTTGCTGTGGGGAAAATAGAAAGAGGAAGAAGTATTATGTCTGTTTGTCGTCTTAAGTTATTTATAAAAACAACTAAGGCTGATAAACAAAGACTACTCAACTTTTGATCATTAGCTATGGAGAGCCAACGAATGTCTGTCCATAGCTAATGATCAAAAATTGAGTAGTCTTTTCTTTCTTTCTCCTCAGGGTCAGATTTCCCGCCAAAATCTCTCTCTCTCTCTCTCTCTCTCTCTCTCTCTCTCTCTCTCTCTCTCTCTCTCTCTCTCTCTCTCTCTCTCTCTCTCTCTCTCTCTCTCTGCCTTCTGGGAACTGGAGTGGGCTTTCTGATTGGTGGAGGGCTGCCTGTCAATCAATGCTGAGAATTCCTTATAAGGCCTTAGTGCAGTGATGGCTAACCTTTTTTGGCTCGTGTGCCAAAAGTGGAGGGAGCGCAGGGGGGGGTCGTGTGTGAGCGTGCCACACCCATAATGCTATGTGCGCAACCCCCTGCTTTTGGCACGCTTTTTTCACCCTCCCCAGGCTCCAGAGGCTTTCTAGGAGCCTGGGGAGGGTGAAAACAGCCTTCCCTCCCCACCTCCACAGGCTTCAGGAGCTTCCCTGAAGCCTCCAGAGGGTGAAAAACGGCCTCAAAAGGAGGCCTAAATCAGCTGTCCAGTGCACACATGCACGCTGGAGCAGACAGGGCAACGCCTCGCGTGCCCTAAGAAATGGTTCTGCGTGCCACCTGTGGCACTCGTGTCATAGGTTCGCCATCACTGCCTTAGTGTCTCTTAGGGCCCTCCCAACTGGTCTCTATCTGCTGTGTCCTGTTTTTGAAGCCCATTGCAGAAGAAAGTCAGAAGAGAAGCTAATGGCTTTGGTGTCCTTCTAGATCTTTCTGACTCTGAGGACTACATCTTATCTCAGCCTCTCTGTTTCAGATGGGCAGGCTACGAGAGCCATCACTTGCATAAATGATGCCAGCAAAACCTGTTTGCCTGAATGGAGTTCTTGGCATTTTAAACTCTCTCTTTGTTTGCCAGATTTTTATCTCACAGAAGAGTCCTTCCTTCAATTTTCTCCATCACAATTATGGTCCCATGGAGTCATTTAAAGCAGGGGTCTCCAACCTTTGCAACTTTAAGTCTGAAGGACTTTAGCTCCCAGACTTCTCCAGCCAGCTTTGCTGGCTGGAGAATTCTGGGAGCTGAAGTCCTTCAGACTTAAAGTTGCAAAGGTTGGTGACCTCTGATTTAAAGCATTAAAAGTGCAATTTTAAAACCTGTGGGGAAAAATTGTTTAAGCCTAACATACACTTTTCTTGTCATAAATTAACTGGCCAAATGTTTTGAGTATTTCTTCCTGTTGTTCTACGGTGTAGACTGGGAAGGAAGGAAGGAAGGAAGGAGAAAATCTTGCAAATGGATTTCAGAGAAAGTGAAAATGACTACTTTATCAAGCTTTAATTTGAGCTTTCACTGCAGACACTCAGAGAAGGAGACTCAAAAAGCTGAAGGTTATTTGCCTGTATTAAAAAAAAATCAGGTGAAGGTTTAAAAAGGTGATTAAAAGCATCTGGAAAGCAAAACATGCTGATGCCTCACAGTAACCTTGTAGTGAGTTGATTTATGACAGTCCAGTTCCACTCGTAACAAGATTATAGCTTCTTCACATCAGCCATTGTGATAAATACCAATTACCTACTTGAATATTGCCATTAAAATTTGCCTAAGTAAGGAGCTGGATCATACATCTCGGTTGATTACATATCAATGATGCTGACGCAGGCCGGGCAACTTCTCAGCCTGCTTAAAGATATGCCGCCCTAATTTAGACCGTGATTTGCATACAATTTTCCCGTACAGCCAAACTTTGAAAAGTATAATTACTTTCTGAATATTCTTCATTCTGATTTGAATGCTGGAAAGGCCACCTAATGAATTGCTTGGGCTAATGAAAACAAACGCACGCCTCGGGAAGAAACAAGTGCCACTGTTCAGCCAGCATGCCATGCAGGGTGTGGGAGATGGTGTAACTCTTTGGAAAATGAGGAGATGAATGTCACAGAATGCCCTGTTTTGTATACAGCAAGTGAATCACAATGGATTGGTACATATGTTAAGGACGCTACCATGGACACTTGCCAGTGAAGTGTTCTTAGTGAGGTCCAATGGTAGGTTCAAATAATGTAACAACCGGTTCTCTGCCCTAATGACCAGCTGGGTAGGCATGGCTCGGTGGTCATGTGACTGGGTGGTCATGGCCAACTCAACGTCACTCACGTCAATGGGCGCTTCACCTTAGCTGTTACACTGTAATAAAGGTTAACTGAAGAGGCAGTTTCTGTAAGCAGGGCAATAAAGATGAGGCTAGAAACAGCACCAGAATGTTTCCTTCCTGCCTTCCTTGCAGGATTAGCCCTGTAAAGTGGGGGGGGGGGGAACACAAAATGAGATTTCTTCCAACAACCGGTTCTCTGAACTGCTTAGAAAGTTAACAACCGGTTCTCCCGAATAGGCTGGCTGAATCCCACCACTGGTCCTAGCTACCACCCTACTGGGGAGCAGCTATGTTGACTTGACATGGTACCTTGGACTGATGTGACTGTATGTGTGAGGCTGTGCTGCTACAGCCTTAGGAAAAATTAAAATTGGTACTGTCGCTTCTTAATGGCAAAGTTAAGTTAAGTTCAGTTGCCTTTGCATCGTGCTAGGACACTGGGGCACTCCTTGTCAACTTTACAAGGTAGACCAGACAGGAAACTTGAACAGGTGAGTTAATTCTACTTTTATTGTAAAGCTACTTTAATAGAATCAGGTCTTTCCCACATACCATTACACCATTGAATGCTAATAATGTGTTTATTTACATTTACTAGCTTAGGCAGGTGAATTTGGGAGGCAGAGGAATATTATGGTAGATGCAACTGTTTGGAAAACAAGCAAACACATTTCCAGTAGCAAAGTACAAATTAGATGAATGCAGGGTCATTTGGATTGCAAATTTAATTAGAAGTCCTGTTGGCGTATTAACTAGGAAGTTTGAGAGTTTATGTATAGTTCTGGCCTGTAAACCTGGCAAGTTCTGTTTTTGGATATTGTTCTCTATAAATAGTTGGATGTTTTTTATCTCCTCAAATCCAATGAATTTATATCTGCATACTTCTAAAAGTCTCATTATCAAGACCTGTAATTTGGGTGAAATAGTACAACAGAGGGCAACAATTTGTGAGTCAATAGTATCTCAAATGGGGTAAGCTTACGAAATATGTCCAAAAACAGGGACCCACGACTTCTGAAGGAATGGGATTTGGGAAAGTTGTCACTGCTTTAGTGCTACTGACTGACTGCTGCAGACATGTGATCTTGATTGTCAACATTCTGTGACAGTTTCTGCAGTCTTGCAATCCCTTGCTCCTTCTTCTCTGCCCTCCCAACCACTTGCCAGCCTACTGGGAAGGGAATACAGTGGAAGGGGAAGGAAGAGGAAGGAAGGGAAGGTGAGACTTCTGATGCTGTCTGCTAAATTCTCACAAGGAAAGTGAACCGGGAACCTGGTAGGAAGTCAAAATGTACTTCTATTCCCACTGCTTTTTGCCTGCGCTTGCTCATTCTGCTTCTGTGCTTAGGTAAGGAAATATCTCTGAAATGATGACTCAATAAGATCCAGGTTGTATAGTTACGTCAAAAACAAAAAATCAGTTTTCAAATTTTTAACTCACTGGATTTATCCTGTTTATTCAGAAACTCTCTGCTAACATTATTCTGGTGCATAGTGGCACGTGTGGCTTGCTGTGCTATTTCTTTTGGCAAGATTATATATTGACTAGGAGCAAATACCCCTGTAAGTCACCTGTTTCTAGAAGGCTAATGTCAAGAATTGGCTGGAAAAAACCCCCCAGTCTCTCCTGGAAATGTGAACAGTGTAACTGTGGAAGGCTTTGCTAAGAACCTTCCTCTGTTTTGCATTTATCAGAATCACACAATTTAAGAGGGGGAAAAAAAGGAATGGTGGGTAGCTTGCCAATATACCAAGAGAAACATTCACTATTAGCCAAATTTTAGACCTTTCCTATCTCTTTATTAGTTTTCAAGGGGAAGAAAAGTGGGTGGGAGCAGGGGAAGATAAACCAAACAGCAGACACGGCAACATTTCAATAATAATAATAATAATTTTTATTTATAACCCGCTCTCTCTCCCCGAAGGGACTCGAGGCGGGGCACAGGGAATTAAAAAGTTAGAAAAAATACAAAATATAGAACAATAAACATACATAAATACTGACTAAAAGGCATATTAAACAGAAAACCCTGCGCTAAAATTCCCAAATATTTACTAAAAATCCCTAAACAATCAGAAGAGACTATCCTAGGCCGGCCAAGCGAAAAAGATGTGTTTTTAGTTTCAGACGGAAGGAGCGGAGGTCCGTGGTTGTTCTAATATCGGGGGGAAGGTCGTTCCAGAGGGCTGGGCCCGCCACAGAGAAGGCCCTTCCCCTGGGCGTCGCCCGCTGACAAAGTCTAGTGGACGGCACCCGGAGAAGTCCCTCTCTGTGCGAGCGAATCGGCCGTGAGGATGTATGGGGCAGGATCCGATCCCGCAGGTAGCTAGGTCCCGAGCCATGGAGCGCTTTGAAGATGACAACTAGCACCTTGAAGCGCACCCGGAAGACGACAGGCAGCCAGTGCAGCTCGCGCAAGAGCGGTGTTACGTGGGTGAATCTAGAAACACCCATAATTGCCCGCGCGGCTGCATTCTGGACTAACTGAAGTCTCCAGGTGCACCTCAAGGGGAGCCCCATGTAGAGAGAGTTACAATAGTCCAGTCGGGATGTCACGAGAGCATGAGTGACTGTGCGAAGGGCGTCCCGATCCAATAGGGGGCGCAATTGGCGAACCAGGCGAACCTGGTAAAACGCCCTCCTGGCCACGGCTGTCACTTGATCTTCCATGGACAGCCGGGCATCCAGGAGGACACCCAAATTGCGCACCCCATCCACAGGGGCAAGATGTTCGCCCCCTATGGCCAGCGATGGAGTTAGCTGGTTGAATCGGGCAGCCGGACACCACAGCCACTCGGTCTTGGTTGGGTTGAGCCTGAGTCCGTTACTTCCCATCCAGATCCGCACGGCTTCCAGGCACTGGCACATCACCGCTACGGCATCGTTGGGGTGGTTTGGGGTAGATATATACAGCTGAGTATCATCAGCGTAAAGATGGTACTCTACCCCAAAACCACAGATGATCTCACCCAGCGGCTTCATATATGTGTTGAACAGGAGAGGCGAGAGGACCGACCCCTGAGGCACCCCACAGGTGAGGGGTCTCGAGGTCGACCTCTGCTCTCCTGCCAACACAAATTGCGATCGGCCAGAGAGGTAGGAGGAGAACCACCGTAAAACGGTGCCTCCCACCCCCAACCCCCCCAGCCGATGCAATAGGATACCATGGTCGATGGTATCGAAAGCCGCCGAGAGGTCTAATAGGACCAGGATGGAGGAACAACCCCCATCTCTGGCCCTCCAGAGATCATCCATCAACGCGACCAATGCCGTCTCGGTGCTATGCCCGGGCCGAAAGCCGGACTGGCGCGGGTCTAGATAATCAACTTCCTCCAGGTGACGGGGAAACTGTTGTGCCACCACACTCTCAACAACCTTCGCCAAAAAGGGAAGGTTGGAGACGGGACGATAGTTGTTTAATAAAGCTGGATCCAAAGAGGGCTTCTTAAGGAGGGGCCTCACCATAGCCTCTTTTAGGGAAGCAGGCAAGGAACCCTCACTTAAGGATGCGTTGACAACCTCTTGGAGCCAGCCTCGTGTCACCTCCCAGGATGCCAGTACAAGCCAGGAGGGACACGGGTCCAATAAACATGTGGTGGCTCGCAGTCGCCCACGTAACCTGTCCATATCCTCGGAAGAAACGGAGTCAAACTCCTCCCAGACAAGATCTGCCTCGCGGCATCCCCCTGGGCCATCAATGGGGGCTAGCTCGTTCTGTATCTGAGCGATTTTCTCCTGCAGAAAAATCACAAATTCCTCTGCTCTACCCTGTAGCGGGGCTTCCCGCACCCTCTGTTGAAGGAGGGAGCGGGTCACCCTAAACAGGGCGGCAGGGCGGTTGTCTGCGGATGCTATGAGAGTAGCACAATGATGGCGTTTGGCCACTCTCAGCGCCACAATGTAAGTCCGTAAATGGGCTCTTACCTGTGTCCGGTCAGATTCAGATCGGGTAGACCTCCATCTTCTCTCTAGGCATCTCTCTAGGCATCCCCCTCAGCTCCTCGGTAAACCAGGGGGCCAGGGTGGTTCGCCGCCACAAGAGAGGCCGCAAGGGCGCGACCCGATCCAAGGCTCCCGTGGCCGCAGTATTCCATGCGGCCACGAGGTCCTCCATCGGGGCGCGGGTCAGGGGTACAGGAAGTGGCCCAAGCGCCGTCTGGAACCCATCTGGGTCCATAAGGTGCCTGGGGCGGAACCAGATCGGTGACTCTGGCTCCGCCTCCCCGCGGTGGGGAGTAGCGGTTGGAAAGTCGAGCCGGAGAAGTGAGTGGTCTGACCATGACAAGGGCGTGATGACTATATCCCCTATACCCAGATCACTCTTCCATTGGCCAGAGACAAAGATGAGATCCGGTGTATGTCCACCCTCGTGGGTGGGGCCTTGAATTACTTGGGTCAGGTCCATGGCCGTCATGGAAGCCATGAACTCCCGAGCTACCCCGGATGATTCGCCCACCGATGGCAGATTAAAGTCCCCCATGACTAAAAGTCTGGGGGTCTCGACTGCCACCGTAGCGATCACCTCAAGGAGCTCGGGCAGGGCTGCTGCTACATAGCGGGGAGCCAAGTATACAACCAGCAAGCCCAACTGCCTCCCTAGGCCCCACTTCACGCAGAGGGACTCACAACCGGTGGTCTGTGGCACAATGGTCTCTCTCGGCTCAAGACCTTCCTTAACAATGACCGCTACCCCACCACCCCTGCCTAGAGCCCGGGGCTGATGAAAAGCGCGGTAGCCTGGTGGGCACATTTCAACGAGGGGGAGTCCACCCTCGTGGCCCAACCAGGTCTCCGCTATTCCTGCCAGATCCGGCTCCCCCTCTGACACAAGGTCATGGATGAGGGGGGCTTTGTTGACAACGGACCTGGCGTTGCAAAACATCAGCCTCAGGCCCTGGCTCTGTATTCCCTGACCACCTAGCCTGCGGGGGTTGTGACACCTGACCGTTTGTAACCAACGGCCACGTGTCCCCAACCGGGAGGATGGAACTTGCCTCCCCTCGGACCTGCCTCTCCCCACGACCTTCTGAATGGGAATGCCCTCCGTCGGAACGACTCGTGTTTCCCCCCCCCTCACGGATCCTTCCGCTTCCCTCCGTCGCCTGCTGGCCTGGCCCTCTCTTTCTGACTGTTTGTACCCTCCCCCCTCCTCCCTAGAACCCCCTAAAATCCTAATTAAAAACCTCCCTAAAAAACCCCTCAACCTGCGCTTCGCCCACCTCTTAGGAATAATCAATCCATCATCGAGGTGGGCCCGTGTTAGACAGGAGGGCCAGGCCTGCGAGAGGGGAGACTCCCGCAGGTCAAGGAGGTCGCGTCTAGAGTACATGTTAAAAACCTCAGAGGTAGTCTAAGTCCAGGAAGGCAACAAACACAAGTCCGAAAGCAAATAAAGTGGGTAAGTGCAAGGATATTCTTCAGGGTGGGGGGTAAAGTCAGAATCCAGAGTCTTATGGATGGGGAGATCGAATCCAGTCCCATTACAGGCCCCATCCATCTGTCCTTCCGACCAAAAGGGGCTTAGTTCGTATTTAGTGCCGCATGGCTAATTAGTCCATCATGCGGCCTGATGTAGAATACTGCCCTCTAAAGGCCCAGATGTTGTCAGCCACCTCCTCCAACCCCGTGCACTCACTCCAGATGTTCAGATGTTAACGATCTTCCTGGGTCGTCCTCGGCCAGGTCCACCAATCCACAATCTGGCTGCAGATGTTCCATGCCAGACTGCTCAAACCAGCATACACATCCTCGATCTCCATCCATTACTCCTTCCATCTCTCTCATTCTCTCTCCTTCTTTCTCTCTCCTCCTCTCCTTCTTTCTCCTTCTCCATTTCTTTCTTTCTTTCTTTCTTTCTCCTTCTCCTTCCTTCTCCATCTCCTTCCTCCAACACCACCTTCCTTCCAAGCCTCCGCCTTCTTTCCAAGCCTCCGCACCTTCTCTCACCTTCTCTCTTCCATCCAGCCTCACTTATGAGCAGCCTCGCCAAACACGCCGATCGGAACATGGGGATATTTCGGGCACAGGCCAGGGTAGGACCGCACGACCTGCCACTGGTCGTGCGGCCCGATGGTAACTCTCCTGGCCTGGCCCCATCTCGCAGCCAGCTGATCTTCTTCCGCGTCCCGGCTTGCGGCCTACCTCCCTTCCGGCCGCGCCGGGACGCTCTAGGCCGCAAACAGGCCGAGTCGTCTCTCCGTTTCTTCTTCGCTCCTCATTGTCGCCCGGATAGCTCGCCCTTCAGCCTCGGGCGGCTCGGCGCGACGAGGAGCAGTTCGGCTTGCCAGGCCAGCCCTCGACGATGGAAACTGGGGGCTGGCGGCATCTTCCTGGGGGTGAAACTATCCCCCGGGCTTCTCCCAGCTTCAGAGCGCGACCGCCATGTTGAAGCTGAAAATAGGCTTGCAATATCCTTATTTTCATCTCAGAAACCAATTCTCAATGCCATCCATGAAAACCTTACAGACTGCCCAATGTGCCTTTCTAGAAGTTGCTTCCGAAGTGCGGTTTTTAATATGACAGCAAAAGGAAGGAATTAAGTATTCTGGGAGGACTCATTTTCATTGTATGTTTAGAAAGAAGAGAGGGTTAAACTATTTGATGAAGAGAAGGACCAGGGGAGACATGATAGCAGTGTTCCGATATCTCAGAGGGTGCCACAAAGAAGAGGGAGTCAAACTATTCTCCAAAGCACCTGAGGGCAGGACAAGAAGCAATGGGTGGAAACTAATCAAGGAGAGAAGCAACTTAGAACTAAGGAGAAATTTCCTGACAGTAAGAACAATTAACCTCTGGAACAGCTTGCCTCCAGAAGTTGTGAATGCCCCAACCCTGGAAGTCTTCAAAAAGATGTTAGACAGCCATTTGTCTGAAATGGTATAAGGTTCCTGCCCACGCATGGGGTTGGACTAGAAGACCTACAAGGTCCCTTCCAACTCTGCTATTGTATTATTATCACATTGAAATAAATGTTTTCCACAAAAACCCTGTATTCCAACCAGATATGTGAGATTTCAACTCCAAGATGTCCAGCCAGCAAATATGAACCAGTTGCCAAGCATGCAAATTTTGATCACATGCTCATGGGGATACTGCAAAAGTTGTAACTGTGAAAAACGGTCGTAAGTCACATTTTTCAATGCCATTGTAACTTTAAGCAATCACTAAATGAACTGTTGTTAGTTGAGGATTACCTGTACCACCAGTAATATACATATCACTGATATATGCCCTTAGTAATAGTAATATCTGGAGATTTAAAAAGTATAAGTCAGCACAGGAAGAAAAAACAAAGAGTCTCAAATGTGGAGACTCCAGAAAGAGTGCAGAGAAGAGCAACAAATATGATGAGGGAACTGGAGGCTAAAACATATGAAGAACGGTTGCTGGAACTGGGTATGTCTAGTTTAATGAAAAGAAGGACTAGGGGAGGCATGATAGCAGTCTTCCAATATCTCAGGAGTTGCCACAAAGAGGGAGTCAAACTATTCTCCAAGGCACCTGAGGGTAGAACAGGAAGCAATGGGTTGAAATTAATCAAGGAGAGAAGCAACTTAGAACTGAGGAGAAATTTCCTGACAGTTAGAACAATTAATGAATGGAACAACTTGCCTCCAGAAGTTGTGAATGCTCCAACATTGGAAGTTTTAGAGAAGAAATTGAATAACGATTTGTCTGAAATGGTATAGGTTTTCCTGCCTTGACAGGGAGTTGGACTAGAAGATCTCCAAGATCCCTTCCAACTCTGTTATTCTATTCTATTCTATTCTATTCTATTCTATTCTATTCCATTCCATTCCATTCCATTCCATTCCAGTCCAGTCCAGTCCAGTCCATTCCAGTCCAGTCCATTCCATTCCATTCCATTCCATTTAATGCTGTTTTCCCATTTCAGAATTTGTTCCTCTGAAAGAAAGAACACATACTGTATTCTTGCCCTTACAAAATGAAGACAAGATTGCCACCTTGCTAACTGCCCCCAAGTCTACTTCCATTCTCTTATTCTGAAAAACACCCCACTGGCTGCTCTTTTTCATTATCTATATAAATGGCATCAGTACAACAGCTCTTTCTTGTGTGCAAATGAAACAGATTATGCATGCCGGTCTGCAAAGTGGAACCTGAATTGCATATGGGCGGAAGGCCTAAACTTACAGGGGGTTAAACTTAAGGACAGCAGGCTGAGGATCTGGAAGTCAGCCAAGTGGCTGCCAAGTCTATAGATTTTGGAGCAGCAACTCCTGGGTTTAGGAGTGAGAAAGGAACAGCTAATGAGACTCATGAGATCTGTTAATACTTAACCTAATGCAACACCTACTGGTCCTGCCAATAAATCAAAGGGACCGTGGCTATTGCTTTGCTTCCATTACAGCAATATTCTACCAGTTGGAGGCTGGCTGCTGGGTTGATGCACTCGGATTTTCTTGACCCATTTTATTTTGGGTTGTTGTTTTTTCTTGTCTTCTTCCCGAGGCCAGCTGGAGTCCCTTCGGGGAGATAGGGCGGTTTATAAATCGAATAAATAAATAAATAAACAGTCCTGCCAGAAGCACAGGCAACACCTTTCAGTTTACCTGGTGGCATTTCTAAAAATGAAAAGAAGCTGAATCAAAAGGCCAACAGCAGGCTAACGCTAGGAGTGGAAAGCCCAAAAGTGAGCATAGTACACTTGGCTGGTAGCTAGAAGTGCACAATCACAGTAACAATGGTGACTTGATCTATTGGGCTGCTTCATGTCTGGGAGTTTTATTATAGGAAGGGTTAGCTGGTATGCTACGCTAGGCTAAAATAGGGTTGGATAATTTGGAGTTTGGCATATTGTGAGAAATCCAACCATGCTCATTGCTTGTTTTAATAAGACATGTGAATATAGGTAGTCTTTGTTTAGTGACTACCTCATTTAGCGACCTTTCAAAATTGATGAAAATGTGATTATGTTCGTCCATCATGTTTGAAGAGAACCTTGACATCTAACAGGTTGTGTGCTGTCCACAATGTGTCCGCAGATGGCTGGTGAGGCCTATATGGGCATGAAATGTTTTGCCATATGTTGGGCAGACATTGTTGGGCACCATTGTTGCAGGATTTACAGCTCTGGCTTTGCGGAGTGCTCACTTCCCTTGTGCTACGATAGTTGTTCTGTCTTCAGATATCTGGCAGCCTTGGTGGGTCAGTGTGGGCCATGTCGATCGGTCTTGTGCCAGGGCTTCCCAGGAGGTGGTGTCGATATCTAGGGACTTGAAGGAGGCTTTCAATGTGTCTTTGTATCACTTCCTTTGCCCCCCGAGCAATCACTTTCCTTGAAACAGCTCACCATACAGGAGCTGTTTGGGGATGCGATGGTCTGGCATCCTTGCAACATGGCCTGCCTAGCCACGATGAAAAATGTAACGTTGCAATTGGTCCTCACATTTACAACTTTCGCAGGTTTGTAAAGCAAAGGAGAGCTGAAGTAAGATTGTAAGTTGTGGTTTTACTTACTGACCTCTTCATTTAGGAACCAAGCTGCTAGTTCCAATTGTGATGGCTAAACAAGGAGTACATGTCTAGCAGTATGAGATTCACAAATGAAGGCAAATATACATGTCCCAGGATAATGTTGCAGGATCCAATCTAGGTTGTTCACGGGGATCAGATGTTGATTGGGGTGGATTTACCACCAGCTTATCAGGTACTCAAGAGCCAACCAAGAAACAACAGCCAACAACTTAATATCCGGCCATCAACACTCCAATCAGCAACTAAAAAGCCACATACAACCAGACACCACATAAATACTATGCATAAAATAGCCCAAAGCACACATTATGGTGAGAGAGAAGTTTCCTGAGGATGGGTTCCAGGTATAAATCCGAAAGCTTGGAAGACTACAACTCTGGTTTCAGTGAACCACTCTGATTGGATCATGCAAGTATCATATTCCTCATGTTGCTAAAAAGAATAGCATTTATTAGAACAATGAACATGTGCAAATCAATTCAACGTCATCAGAGAAGCAAACTTTGGACTCTCAAAGTGGAAGGAAATGGATACAAGTTCTACTTCCATAGATTGCCTATGTCTTTTGAAAGTAGAGTATTCTTGTGTAGTAAATAAGTAAGTAAATAAGTAAATAAATAAGCTGATCCTCCAAGGCTGCCAGACATCTGAGGACAGAAAAACAACCAAAGCACAAGAGAAGTGAGCACTCCGCAAAGCCAGAGCTGCAAATGCTGCAACAATGGTGGCCACACATGTCTGCTCGACATGTGGCAGAATATTTCATGCCCATATTTCATACCAGCCACCTGCGGACACATCATGGACAGCCCACAACCTGTTAGATGTCAAAGTCCTCTTCAAACACAATGGATGAACATCATGTCTTTTGAAAGTAGGGTATTCTTCTGTAGTAAATAAATAAGTAAATACTATAAATAGACATTACTAATTGGGGGTTTAAAGAGTCTTTTTACTTAGATTAACTGCTTCCAGCCTAGCCTATAAGGAGGGAATTGTGAATAGCAATTGTGTTTTGTTAGCCCAAGTTTAGAATTCAGCATGTTGTCTGACCTCAGCTATGAAGAGCCATGATAGATTATAATAAGACTCAATTAAGCACATTAGTGTTTGGACTAGAAGGCCACCTAGGTCCCTTCCAACTCTGTTATTCTCTTATCCAGATGTGTTTGGGATGCTCACAAGCCAGGCACAAGAGCAGCAGATCCTTCCTGCTACTATTCCCTAATAATTGATATTTTGAGACAAATCAAATGCCTCTAATCCTGGTGGTAATACATAGCTATCACAATCAATAGTTATTGATCCCTTCTTCCGATGGTTGAACTGATCGAACGGACTAGTACTCATGCAAAGGTTTATTATAGCAGGAGGGCAATCTGCAGCTGCAATGCCACATTGCTAACCCCAAAAGATTAGTGTGCAATCTTCACAACCCTTTCAAAAATTACTGCCGCTGAGCTGTAGTTTAAAATCTGTTGCAAGAGGAAATTTCCTAAATCTATGGAGAAAGAATTATATGAACTCTTAGTTAATTTTTATTTTAATTAAATTTAAGCAAACATTCACTGATGCTAAGTTTAGTCTTGGTGCCAAAGTTACCAAAATTAGTCTTGGTGTTGTCGACTTATTGGAGCACAATCATCATTGAAAAATAAAAAAAATTGACTTTAGCTCAGAAAAGATTGCACATCCCTGTGATGGGATGCCAAGATGTTCTAACTAGAGCATCTGGCAACAGGTAATAAGGTAGCTGAGATTAAGTTAATGGTGTAATGTAAGATAGCTACACTGCAATGCACCCAGTTAATAATTATGGGAAGGTATTGCTGTTCAGCAAAAGATACACAGTTAGGAATGCAAAACATAGAGTCTCGTTCTAATTCCTCATCTTCCGGACATTTGGGATAGTTATTCAATTAATGAATTGCACACATTTATTAGATTCTTATCTTGCCTTTTCTTCAGGAACTCAAAACGGCATCAGTATAGTACTCCTTCCTATACTCTCATTCTCTTAATAACCCTGTGATCTGTCTGTCTGTCTGCCTGCCTGTCTGCCTGCCTGCCTGCCTGCCTGCCTGCCTGCCTGCCTGCCTGCCTGCCTGCCTGCCTGCCTGCCTGCCTGCCTGCCTGCCTGCCTACCTACCTACCTACCTACCTACCTACCTACCTACCTACCTACCTACCTACCTACCTACCTACCTACCTACCTACCTATCTATCTATCTATCTATCTATCTATCTATCTATCTATCTATCTATCATCTATCTATTTGTGAAACATGTACAAGAAAACAAGCATAGGTATCAGTGGTGGGTTTCTGCAGGCTCGCACCTACTCGCGAGGTGAAACCGGTGAGAGGGGGTTCCACCGGCGTACCTGGAAGTAAATCTGGCCCGCCGCTGCCAGTGACCCAACGGGAAGGAAAGGAAAGGAAAGGAAGGAAGAAAGGAAAGAAAGAAAGAATTTATCATCACAATTGAGTCCAACATTTTGGTTGCTAAATGAGTTTCATCACATTTTAAAAGGTGGCCACTCCCACCCTGTCACATGACTGCCAAGCCACGCCCACAAAATAGGCCACACCTACAGAGTAGGTTCTAAAAAAATGTGAAACCCACCACTGATAGGTATGAACATAAACATGAACAAAGGAAGTAAATAAAGATGAAAGGGGGACAGTAAGACAGGGATGGGCCCCTTTACAGACCTCTTAAGAATGGGGTGAGGTCCACAGTAGACAGTTTGAAGTTGAAGATATGGGGGTTTGAGGATGTAACAATGGAGTTGACTAGAGCATTCCAGGCGTTGACCACTCTGTTGCTGAAGTCGTGTTTTCTGCAATCAAGTTATATAGGCTAAGACTGGCACAAAGTCATCTAACAGTGGTTGAGGTGAATTTTAACCTGGATTTCCTTACTTCAGTGCAACATCTTAATCACCATACCATACCACTACATCAATTTACGTCAATTTCTTCCTTTTTCCATGAGACAAATATAATTCTGATTTCCATCTTTCTACTAAATCATCAGGTGCTCCATAGAGATAGATACAAAATGGACTTTCAGTTTTGTGATATTTTTTTTCCTTCCCACATAGACTCCCATTCAAATCTCTCAAAGTTGGCAAAATAAAACCAAATTATGCTTAGAGATAGAGCTGGTCCTTGACTTACAACAGTTCATTTAGTGACTGTTATGACCGCACTGACAAAAGTGACTTCATGACCATTTTGCACACTTGTGACTGTTGCGGCATCCTCATAGTCACATGATCAAAATGTAGACTGCTTGGCAACTGGCATGTATTTACGACTGTTGCAGTGATCACCTTTTCAGATCATCTTCCTGAAGCAAAGTCAATGGGGGAAGAGAGATTCACCTAACAACCGTGTTACTAACAAATGCAGCGATTCACTTAACTGGGGCAAGAAAGGTTATAAAATGGGGCAAAAGTCACCATCTCACTTAGCAGCAGAAATTTTGGGTTCAAAATGTGGCAATAAGTCGAGGACTTCCTGTATAATAAAAAAGAAACCTCCAACGAGCCACTGAGTTTTATATATACATTTTTCTACCATATGTTAGAATTGGTAGTGGCATTTCCTGATCAATGACACAGGGTTAAAGGAAGCATAATTTACAGAGGCACCATTATTAAGGAAACACTGTGTGAAGTCAAACATAAATCACTATATAATGGATGCAGGAGAACAGCAATTGAGACCCACTAGTTCCCTTTATACCACAAGTAATAGGAGATCCTGTGCCATTTCTCCAGGTTAATTGATCTGGAATAACTGTCTTCACCCGAGCCTCATCGATGGATGTACAAAGCAGAGTATAATTATGCATGCTTTGTCGACTGGCATCTTTCTCAGTATTCTTTAGGGGGAGTCCCACTAAAATGTACTGTTTAATAAACACTGCACTGATCTTTGTATTTGCTTTGGGCCCTATGTTGAAATCCACACAGGTCAGGAATTTTAGATGCCATAAAATTATCGAAACTTTACTTTGTTGTTACAGGATATTATTATCATAGAACCCTGAAATCTTGACAGTTTCCCTCTCTTTCCTTCTTATACTGAAGACAGTCAACCTGGAATTTTCCCCTCAACCCCTCCTGTTTTTCCAGGCTAAGATGTCTTCATAATAGCTGTCACATACCTCTTCAAGGCCATCTTCATATTCCTTTACTGTAGAGGACACTTGCTATATTACAATAGTTATATAGGAAATGTGCGTAGGGATGCAGTGGCTCAGTGGCTAAGAAGCTGAGCTTGTCAATCAGAAAGGTCGGCAGTTCGGCGGTTCGAATCCCTAGCGCTGTGTAACGGAGTGAGCTCCCATTACTTATCCCAGCTTCTGCTAACCTAGCAGTTCAAAAGCATGTAAAAATGCAAGTAGAAAAATAGGGGCCACCTTTGGTGGGAAGGTAGCAGCGTTCCATGCGCCTTTCGGCATTTAGTTATGCCAGCCACATGACCATGGAGACATCTTTGGACAGCGATGGCTCTTCGGCTTTGAAACGGAGATGAGCACCGCCCCCTAGAGTCTGGAATGACTAGCACATATGTGCGAAGGGAACCTTTACCTTTACTTTATAGGAGTGTGCAAAGACATAGACACACACTCATATACGCATATATTTTGTATAGTACTTTCTCCTTCCTCCGTCCCTTTCTTAATTAATTAGTCACTGCTTACTATGGAGAGACAAACCTGAGATGGAGCACTCTTGAGGAGAATTGACATTAGAAAAGAAATTCGAGCTGACTTTGAGGATTTCTCCATTGAGAGCAAGACTACAAAATAGAGTCATTGGCTTTTTGGTTTCCTCGCACATCTGTGGTGAGGCCCTTGTGCCTTTAACAACTGCATGGCAGGCAGATGCAACAGCTCACAGTTTTCCCTCTGTGGAGATGGGAAAGTTTCACCTGCCAGATTTCTTATCCAAGTGCTTAAGGCACAGGAACCTTGCCAGGAGAAAAAGAAAAGACAAGAAAAATAAATTGGCATTCATTCAACGATGTGCAAATTTATACACTGCCTATTGTCTAATGCTGCAGCTCAGCTTTTAAAGAACAAAGGCGGCTTTAAAACTGGCCTCCAGCTTGCTTCCACTGGGATATTTTTTTGTTTTTATCTAGACTGCTAGCAGTAGTATGTTGGGGTGGGGAGACGGTATCATATCGTACGTGAGGTCATCTAATCCCAGTGGAAAGATAGGCAGTTCCGCCTACCACCTTTTAAAAAATGTATTAGTTAGAAAAATTAAATACGCTGCCAATTACACAGTTAAGCTCTAGCTGTTAGCTGTCAATTTATCTGCAATTTGGGACTTCAAGCCCCCACGGAGGATAGCCTGGGATGGCAAGAGAAGTCTCCCCTTTTAATAAATGGGATTTTTGTGAATGCCTCGCAAATTCTGTTGCCATTTGGTGAATTAGCTGGCCATCACAGCCCAACACATATTCTCTACAATCAGAATTTGCTTCCAACCCAAAGAGCTTATTCAACTCTGCTTTACAGTCTGCGCAGTGGAGGGATTCAAATTTTTTTGCTACCAGTTCTGTGGGCTACCATGGCGTGGCTTGGTGGGTGTGGCTTGATGGGCGTGGCAGGGGAAGGATACTGCAAAATCCCCATTCCCTCCTGATCAGCTGGGGCTCAGGAGGCAGAGAATAGATGGGGATGGGGCCAGTCAGAGGTGGTATTTGTCAGGTCTCTGAACTACTCAAAATGTCTGCTACCGGTTCTCCAAAATTGGTCAGAACCTGCGGAATCAACCACCTCTGGTCTGCAGTGCATCTTTTGAATGCATTAGACGATAGAAGCTGCCCAAAGTGCAAGTTGGGCCAGAGGTTGGTTTTCCAAGTGCTTTGGGGATCTTTGAAAATATTCAGCTTTGGGTGTACATTTGCAAAATACATTTGTTACTTCCAGTTTTGGTCACCACATTACAAAAAAGATGTTGAGACTTTGGAAAAAGCGTGAAGAAGAACCATTAAAATGCTTAAAGACACTGGAGACTAATACATACAGTATGAAGAATGGTTGCAGGATTTGAATATGGCTAGTCTAGCGAAAAGAAGGACTAGGGGTGACATGATAGCCTCTGTTCCAGTATTTGAAGGATTGCCACAAAAAGCACCAGAAGGCAAGACAAGAAGCAATGGATGGAAACTAATCAAGGAGAGAACCAGCCTAGAACTAAGGAGAAATTTATGTCGGTAAGAACAATTAATCAGTGGAACGACTTGCCTCCAAAAGTTGTGAATGCTCCATCACTGGAGGTTCTTAAGAAGAGATTGGACAACCATTTGTCGGAAATGGTATAGGGGTTTATGCCTGAGCAGGGGGTTGGACTAGAACAGGGGTCTGCAAAGTTGGCTCTTTTAAGACTGGTGGACTTCAACTCCCAGAGTTCCCCAGCCGGCATAGCTGGCTGGGGAATTCTGGGAGTTGAAGTCCACCAGTCTTAAAAGAGCCAACTTTGCAGACCCCTGGACTAGAAGACCTCCGAGGTCCTTTCCAACTCTGTTATTCTTATCAGGTGACTCTAAAGAAACTGTGATTAAAACAAGCACCACATAAGGTTATCTAAAACTTCCTCTCAGTGTCACACATATTCAGACATGAGATCACGAAGTCAACAAGAATCTTCCTGGACTTGGTAGCCTCCCGATACACTGAAGCTGGACTCAGAAACCATCCTGGTTAGAATGGTTGAAAGAGATTCCTGATATACCTGTAAGGTATCAATTTGTCGAATAAAATTCTCTAGCAACACCACTGGGGAAAGGAAGTCTGCGGCAGTGAAACCTTCCATAATAAACTTCTTGGTGGAATATGGCCTGTGCCTCTTTTGCCTCTAGCAAGCGAGTTTCAAGGAAGGATTTTCCTAGTTAGCTGCCTTTTCCTCTGCTTCTCCTCTTTTTAAAAAAAAAATCAAAAAAAATCTCACTCCATTCTTCGTCTCTCGCTCTCTTTCTCCCTCCCCATCTTCTTTTTTGCTGCCCTAATTTTTCGTTCACCTATAATTTTCTCCATTGACTTTAATTAAGTTCTCCCCAGGCTTGCTCAGTAGGCAGGCTTCCCTGGGTCTAATTAGACTCTCATCATAAGTAATCTACATGGAAAGGAGACACGTGTGTAGCAGCACAGCGCGCACGCAAGCAGGAGACCCTGATTTATGGAGAGACTACAGCAAGCAGATGGGTGCATAAAACATGACAAATAATTCTGGTGCAATTTAAAAAGAAAAGGGAAAAAAAGGAGTGGGAACGCAGCCAGATGCACGCACGCACACACACGCACACGCACGCACACACACACGCACGCACGCACACACACACACACACACACACACAGAGCAAAAACTTGGAGGTGTCTCTGTGCGCTTGGGCAAGTCGGATTTTTCTCCCTGTGTCTCTCTTCAGGTATCGCTACCTTCACTCAATAAAACCAATAGAGCAGATCAGAGTAAATCACCATTGGCTGGGAAAGCAGGACTCATTGATAATGATGATTCCCAGCTGAGCCATAAGGAGACATCTCCTGCTGATCTGTTTCTTACTATGTACTTAAGAACCAAGGTGTGCGCTGAAATAATTATTGGATGGAGGTTACCCATGGTGTGGCATTTTGGAGTGTTTGCTCAGAGATGGAGGACTGGTGTATTTAGACACCGAGGAGTTCGTTTGCCTGCTCATGCAATTGGGAAGCTCAGACTACAGCTTGGGCAACTATGTCTGTCCAAACATTTCTCTATGGAGGGATGGGGGTGGGGGGGCATGTCTTGAAGGAACAGGAAGGAAAGCTTGAGAGTGGTGGGTGGCCTAGGGGTAGTCTAGGGAACGGGCATCATGAAAGCTGTAGGGCAGGGATGGCGAACCTTTTAGGCACCAAGTGCCTTTGGATGCTTGCCAAACCCGCAACCCAGAAGAGGAGCTGCCCAGGGTGCTTGCACATCCCCAAAAATGTACTTCCGGTTTCTGGTGCGTGAATGCACGCTGGCCAGCTATTCTCCAGTAACTGGCATATAGGCGTGCACGACGATCAGCTGGCCGGCAAGCATGCTCATGCAAGAAAATGGAAGACTACCTCTTCCAGTTTCTAGCATTGTTGCATGCACAAAGGCCAGCTGATCGTCATGCGTGCATGGATGCCAGAAACCCAGAAGAGAAACAGGCAATGTTGTGTGTGCCAGGTAACATGGCTCTATGTGCCACTTCGGACATGCGTGCCACAGATTCGCCATCATGGCTGTAGGGCTTTGTGGCCCTTTAAAAGCCTTTCTGTAGCCCACAGATCTCAAAAACGTTGTTCAACCACAGCTGTTCATGTTTTCCAAACTTTGTGAGATCAAAAAAGCACACAGTAGCATTTACTCTAAAACAGGGCTTGCATAATTAAAGACTAGGGGATGTGGTGGCCTAGCGGTTAAGACACTGAGCTTGTCAACTGAAAGGTTGGCAGTTCGAGACCCAAGTACAACGAGATGGGTTGAACTCCTGTTCTTGCCGCAGCTCCTGCCAGCCTAGCAGTTGGAAAATTTGCAAATGCAAGTAGATAAACAGGTACCTCTTCAGTGGGAAAGTAACAGGGTTCTATGAACTTTGGCGGATAGTCACGCCGGCCATATGACCACAGAGGTTTCTTTGGACAACACTGGCTCCCTCGGCTAAAAACAGAGATGGGCAGGACAAGGGAAACCTTTACCTTTTAATTAATGACAAGCTGGGAAAAATACCAAGGAGAAGCAATAGAATAACTTGAAATGAGCCTTGCCTGGCAAGATGTAATATGCCTCTGTTTACTGTAGCCTTCTCACTATATATAAAGAATGGTTCCTACTCATCAAAAGATTACCAATCCTTAAGAGCATCTGTAAATCTGCTGCCATTGAAAGAGATTTCTAAAGAAGGAACAGCCAGGCTCTTCTAGTTTATTGGCCAATGGTAGTAATTCCTCCCACATGAACAACCCCCAAATTATTGCAGTGCTGCAGTTAATTCTGATTGCTCAACAGAGGTGAAAAAGTAGCTACACCTCTCAAGAGTCTGGGGACTAGAAACAGGAATCACAAGGGCATGTCCATAACTCTGCAAGGCAGATGTGTTTGGCAATTAATGGTTGATCTCAGGTCACCCCAACCACCTGATGGCTAAGTGGGCATTTAAACTGGATTTCCCCAATCTTAGTCCAATACTTCTGTTCTGACCAAGGCTTCCCAAGAGCATGAAGCAAACCCCTTGTCCCGATTATTAATTGACTGTGAATTCTGATCATTCACATCCAACAATGTCTTTCAAGGGAGGATTTACAGTCACAGACTTTATCTAGCTTGGAGAGCTGACAGGCCGATATCTGCAGAACTTGGCAAGGAGTCTCGGAGAGTCACGAACCAATTAAGTGAATTAATTGTCTCCTGCAAACTCCACTCCCCTTTCACGCCACTTTTATTTCCTCTGGGAGGGGCCATTCATCATCCACCTGTGGCCTTACTCCCAAGTTCTTTAGATGTTCTCTTCATCTGGCAACTCTGCGCATGCGGACACTGGGAACAGGCTCCAGCTGTTCATCTGCCTCACTGATGTCTAACTCTGAAGGCAGTTGATAACTGTCAGATGGCCCTGGCCCCCTCTCTGCCTCCAACACAGAGCCCTCATCAGAGCCTTCCCCAGGCTCCAGGATTGGCCCATGTCCCTCTCCAACCTTCTCATTGTCCGAATCTGCTGTCAGCTCCGCTGGCCGCTGGCGGGCTACAGCAACTTCAACATTAACCACTTACTGGAAAAACAGTACCAAATCTCCTCAAATACTTTGAGAAGATTACCACCAGAGAGCATTTTCTCTCAATGAATTTCCCCATGTTCAAAGATGCTAACTTTGTAAAGGGTGGGGATCAGAAATGATAAGAGACTTAAAAAAACCTGGCTTGGCAAATCTTTGTGATTTTCCTAATTTCAACAGGAGCCACTTTTAAAACACAAGAAAAAGCATACTCTCCTGTTTGTGCATGTATTTCATTTTCAGCTTGCATCAGATAGGACAGAATTCCTCAAACTGGCACTCCTCGGATGTTCTGAACGGCACTTCCCAAAATTCGCAGCCACCATGCCTGAAGCTGGGGAATTGTGGCTGTGGTGCCTCAAGACCCCTGGAAAAGTGCAAGTAGAAGAGGCAGAAATGGGGTCCCTAAAGAAATAACAGGCGCTGAGCTTGTCGATTAGAAAGGTCAGCGGTTCGGCGGTTCAAATCATTAGTGCTGTGTAACAGAGTGAGCTCCCGTTACTTGTCCCAGCTTCTGTCAACCGAGCAGTTCGAAAGCATGTAAAAAATAGACTAGAAAAAGAGGAACCACCTTTCCTGGGAAGATAACAGCATTCCATGTGCCTTTGGCATTTAGTCATGCTGGCTATATGACCACGGAGATGTCATTGGACAGCGCTGGCTCTTTGGCTTTGAAACAGAGATGAGCACCATACCCTAGAGTCAGGGGCAACTAGCACATATGTGCGAGGGGAATCTTTACCTTTAAATAAATAACTGGTGCGACAGCTGGGAAAGTGAAGGTCCTTGATGCTTTCTGAGTTTGGCCAATTTCTGGCAGGCATTTCATTACCCAAAATAGGTAACATCATCAGTGCTGTAATGACGTGACTAGCACTGAGGATGGTACCTAGTTTGGGTAATGAAACATCTGAAAGAAAACAAGCATGCTCAGAGAGAACGGAGGGCCCCACAATTCAACCTTGAGCTACAAATGTTCTACAAAGGTTGGTAGCTGGAGAAATATGAATTATGTCTAGTTTAATTGCTGCCCATCCCTTCTCTTGGTGTCATAATTGATGAGCACTCAATGTGGCCATGTGGTCCACGGGGGCTAGGTGGATGTTGGAACTTCAAAACTGGGTCGAAAGTATCTTTTTCAGGGTTCCTTTAAACTTCAAACGGTTGCTAATCAACTGGTAGTAAATCAAGGACTACTGTATTACTTTCAACTTCACGTCTATGGGATTGGCTTCTTCGATCACCAAGTATCAGGGCACCCAAGCAACTAGCCCAGGGTTGGGCAAACTTTGCAACTTTAAGTCTGAAGGACTTCAGCTCCTAGACTTCTCCAGCCAGCTTTGCTGGCTGGAGAAGTCTAGGAGCTGAAGTCCTTCAGACTTAAAGTTGCAAAGTTTGCCCAACCCTGAGCAAGCCCTTTCCTGGGTCTTACAACAGAATTTTAATTTGATTTGATAGCCAACGAGATGTAAAACATAATAAGAACTGTAAGAGAATGAAAGAAAACAAACAATCCTAGCTAAACCCTGCATTTTATTCATTTTTTAAAAAAAATCTCTTTATTAAATTGAAAACAAAGAGACAAAACAATGTATTGATTTCAACACATTCCAAAACACTATAGCATAATCTACATTAACAAGATAATAACTACAAACATAAGACACAATGCATAGAGTTTAGAAAAGAAAGGAAGGGATTTTTTTTTTAAAAAAGAAATAAATTGCATGGAAATGTATAATCACAGGCAAAATTGAGCTGAATTCAGCACCGCCCCTCGCAGATCTATGTCAATGTGTGTTGCATTTAAATTAGCACTCAGAAGTAGAATGAAGGCCACAGCCGGTTACTAGAGGCCTCTTTTAGTCTTTGCTTTCAGAGAAGGAAGAAAAGCAAATCGCCCACCCTTTTTCTTTTGCTCCAGTAAGTTTAGGGTCAACATTAGACTTCAGAATAACAGAATAACAGAGTTGGAAGGGACCTTGGAGGTCCACTATTAAAAAAATGTTGAAACTCTAGAAAGAGTGCAGAGAAGAGCAACCAAGATGATTAGGAGACTGGAAGCTAAAACATACGACAAAAGGTTGCAGGAACTGGATATGTCTAGTTTGATGAAAAGAAGGACTAGGGGGAGACATGATAGCAGTCTTCCAATATTTGAGGGGCTGCTACAGAGAGGAAGGAATTCAGGCTGTTTTCCAAAGCACCTGAAGGCCAGAGAAGAAATAATGGATGGAATCTGAACAAGGAGTGATTCAACCTGGAAATTAGGAGAAATTTTCTGATAACAATCAACCAATGGAACAGAAGTTGCCTTCAGAAGTTGTGGGAGCTTCATCACTGGAGGTTTTCAAGAAGTGACCGGACTGCCATCTGCCAGAAATGATGTAAGGTCTGCTTGGACGGGGGTGGGTGGTGGGTGTTTGACTAGATGACCTACAAGGCCCCATCCAACTCTGTTAATCTGATCTGCTCTGAACTCCCTGCTCAGGAGACCCCCTGCTTAAGAAACCCTATATCATTTCAGACAAATGGTTAACTCTTCTTAAAAAACGTCCAGTGTTGGAGCATTCACAATTTCTGGAGGCAAGTTGTTCCACTGATCAATTGTTCTGACTGTCAGGAAATTTCTCCTTAGTTCTTGGCTGCTTCTCTCCTTGATTAGTTTCTGCATGCGTGCATTTCAGCCCTACTGTCCACTCTTCAATAGATTATTTTTTGTCTCCCACATACCTTTATTTCTGGGGTCCAAAATACTTTATGCTTTTTAATACCACACCAGTTAATCCATGCTTATCATATCAAGTCTTTATATCAAGCATGGGGAATCCGAAATCTCAGAGCAGCATGCATTATTTTCTTACGTTTTGTGTGGGATTTCCCTGGACTTCCATCTCATTGTACTTGCTAAAAAACAACACTGCAGTTTCCTAATACTTTTGAGTTCTGAAACTTTGGCTGCGTTCCTACAAAATGCCTAACCCATTTACAAATTAATTAATTTTCTGGGTTTGTGCAAAATATTGAACCATAAACCATGCAGCTGGTCTCCTTTCACACCTTACTACAAGTCATATTAAAGGTTAACACTAAGCCTAGTTTATTGTACAAATGTGGCCAATAGTTCATTTATAATGGATTAAACGGGTTGAGTAAACATATTGATATAGTAGTACAATCTGTGGAGTCAGCTTCATACGGTACAGTATATTTAAAAAACAATGAAATGAAATTTCCCAGTTCTTCCCTAATGCCAGGCAAATATGTGAAATCCTGCTTCCATCCATAATCCCTTGGCACAATTTCCTTATTCAGTATTGTTTCTCCTCCCACCTCTCCCAAAATAATACCGTACGTATACAAAATAGTCCTCGACTAACGACAATTCAGAGGGATGCGGTGGCTCAGTGGCTAAGATGCTGAGCTTGTCGATCACAAAGGTCGGCAGTTTGGCGGTTCGAATCCCTAGTGCCGCATAACAGAGTGAGCTCACGTTACTTGTCCCAGCTTCTGCTAACCTAGCAGTTCAAAAGCATGTAAAAAATGTAAGTAGAAAAATAGAGAACACCTTTGGTGGGAAGGGAACAGCGTTCCATGCGCCTTCGGCTTTTAGTCATGCCAGCCACATGACCATGGAGACGTCTTCGGACAGCGCTGGCTCTTTGGCTTAGAAACGGAGATGAGCATCGCCCCCTAGAGTTGGGAATGACTAGCACAGCGACCCATCGACGCGGCCACGGAAACCAGGGCCTCCCCACGGGCCACCTCGAGCGCTTTCCTGCCGGCCAACGACGACCAGGCGAGGACGCTCAACCTCGAGCTCTCCCTGCCGGCCAACGACGACCGGGCCAGGACGCTCGACGACCTCTCAAGCTGCGGCGGCCGAGACCTCGAAACCGCGCTCGCTGCAGCTACCCCCGGCAGCGGTCGACAACCTGCCGCGGGACACCGCAACCTGGGCCTCCCCACGGGCCAGGACGCTCGGCTACCTGCCGCTGGCCTCACCACGGGCCACCTCAAGCACCTTCCTGCCGGCCCACGACGACCAGGCCAGGAAGCTCGATCAGGGCCTGCGAGACGGCCGAGACCTCGACCCCCTACCGTGGGGAAAGCCTTTCCCCGGGGCGATTACCCGTTCAGGGCCCCATCGGTCGCCGCTGCGGCCATAGGGGCCACCGGCACCAGCGCCGGCCACCCCACGGGCCACCGGCACCAACGCCGGCCACCCCATGGACTCCGCGGCGGATTCCGGACAACCGGCAGTCCCAGCCGCCGCCACCAACGAAACAAGACGCCAGACCACCGCCGCGCCAGCAGCACCAGCAGCAGAGCAGCGGCAGCCGTCCAGCAGCAACAGCGGCAACCATCCGGCTGCCTCGCTGGGGTCCAACAACCCCGCCCGGCCGGGCCTGGGTTTCCCCGGCTTCCGGCGACCATCTTCGGCCTGGCCCGGCTGAAGCCGACCAGGCCCTCCCATCGAAGACCACGCCTTCTCCTCTTCGCCTGACAACCACCAAGGCCTGGCTCAAGCCGACCAGGCCCTCCCATTGAAGACCGCGCCCCCTCGCCCGACTCACCACTCCTGATGACCCCGCCTCTTCGGGAAGGCCCTCCGACGCCGCCGCCCGGAGCTACACCCCGAAGGGAGGAGCTTCAACGGGCACGTCCTTCTCCTTCTGCTGCCGTAGTGACTCTGGAGCGATTAGAACAGACTGCGCATGCTCCACTTCTTGATGGACAGTTTTCGCGCACGCGCAGAGGGAGGGGGGAAAGGGGTGTTGTGTCCTCGACCTGCGACCGGTCTCGACTTACGACCGGCCGCAGGTCTTCCAGGCTGCCTCTTGGAGCCTTGGTAACAGGCTGTAGCAAGGCAGCCAACTGACAGACGCGCCTGATTGGCTGAGGCGCGCCTGGCCCTTGCTGCAGCCTGATTGGCTCCCCCTTTGACAGCTCCAAATATAAAGAGCTGTCAAAGCGCGGGAGCCCCTGTCTACCGCACCTTTTCTTTAACTGAACTTTCTTTCCTTGTAAGCTGTGCCTAGCTAAATAAAGCTATGTTTCTGAGCAAACCTGATGTGGACCCACTTATTGACCGAAGCCATAACACCAGATCTGACCCCGTCCTCTCCCGGGTCGCCACTTGGGTCCTGCGGGGGTGGCCACCGGCCGCCGTGCCCGCTGAGTTCAGGCCTTTCAAGGCCCGCCAGCTGGAGCTGTCGCTCCACAGCGGGTGCTTGCTCTGGGGGGACCGTGTCATTCTCCCTCCGCCCCTGCGCCGTCAGGTACTCGAAGCCCTCCATGCCTGCCACCCGGGCATAGCCCGCATGAAGGCCCTCGCCCGGAGCTATGTCTGGTGGCCGGGCATGGACGAGGAGGTGGCCGCCTTCGTTGGCGCTTGCCATGCGTGCCAGTCCTCCCGCCCAGCCCCTTCCGCTGCTCCCTCCCGGGCCTGGGATGTCCCCAAGTCACCGTGGGCCCGCGTCCACATAGATTTCGCGGGCCCGTTCCAAGGCCGGACCTTCCTGGTGGTGGTGGACGCTTACTCCCGCTGGGTGGAGGTCATCCTCATGGCCTCCACCACGGCCGAGAGTACCGTGCGTGCGCCCCGGCGCCTCTTTTCCACGCACGGGTTGCCGGACACCCTGGTCTCCGACAACGGCCCCCAATTTCACTCCTCCACCTTCCAGGAATTCCTGGTCTCCCTGGGGATCCGTCACGCGCCTACCGCCCCCTACCACCCTGCCGCCAACGGCCGAGCGGAACGGGCCGTTCGCTCGGCCAAGGAGGCCCTCGGCAGGATGGCCGGGGGGGACTGGCAAGCAAGGGTAGATGCTTACCTCCTCGGTCAGCATTCTACGCCTTGCCCGACGTCAGGGAAAAGCCCCGCGGAGCTGCTGATGGGCCGCCGCCTGAGAACCGAATTGGACCGACTGCACCCCCTCTACAACGAGGTGCAGCCGTGCAACCTGGGGGTTCCCACTCCCCGCCTTTTCACCTCGGGCGAGGAAGTATTCGCCCGGAACTTTGCCGGAGACCCCCAATGGGTCCCCGCAACCGTAGACGCACTAACCGGGCCGTGCTCTTATAGGGTTCGGAGACCCGATGGATCCGAGTGGCGGCGCCATGTGGACCAACTGAGGCGCCGCCACCCAGTGCAGGACGTCCCGTGCCCCCGACCGTCAAACGCGGACCAAGCGGCAGACATCCCGCTGGACGACCTGGAACAGCCGGCCGAACCTTGGCCGGCGGCGGGCTCCAACTCCGACGCAGGACCATCCCCGGGGCTGACGGCGAAGGAACAGCCCTGCCTGGGGGGGCCCCGAGACTCCGCCCGGCTGCATCTACCAGCCCGGCCCCCTGCTCACTCCGAATCGTTAGGCCCAACTGGCCCGGCCTACCCGTCCCCTCCGCACCGGGGACTTGACTTTGACTCAAACCCGAGCACCACGCCCCCTCGCCCCATCCTACCTGTTTTGGAGGCTTCCGGCTTTTCGCAAGGCCGCTCTGACGTAGTCCGGGACTACACCCCCGGCAGGGAGGAGCCCACTCGGACACGTCCTCTTCCTCCGCCTCCCGAAGTCGATCTGAGGCGCTCGGGGCGGAGTCGACGCAGCCCCGCCTACCTCAGCGAGTACGTATGCTAATGGGCCCGCATGCGTACTCGCTGGGGGGGAAGGAGTGTTATGTACTGACTCCCGTTTGAATTCCCCGGCAACAGCCAGTCGCGTCTGATTGGCCAAGACGCGACTGGCTGCAGCCGAAGCGGGAGACGCGCGGATTGGCCGGCTCAATGACAGCTCCATATAAAAGGAGCTGTCAGAGAGAAGGCGCGCGCTTTTTGTATTACTTCAACTGTTGTTGCTGTTTGGTTGAGTTGCTTCAATAAAGAGCCGTTGGATCAACCGGGTCTGGACCCTCCTTTCCCAAAACTTAACAGTCGCCACTGTCATGTGATCAAAATTCAGATGCTTGGCAACTACTTCAGTTGGAGGCTTCAGTTGGTCCAGAATGCAGCCGCGCGAGCAATTATGGGCACCTCTAGGTTTGCCCACGTAACACCGCTCTTGCGCGAGCTGCACTGGCTACCTGTCGTCTTCCGGATGCGCTTCAAGGTGTTAATTACCATCTTCAAAGCGCTCCATGGCTCGGGACCTAGCTACCTGCGGGATCGGATCCTGCCCCATACATCCTCACGGCCGATTCGCTCCCACAGAGAGGGACTTCTCCGGGTGCCGTCCACTAGACTTTGTCAGCGGGCGACGCCCAGGGGAAGGGCCTTCTCTGTGGCGGGCCCAGCCCTCTGGAATGACCTTCCCCCCGATATCAGGACAACCACGGACCTCCGCTCCTTCCGCTTAAAATTAAAGACACACTTTTTTCGTCTGGCCGGCCTTGGGTAGTCTCTTTTTAGGTTAGGGGTTTTTAGGGGTAATTTTTAGTTTAGTTTATGGGTTTTAGCGCAGGATCAATTTAATCTATTTTTAATTTTGTATTTTGTATTTGTCTGTGGTTTTATTTGTATTTTTAATTGCCTGTGCCCCGCCTCGAGTCCCCTTGGGGAGAGAGAGCGGGATATAAAATTAAATTATTATTATTACTTCATATTTATGGTGGTTGCGGTGTCCCGGGGTCATGTGATCACCTTTCGCGAACTTCTGATGAGCAAAGTCAATGGGGAAGCCAGTTAACAACCGTGTGACTAACTTAAGAACTGCAGTGATTCACTTAACCCGTTGTGGCAAGGAAGGTTGTAAAATGGGGCAAAACTCACTTAACAACATAGCAATGGAAATTGTGGGCTCAATTGTGGTGGTAAGCCGAGGACTACCTTCTTTACAGTAGGTCTCTGGTCACACTAAAAGTTGGCAGTCTCTGCTTTGGATTTGGTGCCACAGCTAGAATGTCTGGATTGGATGTGGAAAATCATATTAGAGGGTCATATTAAAACTGGTTATCTATCAGAAACGGAGAGATATAGTGTGAAAGCAGATAAATGTGCTGGTGTAGTGAAAGCGCAGCCTTGGCTGCAAGGTCAGATGGACATCCTAGCGACTGTTTAAAAAAGGAAATGTGTGAATAGCGGCTACAATTCTTTGATGCTGCAGGCAAGGCAAAAGGAATAGCTCCAAAAGTCAGGATCATTTTCTATAGCTCATGTAGTAACAGTAATGGAGAGTAAGAGCTGCATTGTTTCAAGAAGTCGCAAAAAAAATGTATGATTTTTACATGAAATAAATTTACGTTTTACTGGCTAAAGCACTTCTCTCTCTCTCTCTCTCTCTCTCTCTCTCTCTCTCTCTCTCTCTCTCTCTCTCTCTCTCTCTCTCTCTCTCTCTCTCTCTCTCTCTCTCCCCCTTTCTCTCCTTCCCTCCCTCCCTCTAAAAAGTAGCACATAAATTTAGGTGCAAGTCCTAAAAAGCGCCTGGGGAATTTTTTGCTGCCCAGGGAGATCAAGCACCATGAAATTTGCATGCTTGAATTAATGTAATCTCTGGAAAATGTATCCAGACACCATTCCTCCTTTCATGTTAATTAAGGCTGAATGCACCTATCACTGAAATAGTAGGATTAATCAACGTGTTCGTTAAATGTAGATTAAAAGTGTGGACTGCAGCTCTAATTTTAATCAACTGCCCATTGGGGGGAAAAAAGAGAGTATTTGGAATTACTGCAGTGCCTGAGATATTTTCCCCCCTCTCTCTTCTCTCCTCCTTTTCTCTTCTGCAGGAAGAGTAGATTGCCTAGGACAGACACCCCCACCCCACTTTCTGGACCAGATTCTGTGACCGAGTCATGTCACATTAAGCCATAACCTTTGGTGTTTGTTCCTCCATCACCTGTTGGAGTTTGGCATTTGTCATTCTGGAGACCGTCATTAAAACACCTATGTATAGAGTCCAAAGTCAAATGGTTCTTTCGGATTCTATCAAAACCTATGTAGTTAAGAGTGCTGTGTTGGAGTATGTGACAGTCATACACCCACTTCCTTCAGTCTAACCCCGTGATGGCGAACCTATGGCATACGTGCCACAGGTGGCACACGGAGCTAATATCATTGCCCTAGCTCGACTCCAGCACACATGCGCACGCTGGCCACTGCCCTTCCCTTCCCAGGAGTCTCCACACAATGCCAGGTAAGTAACAGGGCTCGCATGGAGGTTCTGGGAGGGTGTTTGCTTTTTCTCCCTCCCCAGGCTCCGAAAAAGCCATATGCGCATGCGTGGGACAGCGGGGGTATGTGTGTCAGGCATGCATGCGCAGGGGTCATGGTGCAAGCAGGGCATTGTGTTATGGCTATGCATGCATGTATGCATTCACATGTGTGCTTTGGGCACCTGAGGCTGTGTCTGCATTTGTGGGGAAGTTGTGGGGGGGGGTATGCATGCATGCGCAGAGGTCACAGCGCAGGTAGGGCATTTAATTATGGGTGTGCACGTGTGTGCTTTTGGCACCCAAGGGAAAAAAGGTTTGCCATCACTGGTCTAACCTGTGTAGCCTGGTGATTGCCTGATCCCTGTGACAGTTAAAAAAGAACTTCCCCCCCCATCAGATCTGTCTTTAACATTTCCCCTAAGTCAGGGATGTCTAAACTTGGGAACTTTAAGACTTGTGGACTTCAAGTCCCAGAATTCCCCAGCCAGTTCTGGGAGTTGAAGTCCACAAGTCTTAAAGTTCCCAAGTTTGGACATCCCTGCCCTAATTTAATTTATTATATTTATAAACCGCCCCCTCTCCCCGAAGGGACTCGGGGCGATGTACAGGAAAATTAAAAAACCAACTAAAAACATACAATACACACAAATTTAAAAAACGAATTAAACTACCCTGTACAAAATTTAAAAACCATTAAAATTACCACCCATTTAAAACCCAATAAACAATTTGAGAAAACAGACTGGGGTGAGAAGCATAGATTAGGCCAAGCCGGCCTGATGAAACAAATAAGTTTTTACTTTTTGGCGGAAGGCGCGGAGGTCCGTAGTCGTTCTAATACCCGGGGGTAGGTCGTTCCCTAAGTAGTCAAGGACTGAGTATTGCTGTGTTAGGTCACATGGGAAAATCCTGAGCTCAAATTCCAACTCAACCCTTCATTGACAATATTTGTAAACTAAGATCAAGGTGTTGATACATCGTACCTGTCCACCATTTTTTAAATGCAGAATAGAGAATGGACCACATGACCAGCTACCATTATTTACTGGCTGCATAAGGTGACTTGCTCTGATCTGAACAAGGAGCCGGACTGGGAGTATAACAGGTGCAAACTAAGCTGCCATTTTCCAGCTGAGAGAAAGGCCTTCAAAAGAAAAGAATAAGAAAGAAAAAAGCACCTTTGGGACAACCTGAGATTCTTTTATTCTCCTCGGAAGTTGTCTTGGATATAGGGATTTGATCCCATGGATTGCATGGGTTCAGTAAAGCTGATGGAATGGGGTTGGGATACTGGTTAGGGCCATAAATGAGCTGGGTTTGTCCTTTCCAAGTAGGCGTGATTCAGATGGGCTGGCAGCACTGTATTGCTTGGGACAATATGACTGAAGGGAGTTCAGGGATATATGAAATATTGCTGATGAGAAATTATCTTGCAAGCTGCATGTTCATTTTATTGAGAGTAGGAATTAGATGCCCATAAATCTTTCCAAGAGCTTTTCAGGTGCTTTTTACGGCTGGTGCGTGCAATTTATTGTATTGTATGCAGGGGAGGGAAAAAAAAGGATAATTTAAAAGGACACTGTCAAATGCACTTTATGACTTGTATTTATTTGTTTTTAATCTCCTTTGTTTCCAAATGGTTCCACGGCAAGGAGAAATGCAACTCTGCCTTGCTGAATGGAGGCAAATTTGGATATTTTATCTCTTCTCAGTTTTCCAGGGCAAGTTGAGAAATAAACTGGCAGAGAAATTAGCCCTGAAGACGCCTTGCAGCACAAAATATCCTGCTGTGTGCGTGACCAGCCTTCGGTTCCATGGAACGGATCATTTCTATTGCACAAAACCATGTTAATGTTGCTATGTGCATACATGTCTTTGTTGTGTGCTCTTATAGTCATCCTTTCATTTCTCCTATTCATATTTTTTCAGTCTTTCCGTTGCCTAAAATTGTTACCGTTTGCAGCTCGTTTCTTTAGCTTAGCCTCACGACTCCCATTTAATTAATTAATTAATTAATTAATTACAGGATATTACAGTACTCACAATGCTTTTAATGTATCATTGGAGGAGCGTTGTAAGCTAGGATAAAAAAAAAAGGGCAGTTCTAGAATCTTCTCTTGGCTGGAAAAATGTGCTTCAAATAAATACAGAATAACTACCTAATTCATAATCGTGAAGAGGGTGGTTATATCCGTTGAAGAGCTCGCAATTCTGATCATGGCAGTCTTGCTTTTTACTGTATATGTCACTATGGAAGAGAAAATATAGAATAACATTGATGAATCTGTCAGTTTTGGTTTTCTTGTAGTTCCGTGCTTTGTCAACTTTTACATTATTGTGCATATTGCTTCTAATTCATTTGGATTTCTCTTCTGAAAATTGGCGCCTTTTTGTGTGTATGTTACTTTCCCCTAATATATGCTAGCTTTTATTTCTTTGCATACTTATTTAATGACAGAAAGGAAGTGTTGGAAGAAATGTCCTTCTGGGTTCAGTTCCAAGTGGGGGGAAAAACGCTGGAAACATGGTGGCTAGTTGGAAAGATGGTTTTAATGGTGGACAGGACCACGTGCCTTGAAGATGTTGGGTGAAGAAGAAAAAAGGGAAGAGACGCTGAGTTTTACACCCTCTCTGGGCTTTTGAATTTGAGCTTATATTCTGATTAGTTGCCAGACTCCCATGGGTCCATGCAGGGACAACTCTGTAGGCTGTCCTGAGTCCCAAGCTTGGTTGACTCTTGCTGGGTGAGGATGTAATGAAAGGGATTTGGGCAAGTCCTATTATAGCTCTACCTGAAGGAGGTAGATCTTTGTTATGTGGAATAGACTGGCCTAGGCCTTAATGGCCCATTGACAAAGGTGGGCGAGGGTAGTGGTGAATTTCTGCCTCCCTTTTAGGGCAAATATTCTGCCCTTTTAATGTTTCCTAAAATATTTCATTTTTCTAAGAGAAGAGTGGGTGCCTAACTTTCTATAGATGTACATCCAACTTTTGAGAGGGATAATGAAGGAGGGATCATACAAGTGAAGAAAAGCCTCATTCACAGCCAGAGAATGGAATGTTTTTGTGTCTTGGCCACAAATAGAATAATTATCTTAGACATATAGACTAGATTTATGAGGAGACCCACACTGGCTTAGGAAAATGGAAGTACAACTTTCCTATTTACAGTTTTAAAAAAAAAACGATCTAAATAAAGTTTTAGCATAAAATCCAGGGTAGACTTTTTGAATCTATACTGTTCAGTGTGGCAAATAATTGGATTATCATGTATTAAAGTTCAATTAAGCCCTTTCCATTTTGTAGAGTTTACACAACTTCTCTGCAAGTCTGTGAACTGTGCTAATTTCCCCCAATATCGCTCTAGCGAGGTCTGATTTCTCTTGTTGCCTTTTGCATTACTGCTGTTGAAAAACTGAAGCTCACAGTGGGCTCGGCAATTACGGGTAGCAAAAGAAATATAAGGCAAAAACAAGTATTGCTAATAAGCTGACACATTAAACAATGAGTCACGCTTCCATAAGGAGCCTGACTTGAGTTATAACCCTAAATAAACAAGCTGTGAGAAACAGTTTACAAACTATGAATGTGTTACTTATTTAGCTGCCACGGAGAAGCTGTGATCTGAACCCTGAGTTGTATTTAAGTATCTAAAGCAAATGCACAGCTTGATATTTTGAAAGTAGTGGGCCCCATCAGCTTGTGCTTAAGCTTTCCAATTAAGAACAAATATGGTTTCCAATGCAAAGAGCACAAGGATGGTTCTTCATTAACAATCCTCTCTTAGGGATATTAACTTCAAAGGAAAATCCCAGTATGATCTCAAGCAGAATGCTCCTGGGACTGTAAACTTTGTCATGATATAGGGATTCCTGCCTTGGGCAGTGAGGATTGGAGGAGAGGACTTCCAAGGTTCCTTTCAGCCCTATGGCTCCATGGCTTAGGATCTGGGTACCTATGAAATCGCCTTCTGCAACTGAGCCTCCCACTGGCCAGTATGGTCCCACAGAGAGGGTCTCTTCATGGTGCCGTCGGCTAAACAATGTCAACTGGTGACATCCAGGGGGAGAGTCTTCTCCGTGGGAGAACCTCTCCTCTGGAACGAATTGCCCCCGGAGTAACGAATTATCCCTGAGCTACACACCTTCCGCCGTGCTCTTAAAACTTTTCTTTTTCAACAAGCCAGGCTGGCGTAAATACGAATTTTATTATTTGTTAATCTTAATTGGGTTTGTTGGTTTTTAATCTTATTATGGGCCAAATTATTTCATATGTTTTTTAAATTGTTTTTAACTTTTATATATCTGTGTTTTATTTTGGCTGTACACCGTCCTGAGTCCTTCGGGAGTTGGGCGGTATAAAAATTAAATAAATCTAAATTTCTATTTAGACCAGTGGAATCCTTTCAATGATATCACCAGAGTGCCATGTTTAATGTTGCAGAAGAGAGAAATCATGAACTACATAGCAATAGCACTTAGACTTACATACCGCTTCATGATGCTTTTACAGTCCTCTCTAAGCGGTTTACAGAGTCAGCCTATGGCCCCCAACAATCTGGGTCCTTATTTTACCCACCTCGGAAGGATGAAAGGCTGAATCAACCTTGAGCCTGATGAGATTTGAGCTGCCAAATTGCAGGCAGCCAGTAGTTAGCATAAGTAGCCTGCAGTACTGCACTCTAACTGCTGCGCCACTGTAGCTACATGCATATTAAAGATATAATTTATTAATTTAATTTTGACTAAACTTACATTAAATCAAGAGCAGTGTTTTGTCCTGGCTTCAACTATTTCCTTATTCTATCTCTTTTTATTTTGTGGCTTGACTTCTCATGTCAGCAGTGCTTTTGACAAGTCAGCGAGTTTGCAAATAAAAAAAGGAATAATCCTTATTAGGAATCAATAACCATAGTTCTTCTAGTAAAAAAAATGCATCCAAGTATAAGCATTTTCAAATACTTTACAGATCCCAGACGTGCCACATATTTCACTATAGTAGAACATAAATTGAGGACTAAACTCAATAGTGTAGTATATGAATCACACCAGCTTCTAGAACATCTCTTTATTGAAAAATCCATCCATCCATCCATCCATCCATCCATCCATCCATCCATCCATCCATCCATCCATCCATCCATCTTATCAAACGAATCACCTATGTCAAATCATTTGAATGTCATTTATCATTCCTGTCTCAGTCGTGGGCTCTCTAGATGTACGGAAATACAACTTCCTACTTAGCATTGTGTCAACCCCGAAACTATTTAGAAGCATCTTCAGGGCTGCCATAGCTACACTGGTTGGAGCTGTGGGAATGGGGAGGGGGAATAGAGATAGCTGGGGACTTGTAGCCAAAATAAAATTCTTTTTCCTGGGAACCAAGGACATTCTCACCAGGTGTTGGAGAGGTGTGGAATGAAACCAACTTTCGTGTGAGCGAACCGGTACCGGTTCACGTAGGAATCCACCCCTGGATGGATGGATGGATGGATGGATTTTGCAAGTTGGCCTGGCAGGTGGATCTAATGGGTAAATTACATCCAAATGCTCTGAGATAGATTTAGATTGAGTTACAAATGGATCTCAAAAATAATTTCAAGCAGAACAAAAGTCAAACAGCTTGCAACTTTCTGGGTGACAAACTCTGACCCTGATCTTACACTCTTACTGTAAAACAGAATGATGTAACGAACAGGTGCTTGCTTATATAATTGTGCCTAAATATCCTTATGTCCTATCCTTGCAAGTTAACGCCCACACTGGCCATTGGGGGCGAACATCTTGCCCCCGTGGAGAGGGCGCGCAACTTGGGCATCCTTCTGGATTCCCGGCTGTCCATGGAGGACCATGTGGCGGCCGTGGCCAGGGGGGCGTTCTATCAGGTTCGCCTGATACGCCAGTTGCGCCCCTTACTAGACCGGGGGGCCCTTCGCACAGTCACTCAAGCGCTCGTGACATCTCGGCTGGATTACTGTAACGCTCTCTACATGGGGCTCCCCTTGAGGTGCGCTCGAAAGCTGCAGTTAGTGCAGAATGCGGCCGCGCGGGTGGTTATGGGTGCCTCAAGGCAAGCCCACGTAACACCTCTCCTGCGCGAGCTGCACTGGCTGCCTGTGGCCTTTCGAGTGCGCTTCAAGGTGTTGACCACCATCTTTAAATCGCTCCATGGCTCGGGGCCTAGCTATATACGAGACCGCCTCCTGCCCCATACATCCCTTCGTCCGGTCCGCTCCCACAGAGCGGGCCTACTCCGTTGCCGTCGGCCGGGCAATGCCGGCTGGCGACCCCCAGGGGAAGAGCCTTCTCTGTGGCGGGCCCGGCCCTCTGGAACGACCTACCCCCCGACCTTCGCACTACCTCGGACCTCCGCCTCTTCCGCCAACGTCTTAAGACGTACTTATTCCAACAAGCCGGCCTAGGATAGCCCCCCGCGTCTGACTTTTAAATATAAATTATAATTTGGTTACGGTTTTAATAACGGGTTTTAGCACGGGTGAATTAATTTAATATATTTTTAATTGATGTATATTGTATTTATGGTTTTATATAATGCCTGTGCGCCGCCCTGGGTCCTAACAAGGAGAAGGGCGGGGTATAAATTTAATAAAATAAAAAAAATATATCTAACTTTTATCCTCTGCCGCAATTTCACTTCTGCCCATGATACGCCCATTTCGCAGAAGCTTCATATCTGTCTGTTACAAGAACATCAGATACTCCAGATAATAATATGAGTCCATCCATTCAGTGTGATCTACCTAACTGTTTTGCATACCAAGCAAAGGCGGGTTGAGTGAGTTCTTCCCTCTCATTACACTTCACCTTTATTTTCGCTATAGAATTTTTAGAGTAGGAATATTTTTTAAGCACATAGAAACTCAATAAAGCGGTTAATAAAATGCAGATCTGGAAGGCGCAATGCATGAAGGATCTTTTTTTTACTTATTTGCAATAAGAATCCAAAGGTTATATTATATCAACGGTCAATGTTGAAGAATATGCACCTTCAAAAATCCCATTTGTCTTTAATATTCAGATTCTCATTAATTTCCTCATTCATTTATATGCCAGAACAAATGATACATCCAGAGAGATAGATAAAAAATTGATAAGAAGGTTAACAAGGGATGGGATCCTGGGAGCACAGAGAGAGAGGCTTTTGTTGCATCAACTAAAAGAAGTTACCAGTTTGAAGCAGACCCCCCGGAAGTATTTCTCTTCTTCAAAAAATTGCGCAAAAAAGGGGGGTGCTTCAAATGGTTAATGCCTGAAGGAATGTTGTTGTTTCGGGATAGAATAAAATTTAAAATAAGTGGCAGAGGGGGAAGCTTCTCTTCATTTCATTTTCATTTATTTATTCAATTTATACCCCGCTCTTCTCCAAACGGACTCAGGGCGGCGCGCAGGAAAATTAAAAATACACACAAAAACCATATAAAATTTAAAAGACTTATTCAATGAAATCCTGCGCTAAAACCAAATTAAAATCCCCAAATTTAAAACTATCTAAAAGTTAGTTATGGAGGTTACTTAAAAAATAAACCCCAATCCTGGTAGACTAAGATGACGAAGCGGGAGGCGTTCTGGCTCTGCCCACCGGCGGAAGGGAAGAAAAGAATTAAAGTAAGAGACTCTGATCATTAACTTGATTTTTTGTTTTTTATGTAACTGTAATTCCGTATTAGATGTTAACAAAACAAATGATTGAACGCATGGATTTAAGATACAATATGTATGTATTTCTTTTTACTTTTTATTGAAATTCTTTTTATATGTAACATCGGAAATGACCACCATCTCTGACATGAAAGCTCTAAAAAATTTCTATTTTAACCCTATATACCCTTATCCTTATAAAATTGTAAAATTTTTCAAGCCGGCCTAGCCTAACCTCCCATGAGGACTGTAGAAAAGTTTTAAATTGGGTTTTAATTAATAATTGGTTTTAGCACAGGTTTTGGATTTAATATATATTTTAAATTATTTATGTTCTATTTTTGTATGTTTTTTAAATTTCCTGTGCGCCGCCCTGGGTCCTTTGCGGAGAAGGGCGGGATATAAATGTAATAAAATAAAATAAATAAATAAATAAATAAACCAATAAAATTATTTTACACACACACAAAAAAATCCCATTTGTCTTTAATATTCAGATTCTCATTAATTTCCTCATTCATTTATATTTTAATTGCTTATTTTTTTTAGCCCCTCTTTGCATCGGTTTGCTGGATTCTGGGATAGATACAGAAATGTGGCCACTTAAAGAGATGGGGGGAGAGAGGAAGGTCTATCAGAATTTCTCCTCCAGAATGCCTCCGAATGGAAGCATTCTAGCAAAAAAAAAAAAAAAAAAAGGCGTAGATGTGAGACCAGTAAGGATTACTGAATGCCATCATAATAGTCAATGAAAATAATATCCAATAGATCAGGGATGTCCAAACTTGGGAACTTTAAGACTTGTGGACTTCAACTCCCAGAATTCCCCAGCCAGCTATGCTGGCTGGGGAATTCTGGGTGTTGAAGTCCACAAGTCTTAAAGTTCCCAAGTTTGGACATCCCTGCAATAGATCATCTTCAGGGGAGTCCTTGGTGGTCTCTGAGCTTTGTTGTTTTCCTGCTGATGTTATCAAGTTCTATAATGAAATGTTTGCAATGAAACTACCAAGCTCAAAGAGCTGCAAAGTGTTGTGGCCCACCAGCAGCCAGCAGAGCTCCGAGCAGATTCGGACAGTGAGGAGGTTGGAGAGGGACATGGGCCAATCCTGGAGTCTGGGGAAGGCTCTGATGAGGGCTCTGTGTCGGAGGCAGAAAGGGGGTCAGAGCCGTATGCCAGCTATCAGCTGCCTTCGGAGTCAGGCATCAGTGAGGCAGACAAACATCAGGAGCTTGTTCCCAGTGTGCTCATGCGCAGAGTTGCCAGATGAAGGGAACAGCTAAAGAACAGGGGTCGACTTGGGAGTAAGGCCACAGGTGGATGATGAATGGCCCCTCCCAGAGGAAATAAAAGAGGAGCAAAAGGGGAGTGGAGTTTGCAGGAGACCATTAGTTCGCTTAATTGGTTCGTGACTCTCTGAGACTCCTTGCCAAGTTTTGCAGATATCGGCCTGGCAGCTCTCCAAGCCAGATAAGGTCTGTGACTGTAAATCCTCCCTTGAAAGACTTTGTTGGATGTGAACGAGCAGAATTAACATTCAATTAATAAAAGGTTTTTTTGTCAGGACAAGGATTTTGATTCATGCTCTTGGGAAGCCTCGGTCAGAACACCACAGAAGACTCCATAATTCTACCCTGAGCAACATATATTCCTTTATTAGAGGATCTTCAGATTCATTCTTATTTATTCAAGACAATAGTCTATGTTTATCCTAAATTTCATGGAAGCTCTTAATCAGGAGAGCAATACCAAACTATTTTGAAATTTAAAAGCCCAAACAGAAAGTTCATTTAGAAAGTATCAGTCAATTTCTGTTGGACCTAGTAAAAACTTACAGGTTAGCAAATGGGTTTTAGCTAGTGGACACATTTTGACCAAAATGAGTAAAAAGCCCAGGACTTTTAAAAGATAAAAATGATTAAAACAACATGCAGGAAAACGTGTTCTTCTATATCAATTTGCTTTCTTAATGATAGAGATCCCCAGAAAATAGAATCGCTTTGTGACGAGACAGCTGGCAAACAAATTTAATAAATAATAATAATAATAACCCTAAAGCAGCATGGTCTGAATTCACGTCCTACAGATATTGGTATAGAGATTCCTTTAGTCCTTGACTTATAACCACCATTGAGCCCAGTTTTTCCATCTCTAAGCAAGGCAGTTGTTAAGTGAGTTTCGCCCCGTTTTCTGACCTTTCTTGTCCCAGTTGTTCAGTGAATCACTGCAGTTGTTAAGTTAGTAACACGGTTGTTAAGTGAATCTGGCTTCCCCATTGACTTTGCTTGTCAGAAGGTCGCCAAAGTGATCACATGACCCCAGGACACCGCAATCGTCATAAACGCCCTGGGTCCTAACAAGGAGAAGGGCGGGGTATAAATTTAATAAAATAAATAAATAAATTAAATAAATAAATACATGCCATGGGGATGCTGCAATAGTTGTAAGTTGCAAACAACAGTCATAATTCTCTTTTTTCAGTGCTCTTCAAACAGTCACAAAATAAACTGTTGTAAATCAAGGACTACCTGTATTTCTAATCAGTTGGCTAAAGATTATGGGAGCTGCAATTCAGCAGAACTGAAATGCATTGGATTGGGAAAGACTATTTAAAAGGATTATTTTCTCTAAATTCAAGCCCGCATCTGAGATCGTTATGGAGATATGTCCTTTTCTCTTATCTTCCACCCACAAATGCCTGTAGTTCACAGGTATTTGTCACAGCACCAGAGTCAGCCCTAGCACCCTTATCTAATTATTATTTTATTTAAGTCACTTCTATCCTGAATATTCAGCTCACAACAACGATAAAAAACATTATTCTAAAGCCCCAATATTTAAAGTACAAAGCAGCAGATATATAATACAGCAGCTTAATACGGTAGCTGTGAGAATGATTATGTCTGTGTGCTGGCAGTTTTAATTTTGCCTGGTTTTTTTCCCCCTTCAAATGGAAAATACTGAAAAAACGTGAGATGCTTTTATGCTCGGTTTGGTTTTGGGCAAGGGGGGACATGGCGCCTTTCATATTTGGATCCTATCTCTATCTTATGCTGTGTTTGGTTGCGTTATTTCAGCCAATTCTTTCTTCTGTTCAGGGATGATCTTTGGGTTTAAAAATACTGCCTACCCTTTGCTTGGAACGTTTCCAGTTATTAATAGAAATATGGCACCAAGTGCAAAAGAAGTAACACAGAAAAATGAGTGAGAGAGGGAGGGAGGGAGGGAGGGGGGCAGTGGTGGGTTCTTACCAGTTCAGGCTGGTTTGGCTGAACTGGTAGTGTGGTATGGTGGGCCTGGGTTTTTTTTGTATTTGTATTTTTATTAAATTTATACCCCAGCAACCCAGGCTTGCCACGCCCACTAAACGGTTCCTTGGTCACTGACGTTGCCACCGCCATCTTGTTTTTCAGTTCTGCGCATGCGCAGAACAATTTCTATTGCACTGCGCATGCGCGTGCTGTGCACATCCAGTGCACATGTGCAAAGCATGCGCATGAGCAAACCAGCAGTAGTGCTGGCCGGAACCCACCTCTGTGAAGGGGGGAGGGGGGGAGAAAGAGAGGAGGGAGGAAGAGGGAGAGAGAGAGGGAGAGAGAGAAGGACAATTTACTTTCTAGCTCTTTTATTTTAAAAGCTGCTTAGTGAACAAAACAGGGAGATGTTCTTTCAAGTGATGGAATGGGGCTGATTTATATATATCACCAAGCTACTGAAGTTAGTCAACTGTTGTTTATGGTTCACTATTAGTCAACAAACCATGCTTTAAAGCCAACCACCACTACGTGTAGTATATGAACTCAGCCAGCGAGTTAGAAATACTGGTCTACCTGACCCAATGTAGTCTATAAACTAGACACGTTTTAATCTCCAAGCTGAAACACAAAACCTTTTGATTCAAGTCATAGGTGTTTAAAGTATAGGTGTGGCCTGCCTCTATTTGAACTATAGACCATAGAGGATGTCCTCCCCAATCCCACTGCTCTCCCACAGATGGATGGGCCAGTTGCATGAATGGTTGAGTTCTTAAGTGCTCAGACTGTGCATGCAGAACAATAATCAGCAAGTCACATATTAGAAAGAGAGAGAGAGACACACACACACACACAGAATGGTGGTGATAGGTGTTTGAAGACTGTGGTCCATGCTTAGGTGAGTCTGGATGGGGAATAATTATAATGATTAATTGGTTGGGTAGTAGAAATTAGGAACTTATTGGGTCTGAGTATTTTTCGGGGGAAGTGGTGTGGGTAGGTTTAATTAGAAAAGAAAAAAAGCATGGCATGATCAATTATAGAAGAGAGGAATTATTTGAGACAACCTAGAAATCTTTTTTTCAGTGGTGACAATGGTGGCAGAATCTGGGAAGATTTCTTCTGTACATTCACATTAAGGATGCTCAGTTCAGTTCAGTTGCCCAGACCTTAAAAGAATGAGTGGGCCAGAGAGGTGTAGGCCTTGTTCCACCCCAATAATTCCCTTTTTATGACCCTAAAATCCCTTAATTCAGGATAAAATTGGGGCGACTGGATAGAGCTTGCATTTACCGGCTGAATGCCCTTCCTGATGCCATGCGGAGTTCGCAGCAGATATTTTTTCTTTGTGCTTTAGGAGAGAAACATCTGCCATTACCTAGGATTGAACTCTCAATCTTCCGAGTGGGAGGTCAGCGTCTTCACCACTAGGCCATCATGCTGCTCATTCATCCCATCATCAATACTGTAAATAAAATCCTTTTAGGGGGGGGGGATGAATGACCCATTGAATGAGGAAAGGGGGCGAATAAAGAGAGTCAATAAAAGAGCTCAGGGTTGAAATTGTTGTGACCTAGGTTTCACCACCAGCCCGAAGCCAAGTCCTTGTCTTGATAAACCCCTTTTATTTAATTTACAGTGAATTCCTCTCCAGCAAAGTTCCAGCCCACAGTCGTCTTCTTTCATTAGGGGTGTTACTGGGAACCCTGACACTCTGATTTGCATGTTTCAAACTGCTAGCCTGGCAGGAGCTGGGGCAAGTAAGGGGTGCTCACCCCATCACCTGGCACCCAGGTCTCAAGCCTAGGCTCTCAGCTATCCAGTTGACAAGCTCAGCATCTTTAACCATCACATGTTTCTTTGCAAGTAGGCTTCCATAAAGATTGACTTCGGGGAGAAATAAATTAAACTTTAAAAAAAGGGTATCGAACCTTGGCAACTTTAAGACCTGTGGAGTTTCAACTCTCAGAATTCATAGAATTCATAGTTGGCTGGGGAATTCTGGGAGTTGAAGTTCACAGCAGGTCTTCCAGTTGCCAAGGTTGGACCCCCCTCCTCCCCCCACTTTAAAACCTTGGAACATGACACACTTTGTTTTGTGCCCCTCTGGAAACTATTCTCTTGATATGCTTTGAAAGAGAATGGGCAAGTGCATCTTACATTTCAGCTGGCTTGCTTTAGTTTAGACCCACCTTGAAAACAAGTTATAAGCTTCATCAGTGGTGGGTTTCAAATTTTTTAGAACCTACTCTCTAGGTGTGGCCTATTTTGTGGGCGTGGCTTGGCAGTCATGTGACAGGGTGGGAGTTGCCACCTTTTAAAATGTGGTGAAACTCATTTAACAACAAAAATTTTGGACTCAATTGGGATGATAAATTCTTTTCTTTCTTTCTTTCTTTCTTTCTTTCTTTCTTTCTTTCTTTCTTTCTTTCTTTCTTTCTTTCTTTCTTTCTTTCTTTCTTTCTTTCTTTCTTTCTTTCTTTCCTTCCTTCCTTCCTTTCCTTTTCTTTCCTTCCCGTTGGGTCACTGGCAGCGGCGGGCCAGATTTACTTCCAGGTACGCCAGTGGAACCCCCTCTCACCGGTTCTCTAAATTTCACCAACGGGTTTTCGCGAGTAGGTGCGAGCCTGCAGAAACCCACCACTGAGCTTCATGCTCCTGACAGCCGTTCGACAAAGAAAACACAGCATTTTGCTACCCATAGCTTGTTCTCTATATGGGGTCCTTTGCATTTTACAGGAAAAAGCCACAGAAGCCTTAATGATCATTTTAGTACTATGACTGAAGTACCCACCATTTTTTTTGAAAATAACATAAATCCTCCGACCACGGTGTGTGTGTGTGTGTGTGTGTGTGTGTGTGTCTTCCTAGCGATTCATGGTTTGCACTGTCTCTATAAGCAATAAAAAGTTTCTATGATCTGTGATGTGTTAGGCTTGGCATCAAAGGCACACTTCTTGTCAGCATGAGGCACAAGGGGATAGCAACTTCCACGGCACCGCTGAGAGAATGGAAATAATTACAGGAATAATAATTTTAGCGCACAAGGTGTTGTTAATGCTCTGTACTGTAACAAAGAAGAAAAGTGCTTCTTGCCCCATGGAGCTTACAAGAGAAAGCAGGGGAGAGAGGAAACGAAGATTAAACGAAGAGGAAACGGTTGCAAACAGTCGTTCAGTTAATCCTGCCCTTCCGTTCTCCTCCTACTTTCAATGGTCCACATCAGCGGTGGATTCACATTTTTTTTACTACCAGTTCTGTGGGCGTGGCTTGGTGGGCGTGGCATTACATGGCTTGGTGGGCGTGACAGGGGGTTGAATACTGCAAAATCCCCATTCCCTCCCCACCCCTAATTTTTCGATGAACACCTTGTGTTCTCCTTGTAACAGCGCTCAAGGTGGGGTACAACAATTGTCTGAATTCCTCCCATAGGCTACACTGCCTCGAGGGGTTGTGCGTTTTCGTCCTTCCAACTCAGCTCAGTAATACTAGCCCTAGTAATACTATGTAGCTTCAAGGTCCTTAAATTAAATTATTATTATTATTATTATATCCTTAATTTCAGAGAATGAAGATTGACGAGTTCAAATAAAGAAACCCAGTAGACTGAGGTGCTAATAAGACCAACTGAGCATGCTTGGTCCTAAATGGGGGTTACACAACTCCAGTTGGGACTGTTACACAATCTGGAAATGTTGCTGAAACCTCAGGTCTTGCTTGAGGAACAGGTAAGAGTGGCCTCCAATGAAGTCTTTGTACAGAGGTTCAGAGTGTACCAGTTGCATCCATTACAGATTAAGAGGCCCTCCTTATAGCCACTCATGTCTCATGTCCCTTACAAGAGAACATGCTTACTACAACACACTTTGCACAAGGTTGCCCTTGAAGCTACAGCTGATCTAAAAAGCAGCAGAATGAAGCAATGAAGACTTTCTTTTTACTATCCCTATGTAACCTCCCAGCTATATCATTGATCACTGATCGACTGTTTTAAATTTGGATTTTAGGGGGAAATAGTTTTTAAGATTTTAAGATTTTTTAGCACAGGGGTGAGCATTATTTAATTTGGTTTTAATATTTATTGACGGTTGTGTTGTATATGTTTTTTAACTTCCTGTGCACCGCCCCGAGTCCCTTCGGGGAGAGAGGCACGGTTTTATAAATCTAAATAAATGAAATGAAATGAAATGACACCATCGCTTGTCAATCAGAAAGGTCAGCATTTTGGGAGTTCGAATCCCTAGCGCCGCGTAACGGAGTGAGCTCCCATTACTTGTCCCAACTTCTGCCAACCTAGCAGTTTGAAAGGATGTAAAAATGCAAGTAGAAAAATTAGGAACCACCTTTGGTGGGAAGGGAACAGCGTTCCATGAGCCTTCGGCATTTAGTCATTCCAGCCACATGACCACGAAGACGTCTTCGGATAGCGCTGGCTCTTCGGCTTTGAAACGGAGATGAGCACCGCCCCCTAAAGTCGGGAACAACTAGCACATACATGCGATGGGAACCTATGCTTTTATCTTTATGTAAAATCCCAGCTACATCATTTTACTGGCTGCCAGTTGGCTCTTAGGAACAGATCAAAATACAGGTTATTACTTATAAAGCCGTACATGGCATGGGGCCTGCTATTTGAGGTACCACTTCTTATGGCCAATCCCACACCTTCCTATCAAATCGTCTTGCATTGGGGCCTGACAATTAAGCAATGCCTTCTAGCCTTAAAGCAATGTTTTCTGCAAGAAAGGCTTTGAAGGGAAAGTGGTCCCACCACAAGAGACAACAAGGGGGGAAGGGACTGAGTAATACATGAAAGCGGGAGAAATTCAGATGCCCACAACGGATGGAGCATTTGTTCATAATTCTGTTCCCTTCTATTTTTGGATTAATTTACAGATTTCTCCCCCAAAGGCTCTCTAATATTTGCATATCTGTTTAAATCCGTGCTTTTTTTCTCTCTCCTAAAAGTGAGTTTAAACTGATGGGAATAGTGTCACAATATTCAGAGAGGTGTAAAATCTGGTGGACAAGTGAGCCTCCAAAGACAATATTGTTTTGTGGCATGCTTATAAACAAGACAGCCAGCCAGGGAGTGAAGGAGGATCCTTCTCAAGAGCCTACCTTTTGTACACCTCCCCCCACCCTTTGAAATGCCAGGGGAGCCCTGCAAAAGCAACCTAAAGTGAGTTCACTTCTCTTTTCAGAAAAGGAGAACTGCCTTTCTTCCCAAAGGAGCTTGAAAGAAGCTCTTCCCTCAAAGCCTTGTCAAAGTGAAGCACCCCATGGAACTTTTGTAGCCCTAATTTCTGTGCAGAAGAGGCACAGCAGATGAAAGCACTTCGCCGGCTCTGAAATTGATGCGTTGTTTTAACAGGTAGCTAAAATAGTCCTCTCTTATTTTTAGAACAGGAAGCATCAAATGCCCCCAGTGAAATCACACAGGTATCTCGCTGAGGATGCCCCAGTTTGGCTGGTCTCTTTAGCATACTTGTTGAACCAGCCTTGATTCTAATCTAACAGCCTTGGTAAGAGGAGAGAGAGGGGGGGTAGAGGGAGAGGGAAGGAGGGAGGGAGGGAGAGAGAGAGAAAGAGAGAGAGAGAGAGAGAGAGAGGGAAAGAGAGAGAGAGAGACAGATGGAAAGAGAGAGAGAGAGAGAAAGACAGAGAGAGAGAGAGAAAGAGAGAGGGGGAAGAGAGAGACAGGGACAAAGAGAGAGAGAGAAAGAGAGAGACAGAGAAAGACAGAGGGAAAGAGAAAGAGGCAGAGAGAAAGAGACAGAGAGCCACACAGAGAGAAAGAGACAGACAGAGAGAAAGAGAGAGAAAGAGAGAAAAAGAGAAAAAGAGAGAGAGGGTAAGAGAAAGAGAGAAAGAAGGGGAGAGAGAGAAAGAGAGAAAGAGACTGATTGCATCCTAACTCTGCCTGCTGTGACATGGTGACAATCTGTCATTAGTTTGCCTGGGTTTATGATTAAAGGCTAGGTGGGTCATAGAGAGGCTGGCCTCGCCTTCTGTCTTCAGGGGCAGGAAGGGTGACAAAGAAGGCATGCTGGAATGTAGCCAGGCACCTTTGAGCATCCTGACTACCATAGGATTTAGGTGAGAAAAGAAGAGGCAAGGGATTTAACATCCCAGTATGCACATTTGGAGAGAGAAGAAGTTCCCGGAGGATGGGCTCCTGCATGAGCCTAAAAACCTGGAAGAATAAATCTGTGGTCCCGGTGATTGACTCAGATTGGATCCTACAACATTATCCTGGGACATGTCTATTTGCCTTCATTCATGAGGGTTTATTCATTCTAGGTTGAAGGCTGCTGGTAAGGGGCAGACGCCTCTTTCCAGAGGACTGATCTGAGGTTTGCATAGAAGTTTTGAAATTCGATCAAGGGCTGGATGTGCCCCGGGCAGTGATTTCTTCCTACCCAGCTGATTCATTAGAGAGAGGCCGGGCATTGAACCTGAATTGGCATGCAGAGCAGATGCTGTTCCTTGGAGTTCATCTGGTCCCCTTCATCTGGTCCAGAGACAGTTTGCATTGAACTGGAAGATGCAATTCAGCTCCGTTCTTCTGTAACACGGAAAATCAATGGGGCTTAAATCTAAGTAGAAACAAGACAAATCCAGATATTTATTTGATTTGATTTGGTTGCCACCCTATTAGAAACCAACTCTGGACAGCTCAGTACATAAAAACAAAATGACAGATATGCATTTTTTTTAAAAAATAGAACATTAAACAAAAATAATCCAAATCTGCATTAACAAAATATATCATGTATGCGGGAAGGGGATCCAACTACTAGCCAGTCAGGGCCTAGGAGAAGAGCCATAGTTTTAAGACCCTCTGGAAGCCACCAGAGTGGGTCATACAGATCTAAGGGAGAACTTCATTTCAGAAAACATATTTTATTTGAGAGAAATCTTGCTTCTGGAGCCCTGATAGATGGGAGATGTCTTTGGTATCAGACATTGTGGTTCTTGCAGATGAAGAGGGCCAGTTTCGTCTAGGTCCTTGTTAGGAGAAGGGCGGGGTATAAATTTGAAAAATAAAATAAATAAATAAATAAATAAATAGTAGTTTACGCACCAGGCTAGAAACCAGGAGACTGTGAGTTCTAGTCCTGCCTTTGGCATGAAAGCTAGCTGGGTGACTTTGGGCCAATCACTGGGAGACTGTGAATTTAAGTTCCAGGCATGAAACCCAGCCAGGTGACTTTGAGCCATTACTCTCTCTCAACCTAACTCCCTTCATAGGATTGTTGTTGTAGCAGGGCAGGCGTCAGCAACCCATGCTCTGGAGCCGCATGTGACTCTTTCACCCCTCTGCTGCGGCTCCCTGTCGCCGGTCAGCTCCACAATTGATAGGGCTTTCGGTTAGGACAGGTAGAGGAAAAAGGACGCCGTGCTAGGAGGAGACTCTGTGGTGGGGGGAACCGAACTTCCGGTCGCCTCTAGAATTAGGACCTTTGTGGCTCTTTGAGTGTTTAAGATTGCCGACCCCTGTAGTAGGGGAAACAGGAGGAGGAAGGATTACTAGGAATGTTTGCACCTTGAGTTACTTCTAAAGTAATAAAGATGGCATAAAAATCTAAATAAATAAGCCCGCGATGTGCTGCTGCTGCAGGAACACCCTGTGATTAAGCTGCAGCTATGCGCGTCCCAGAGAATTCACCAACTGCCGGCATTCCTGGGTGTGATCTGTAACAGCTTCTTCGGTTGACTTTAATAAGGGTGTTGCTCAGGATAGATTATCAAGGGCTGAGCATTTCCCTCACATCACTCATTCCACCCCCAAAGTCCCCCAAACCCTTTAAAAATTATATGTACAGAGAGAGCTTGTCAATTCGCAAAAAAACAACTCCTTTGAAAAAAGGAAAGAGAATTTGATAAGAACCAGGAACGATGGGCAAAACAATGCTGCATCTTATGTGCAAGATCTCCAAATTTTATTTGGATGAACTGAAATTTAGCAAACTGCCCAGTTTTAAAAATGTGTTTTGTTTCACTGTTTTCTTGTTTTAAGATGGAGAGGGCGTTTACAAGTGATAGGAGCACTTGAATTTATAAGTAAACTGTTAACTGTTGCATTTGGGATGCTATTAAATTAGTTAACGTTGTTTTTTTAAAATCAAATGTTGCACCTTTAGTTGCAATGTCGTTCAATGATGCAAAACTCATGATATCTTTTTTTTTCTAGCTAGGGATATCTCAATTATTACAAATCTAGTCCATTTTACAGAATAACAGAATATCAGAGTTGGAAGTGACCTTGGAGTTCTTCTAATTCAACCCCCAGCACAACAGGAAACCTATACCATTTCAGTTAAATGGTTACCCAATCTCTTCTTAAAAACCTCCAGTGTTGGAGCATTTACAACTTCTGAAGGAAAGTAGTTCCACTGATTAATTGTTCTAACTGTCCAGAAGTTTCTCCTTAGTTCTAGGTTGATTCTCTCCATGATTAGTTTCCATCCATTGCTTCTTGTCCTGCTTCCAGGTGCTTTGGAGAATAGGATGTCCTCCTCTTCTTTGTGGCAGTCCCTCAAATATTGGAACACTACTATCATGTCTCCCCTAGTCCTTTTCATTAAATCAGAAATACCAAACTCTTGCAATGATTTCTCATATTTACAATTTACACCAGGATGTATTTAAAAAAAAGAATTCCATTAGAGTATTTGTCTTTTTTTAAAAAAAATAGCATATCTATTTGCACAACAACGGTGGCAGTGGAGACCCCCAGACTTATAGTCATGGGGGACTTTAACCTGCCATCGTTGGGCGAATCATCCGTGGTAGCTCGGGAGTTCATGGCTTCCATGACGGCCATGGACCTGACCCAAGTAATTCAGGGCCCCACCCACGAGGGTGGACATACGCCGGACCTCATCTTCGTCTCGGGCCAATGGAAAAGTGATCTGGGTACAGGGGATATAGTCATCACACCCTTGTCATGGTCAGACCACTCACTTCTCCGGCTCGACTTTCCGACCGCTGCTCCCCTCCGCGGGGAGGCGGAACCAGAGTCACCAATCTGGTACCGCCCCAGGCGCTTGATGGACCCGGATGGGTTCCAGACAGCGCTTGGGCCATTTCCTGTATCCCTGACCCGCGCCCCGATGGAGGACCTCACGGCCGCATGGAATAGTGCGGCCGTGGGAGCCTTAGATCGGGTCGCGCCCTTGCGGCCTCTCTTGCGGCGGCGAACCACCCTGGCTCCTTGGTTCACTGAGGAGCTGCGGGTGATGAAACGCCGCAAGAGATGCCTAGAGAGAAGATGGAGGGCTAGCCGCTCTGAATCTGACCGGACACAGGTAAGAGCCCATTTACGGACTTACATTGTGGCGCTGAGGGTGGCCAAACGTCATCATTGTGCCACTCTCATAGCATCCGCAGAAAACCGCCCTGCCGCCCTGTTTAGGGTGACCCGCTCCCTCCTTCAACAGAGGGAGCGGGAAGCCCCGCTACAGGGTAGAGCAGAGGAATTTGTGATTTTTCTGCAGGAGAAAACCGCCCAGATACAGAGTGAGCTAACCCCCATTCATGGCCCAGTGGGATGCCACGGGGGAGATCTTGTTTGGGAGGAGTTTGACTCCGTTACTTCCGAGGATATGGACAGGCTACGTGGGCGACTGCGAGCCACCACATGTTTATTGGATCCGTGCCCCTCCTGGCTTGTACTGGCATCCTGGGAGGTGACACGAGGCTGGCTCCAAGAGGTTGTCAACGCATCCTTGAGTGAGGGTTCCTTGCCTGCCTCCCTAAAAGAGGCCATGGTGAGGCCCCTCCTCAAGAAGCCCTCTTTGGACCCAGCTCTTTTGAACAACTACCGTCCAGTCTCCAACCTTCCCTTCTTGGCGAAGGTTGTTGAGAGTGTGGTGGCACAACAGTTTCCCCGTCACCTGGAGGAAGTTGACTATCTAGATCCGCGCCAGTCCGGCTTTCGGCCCGGGCATAGCACCGAGACGGCATTGGTCGCGTTGGTAGATGATCTCTGGAGGGCCAGAGATGGGGGATGTTCCTCCATCCTGGTCCTATTAGACCTCTCGGCGGCTTTCGATACCATCGACCATGGTATCCTATTGCATCGGCTGGGGGGGTTGGGGGTGGGAGGCACCGTTTTACGGTGGTTCTCCTCCTACCTCTCTGGCCGATCGCAATTTGTGCGGGCAGGGGAGCAGAGGTCGACCCCGAGACCCCTCACATGCGGGGTGCCTCAGGGGTCGGTCCTCTCGCCTCTCCTGTTTAACGCATACATGAAGCCGCTGGGCGAGATCATCCGTGGTTTTGGGGTAGAGTACCACCTGTACGCTGATGACACCCAGCTGTACATATCTACCCCAAACCACCCCAACGATGCCGTAGCGGTGATGTGCCAGTGCCTGGAAGCCGTGCGGATCTGGATGGGAAGTAACGGACTTAGGCTCAACCCGACCAAGACCGAGTGGCTGTGGTTTCCGGCTGCCCGATTCAACCAGCTCTCTCCAACGCTGGCCATAGGGGGCGAACATCTTGCCCCTGTGGATGGGGCGCGCAACTTGGGTGTCCTCCTGGATACCCGGCTGTCCATGGAAGATCAAGTGACAGCCGTGGCCAGGAGGGCGTTTTACCAGGTTCGCCTGGTACGCCAGTTGCGCCCCCTATTGGATCGGGACGCCCTTCGCACAGTCACTCATGCTCTCGTGACATCCCGACTGGATTATTGCAACTCTCTCTACATGGGGCCCCCCTTGAGGTGTACCCGGAGGCTTCAGTTGGTCCAGAATGCAGCCGCGCGAGCAATTATGGGCACCTCTAGGTTTGCCCATGTAACACCGCTGTTGCGCGAGCTGCACTGGCTACCTGTCGTCTTCCGGGTGCGCTTCAAGGTGTTAGTTACCATCTTCAAAGCGCTCCATGGCTCGGGACCTAGCTACCTGCGGGATCGGATCCTGCCCCATACATCCTCACGGCCGATTCGCTCCCACAGAGAGGGACTTCTCCGGGTGCCGTCCACTAGACTTTGTCAGCGGGCGACGCCCAGGGGAAGGGCCTTCTCTGTGGCGGGCCCAGCCCTCTGGAATGACCTTCCCCCCGATATCAGGACAACCACGGACCTCCGCTCCTTCCGCTTAAAATTAAAGACGCACTTTTTTCGTCTGGCCGGCCTTGGGTAGTCTCTTTTTAGGTCAGGGTTTTTTAGGGGTAATTTTTAGTTTAGTTATGGGTTTTAGCGCAGGAGTTATTTAATTTATTTTTAACTTTGTATTTTGTATTTGTTTGTGGTCTATTTGTATTTTTAATTGCCTGTGCCCCGCCTCGAGTCCCCTTGGGGAGAGAGAGCGGGATAGAAATTAAAATTATTATTATTATTATTATATGCAACTTTCTCTAATTTGTGTGGTTTGTAAAGTATTTTCCTTACTTATTTACTCAGAATCCTTCTTTTACCTAAGTGTGTATGACACAGGATTTATGTAAGCTCTCCTCTTAGTTCTTGGAAGTCAAAGGTTTTCTCTTAGTCCTCCAAGATCTCTAACCTTAGTTATTTTAAAACTAGCCTAATTGATGTTTCCTCAATGTTTACATTTCTGTAAACAGTTTTCAAGCGGAAATTTGACAAATGATAGCTGTGCTCTGTGCCACCATTGGTGTTGCACCTGTGTGCTTCAGCGGATCACGCAGACCCATTTCCATAAAGATCTCTAGTGAATATCTTTTCCACCTTAGATTAAAAGCATCTATGCTTTTGGCTGGATCACATTAAGTGCATGAAAACATGGGAGGGGATTATATCTCCTCAAGAATTATGCTATGTTTAGGTCAAAGCAAATTCCACTCTTAACGTAATGTACACAGCAACATTTCAAAGTCATATGGAATTGCAATGGCATTTCATCAAGAGGTTCATTCAAAAAGATTCATATTCACACTTTTAAGAGCTAACTGCTCTCTTCTTGCTAGGATGGCTTGATCAGCCTCATGATTTTCCTTATTTAATTTGTTGGGATCTCATGTGCTTTCCATCCCACTTGTACAGGAATTTGCAAAGTTGGTAAATTTTTATCCTCGAAAACAAAGTCAAACTAATACTTATCTGTTCCAAAAATGCCTGCCTGTAGCTAATGAAACATTCGCCCCCCCCTTCCTATAAAGTCCAGTTTACCTTTCTTTGTGTTGTCATCTGCTACTCAGCGAGAGTTATTCATTCATTCGAACAGCTTTCTGCCTGCCAGGTAGATTTTTATCTGAAGATTGTACTTTCATTGGCTGCACCTGTATTTGTCTTGCCTTGTTTGATGTTGCTGTTCCATGCCAGAATTGCGATTTTAATCATTGTGAAGCATCTTGAGTTATATATGCATTGGTACACAAAGTGTGTGTGTGGGTCGGTGTGTTGTTAAGAAAGGAATACTATTAGGAGGATTACATTTGCCACATACAGTTGCTGGAAAAGAATACTTTTTTTTGTCCTTGTTAATCAGAAGTACATCTGTTAGCATATATTAAAAGGGTTTTAATTCATCGTAATGAAGAATAATTATAAATCAAGGTAGGCAATAATTTTTGACTAAGGTAAAGATAAAGGTTCCCCCGCATGCTTGCTAGTCATTTCTGGCTCTAGGGGGCAGTGCTCATCTCCATTTCTAAGCTGGAGAAGAGCCAGCGCTGTCTGAAAACATTTCCGTGGTTATGTGACCGGCATGACTAAATGCCAAGGGCGCACGGAATGCTGTTACCTTCACACCAAAGGTGGTTCCTATTTTTCTACTTGCATTTTTACATGCTTTTGAACTGCTAGGTTGGCAGAAGCTGGGACAAGTAATGGGAGCTCACTCCATTATGCAGCGCTAGGGATTTGAACTGCTGAACTGCCGGCCTTCTGATCGACAAGCTCAGCGCCTTAGGCACTGAACTACCACACCCTAGGGGTGTACAATTCTCTGTCCCAAAAAGCTCTCCTAGTTTCTATGCTTAAAAGTGACAGTCACCCTCAGCCTGTGCAACTCCTACTATAACTATCCCAATGACTTTCACTTTTGTTTTGCCTTTCATTTTTGACCAAATGGCTAAGAAGTGCAAGATGGAGGTCACAAGGATGGCATGGAAGAAATCTGGAATACCTATCATACTGCAGGGTATTATTGTTATTATTTAAAAAACATAACTTAATAACATAAGTAGGGTGTTCTTAATCAATACCTTTTCAAATTATATCTTCAGGTCATGTTTATTCTATCACAGAGAGGGTACAAAGAGAGAAAGGGATGGAGAACAGGAAGGGGGGGGGACCTGTGTAAATACTAGTTTTTAATACTATTGATTTTAATGCAAAAAATAAAGATAAAGAAAGATGCACCCGATAAAAAGAAAAGTCTATATTTGACTTGAAGCAGTGTGCTGAAAAAATGGGAGCAGCATTGTAAAAAAAGGGAATTCAATCAGCAGAAAAAATGTGCAAGGTCAGGATAGGAATTAAATTGTTTTAAAATGAATTCAAGTGAAAATCTTACCAAGACTTTTACTGACTTTGTCAGGGGTCATCAACCCGCAGCTCTGAAGCCGCATGTGGCTCTTTCATCCTTCTACTGCAGCTCCCTGTCACCAGTTGGCACCACAATTTTGAGAGGCGCTTTGGTTTGGGTGGAAGGGGGAAGCAGGATGTTCCAGGAGGAGACTCTATGGCAAGGGGTGGGTTTTCCGGTCAGCTCCACAATTGATAGGGCTTTTGGTTAGGACAGGTAGATGAAAAAGGACATCGCGCTAGGAGAAGACTCTATGGTGGGGAAACTGGATTTCTGGTAGGCTCCAGAATTGAAAGCCCCCCCCCCTTCTAATTAGGACCTTTGTGACTCTTTGAATGTTTAAGGTTGCCAACCCCTGGACTATGTACTTGATGGCTTGGTTACAACTCAGTAAAAATGAAGAATCCCTGGAGGCCAAGTTTAAGGCTTTGCAGAACATCTTGAAGCCTGTTTTGAAGGCATGGAATACTGCCCATCTCTTGCTCCCCAATTTGCAACTGTTAGGTTTAAGTGTGTTATGCAAACAAAGACAGGTGTGGGCAACCCGTGTCTTCCAAAAGCTTAGATTACAGAGCCTACAATCGCTTACTCTTGTCTATCCTGGCTGGGGCTGGTGGAAATTAAAACCCAAAAGGTTAGCGTATCATCAGGTTCCCTACACGATGTTACTGTAGATTGGGGGTGTTCAACCTTGGCCACTGTAAGAGTTGTGGACTTCAATTCCCAGAATTCGCCAGCCAGCATTAACTGGAATTCTGGGAGTTGAAGTACACAAGTCTTAAAAGTGGCCAAAGTTGGACATCCCTACTGTAGATGAATTCACAGGATGTAATGAAAGGAAGTGATTAACAGGGAAAGGATGCTTGAACCCAAGGGTACTTTGGGCCTCCTCAAACACGGTAGATATACTTTTGGGAAAACATCTTTAAAACTGGGGTGTCCAACCTTGGCAACTTTAACAGTTGTGGGCTTCAACTCCCAGAATTCCTTAGCCAGCAATTCTGGGAGTCAAAGTCCACCTGTCTTAAAGTTGCCAAGGTTGGACAACCCTGCTGTAGGTGAATTTGTGAGATGTAAGGCTGTTATAATGGCTATATTTACCTTCAATAACAGGAAGTGTGCTGTTCTGTAATTATTATCGGGGACTATGAGATCTGTAGCATGGATATCCTGCTTGTGTGGTTTCCATTAGATCTTCTTTCTTTGGCTGCTGCTGAAGCAAGATGCTAGGCTAGATGGACACTCCCGCTCCTTTTAGCTTCCTTTCTCTACTTGATCCACACTTTGGATGAGACATGGACCAAATAGGCTTGGCCATGTTTCTTGAATAAGTTATAATTGATCCATTTCCTCTCTGTGGCACTTCACAGTGGAGCTGCTCCATAGCCAAAGAGCCCTCGCGACTATTTTTCTTTCCCCAGGCAAACAGTTTTTCTATCTCTGTTTAGCCTTCTCCATCTGAAAATTGCCTGCCTCTGCCAGATGGAGCAAGGATCAGATCTGACCGCTGCCAAAATGCTAGCAGATTCTTCCTCCCTTACACGAATGCTGAGCAGGATTAAAAGGGCTGAACGAGGGTAAGTCCATTGTCTTTGGGGCTCATGGGTGTTAATGAAAAATAATCCTATAACACCATCCTCCTTCGGGCATGCCAGCTTTCAGCTGCCAGTGCAAATATGACCAGGCATTTATTGTTATCAATAGCTACGCGTATCAGATTTTGTAAGAGTTGGAAAGGAGGGCTGAAAAGTGGCATGGGCACATAAGAGACGCAAAGCGTTGTGTAAGCCTCTGAATTTAATCAGGGTTAGGATCAGAATTCCCAAACTGGCTTCTCCCAAGGAATTTGACTTGTTAATGAGTTATGAAATTGGGTCAGATATTTCCCACATCGATAGCAGGTGGGAAGTTCAAATGGTACAACAGTCATTTCCAACCTTATACTATCCAAACGGGACTATACTTTTCATCTAGCCTTGTGGTGCAACCAGAACAATCTTGAACTAAATACACTCAAAACCGTAGGAATGGTAGTAGATTTTAGGAGAAACCCTCCTATACTACCACCTCTTTACAATACTAGATAGCACAGTATCAACATTAGAGACCTTCAAGTTTCTAGGCTCTATCATATCTCAAGACTTAATATGGATGCCTAACATTAAAAAATGTCATAAAAAAACACAAAGAATGTTTTTTCTGTGCCAACTCAGGAAGCTCAAACTGCCCAAAGAGCTGCTGGTTCAGTTCTACAGAGGAATGATGGAGTCTGTCATCTGCACCTCCATAACTGTCTGGTTTGGTTCTGCAACCCAACAAGACAGACACGGACTTCAGAGGATAATCAGCACTGCAGGAAAAACAATGGCTACCAACCTGCCTTCCATTGAGGACCTGCACACTGCACGAGTCGAAAAGTGGGCTGTGAAAATATCTACAGGTCCGTCGCATCCTGGACATCAATTGTTTCAACTCCTACCCTCAAAATGATGCTATAAGGTCCTGCACACCAGAACAACTAGACACAAGGACAGCTTTTCTCCTGAATGCTATCACTCTGCTAAACAACTAATCCCCACAACACTGTCATATTATTTATTTATTTATTTATTTATTTAATTGAATTTATAAAACCGCTCCCTCTCCCCACAGGTACTCGGGGCGGTGCACAGGGAAAATAAAACAATAAATATACAGCATTACATAAAAACGAATTAAATCAATTCCTGTGCTAAAATCCCAATTATAACTAAAACACCCAATAATAAATAAAATCCTATAGCAGAGAGACTATCCAAGGCCAGCCAGGCAAAAAAGATGTGTCTTTAGTTTCAGGCGGAAGGAGCGGAGGTCCGTAGTTGTTCTAATGTCGGGGGGAAGGTCGTTCCAGAGGGCTGGGCCCGCCACAGAGAGCGTCCTTCCCCTGTCTTACCTACTAAGTACCTACTTAGTCTTACCTACTAAGACTGCATTACTATTATTCTTTTCTTCCTTTCGAGTACCTATCTCTTTCCACTTATGCTTATAACCATGTTGCTTGTATCTTTAAAATGTATATTGTTTTATTTGTTTCCTAGTATGATTTGATTGCTTTTGAGTAACCTATGACTATCACTAAGGGTTGTATCTTATGATTCTTGATGATTGCATTCTATTTTGATTTTCTGAGAGACTCCTTGCCAAGTTTTTCAGATATCGGCCTGTCAGTTCTCCAAGCCAGAGAAGGTCTGTGACTGTAAACCCTCCCTTGAAAGACTTTGCTGGATGTGAATGAGCAGAATTCATAGTGAATTAATAAAAGGGATTTTCGTCAGGACAAGGAGGTTTTGTTTCATGATCTTGGGAAGCCTCAGTCAGAACACTAGAAGGGGACAACTGGGATCATTGCAAAGCAAAACAGTGGTCTCCCATTGCCTGCCATGTTTATGGCCCATCTCTGGGTCTGAAGGGGTCCAGAGAGAGCTCCTAAGAATTGCAGTGGTAGTCAGTTCGAAGACAACTTTTTTTACTTTCAACTTCTCCTGGATGCCGAACTAATAAAATGCACTCCAGCTAAACCTTTCGCAGATGGAGAGGGAAGTATCCAGAGGCAGATTGGTACGAAAGGTCTCCAGTTGCCCATTCCTAGCGCAGACCTTTTCAAGGCCCAGTTAATTTGTATTGAAAATAAAAATCAAACTCACGTAGTCATAGTGGAGCTTTTCACCGGGCACTTTCTTGATAGGTTGCAAGGGCAACTTGCCCCGGCTGGTGAGGACGATGGGAGCAGAATTCCCCTATCCAGCACCAGGCTGGATAAAGCTACCCCTGGTGTGTTTTACTGTCACCGTTTCATATTCCTTAGCATAATGAGAGCACTGAGATCAGTGCAAGGCAGGCACGTTATTTATTTATGAAGAATTAAAATATTCACGCTTTAGGCAAGCATAGATTTTTTCTCTCTCTCTCTCTTCTGCTTAAGTTTTACAGTTGCCTCTTTGCTCAACAAAGCAAGGCAGCAAAAACTTCCACCAACTTCTCTGAACCTAAGTGGGTGCTTTTACACACTATATATAGAAGTCTCATATAGAATAAAAGAGTTGGAAGGGACCTTGGAGGTCTTCTAGTCCAGCTCCCTGCCTAGGCAGGGAACCCTACCCCACTTCAGACAAATGGTTATCCAATCTCTTCTTAAAAATTTCCAGTGTTGGAGCATTTACAACCTCTGAAGGCAAGTTGTTCCACTGATTAATTGTTCTAACTGTCAGGAAATTTCTCCTTAATTCTAGGTTGCTTCTCTCCTTGATTAGTTCCCACCTATTGCTTCTTGTCCTACCTTCAGGTGCTTTGGAGAATAGCTTGACTCCCTCTTCTTTGTGGCAGCCCCTGAGATATTGGAACTCTGCTATCATGTCTCCCTTAGTCCTTCTTTCCATTAAACTAGACATACTCAGTCCCAGCTCTGATTAGATGGTGGGGAATGGAAGGTTCTACTCTATTCTATTTAGAGGACAGTGAAGAGCCGAAGAAGCTTCTTGGATGAGAAGCAAATCATCTTCAAAGAAAAACCAGAGAAGTCCAGTTGCCTCTTGAGCCTTTGAAGCCACCATGATCTGGAATGACTGAGAATCTCCATAGACCTTTTTTTCTGAATGTTTCAGAGAAGAATGGTAGGGAATATAATGAGACAGGCAATTCAACCTTATTTATTTATTTAATTTATTTGCCTCCCATAAACCTCATGAAGAGAAACTTAAAAGTCCAGTTCTAAATTGTTTCTCTCCTTAATAATAATAATAATAATAATAATAATAATAATAATAATAATAATAATAATAATAATAATAATTTAATACTTATAAACCGCTCCCTCTCCCCATAGGGACTCGGGGCGGTGCACAGGAAGAATAAAAGACAATAAATATATACAGACATTTTTAAAAACAAATTAAACCTGAGCCTGTGCTAAAATTCCCCATAAAACTAACTAAACTAAAATAGCATTCCCAATAATTAAATACAATAATAATAATACCCCAAAGACAGAGAGACTATCTGATGTGTTTTTAATTTTAGACGGAAGGAGCGGAGGTCCGTGGTCGTCCTAATGTCCTTGATTAGTTTCCACCCATTGCTTCTTATGCTACCCTTAGAACAGTGATGCCTTGGGTGCCAAAAACACGCACGTGGGCGCTATCACACGCACTCGAGTGCCCACCCACATAATGTCCCCCCTCACCACTGTGGACCATGCATTTTTGCGCCAGGCTTCCCTGCCACTCTCTGCTCTGGCTGCTTCTCCTTGGCTAACCCCAGCGAGGGGAGAAGTTGCTCTGCCACAAATGGGCAGAGACCAGGGTGGGGGTTGGGGATGCTCAAGTGTGCTCCTGCCTCAAAAAACTTTTTTACTGTGGCAGGTGTGAGTCTGGTTGCTAACCACCCCCCACCCCTATCAAAGAAAACCTCAGCTTTCCTAAAAGATCAGAAGCAGGAGAATTATATACATGAATGGGAAAAATGGATTGATTATATACAGAATAAATACCAGACTAGGAAGTATCATGTAGCTTTTGGGTAAGAATGAGTAGATTGATAAGGTGATAAGCGTGTTTTTGGCACCCAATTGATAAGGTGATAAACAACTACGGACCTCCGCTCCTTCCGTCAAAAACTTAAAACACACTTTTTCTGCTTGGCCGGCCTAGGTTAGTCTCGCGTCTTTTAATAGAGTTTAGGGGATTTTAGTTAATTTAAAATGGGGGATTTTAGCGCAGGGATAATCTTTGTTTAATTTGCTTTTTATCTAAATTATTTATGTATATTTATTGGTATTTTTTAATTTCCCTGTGCACCGCTCCGAGTCCCTTTGGGGAGAGGAAGCGGTCTATAAATAAAAAAATATTATTATTATTATTATTATTATTATTATTATTATTATTATTATTATTATTATTATTATTATGGGGTACAACGTGAACGGAGTGAATAATATATGGGCTGTTTGGAATTACTAGAGTGGTGTTTAGTGGGTTGGAATGGGAGGTGGGGGAGGGCTAGGGTGGAGGGGAGGGAAATATATCTGTATAATTAGTTTAGAAGATGGGGATAATGGGACAATGTTATTTTAGGAGAAATTTATATCATGATGGGTGGGAGGAGGTGGGTACAGTACTTGTATATGATTTATATTATATGTATGGCGGGGGAAAAGAGGGAAAATTTGTTTGTATAAAACCTTTTCAATTAAGAAAAAAAAAAGAAGATCCTGGGCACTAGTCCTGATCTCTGGAATCCAAAGGGAAATGAGGAAGGCAGCTGCCTGCACGGGCGAAAAACAAGAGGCAAAGAGACAAGTGAAGAGGTTTCTTTCACTTGTACTGGCTGCTCTGTTTCCCCCCTCCCCCGTGCTATTAAAGGAGATCCTGCCTGATTGCTGGAATCCAAAGGGAAATGAGGAGAGAGCTGCCTGCACAGGGGGGGGGGGGGGGAGAGACAAATGGCAAGGAAAGAATGGGATTCCAGCAATAAGAAGCCCAATCAGGCTTTTGAGTGCATGCGCTAATATAAGCCCGCCCCTGAAAATAAGCCCTCCTCTAAAACATTTAAATGCATGCATAGGTGATCCCCATCATTTCCTGGGGGGCAGAAAAGGGGGGGAACATTCCCCACATGCCCCACCTACACCTACCATCCACACGGAACACCCTTGTGACGGCCGCTCCTGCAAACCTAGCTACTACACCCCTTCTCTTATTGGCAGCCGCAAAAAAAGCGGCAGGCCCAGAGACGCGCGGGCTGGCAAGAGTGTGCCAGAAGCAGAGACAGAATGTCCGGCCCTCTCTGGATCAGCTGATCCATGGGCTGAGGTTAAGGGTCCTCCTAAACCTCAAAAATAATAAGACCTCCCCGAAAATAAGACCAAGCGCTTATTTCGGGGGATCCAAAGAAAATAAGACCCTGTCTTATTTTCAGGGAAACACAGTAAGAACTTTGTTCCATGTGCCTTTCTCAGTGAACCCGTGGAAGCCCCACCTGCTTCCAGACTTCCCTGATGAGGCGTGGAATCTCTTAAAGGCAATTGCAGTCGAAGTGAACCCAACTGTACTTAAATGCCAGCTTAAACAAAACACACACACACACACACAAATCATTTGCTGTTTAGGTTGCTAAGTAACACACAACTGTGAGGAGTGAGAAGTCACTTGCAAAATCTGCACGGGTGACAGCTTGCGCAAATCTGGTGCAGACTGACAAATGAGATTGCTTCTTTGGAATGCTCACTTTTAATGCAAATGAGTGGGGTGGAGATTTTCTCAAGATAAAGCTAAGTGAAATTAAGAGAGTGGTGAAATACAATGATAGGGATTACTGGCTGCCCTCCGTGTTAGGTGATAGGCTGACTGTCAGGCGGGAACAGGCAGAGATCCACACAGGAAGAGTTCAATTGGCTGTTTTATTGTTCAAGCCTATACACAGGAATCTTCTCAGACTGATGGTTTGCATATGGTTAAGACTAAATAAAGTTCAAGAACATTCGAGGAGGGCTCAGACTTTGCCCTCTGGTGTCCTTGTAGGAATTCCAGACTAACTCCCTGTTTGACTCCTCCCCCTTGGCTTGGCCAGTCTCTCGCCAATATTGACAGGACATTTCAGCCCTGGATGAAAGAAACTGCACCCACTTTCTGTGAGTCCCCATATCTGTGTTTTGCAATCTGATGCCTTCTTGGTTGGGATTGCAATGTCCAGAATTCTAAGTAAGTTAAAGGTAAAGGTAAAGGTTCCCCTCACGTATATGTGCTAGTCAGAACACTCTAGGGGGCAGTGTTCATTTCCGTTTCAAAGCCAAAGAGCCAGCGCTGTCCGAAGATGTCTCTGTGGTCATGTGGTCAGCATGACTAAATGCCGAAGGTGCACAGAACACTGTTATCCTCCCACCAAAGATGGTTTCTATTTTTCTACTTGCATTTTTACATGCTTTCAAGTTGCTAGGTTGGCAGAAGCTGGGACAAGTCACGGGAGCTCACTCCGTTACACGGTGCTAGTGATTCGAACCGCCAAACCTCCGACCTTTGTGATCGACAAGCTCAGTGTCTTAGCACTGAGTCACCATGTCCCTAAGTAGCATGGTGCAAAATTGAAGGATTGGGAAGACTGGACTATTGTACATGCCCCGATACAATGGAGCCAATGGATTTAACTGTTAAGCTCATAGTGACTACCTACTTTGATGTGGTCCTATCTCTCTATTGAGAAATCCTGGAAATAGGTGAACTCCTAGATAATTAGGAGAAAGTAAACATATTTTTTAAAAAAAGGGTGTGAGAAAGATCCTAAGAACTACAGATCAGTCAGTCTGGCACAGGGAAGGCAAGTGATCGGTTTTTAGCATCTTGAAAATTGTATCACCTCTCTGCCAGCTGGCTTAGATTCATTTTAGGGAGACGCTTTGCATAATAGAGATGATACAATTCTGTTTGTTAAGGTGAAGAGGAGAACTGATTTGTCTCGTTGAGACACTTCATGTTATCCTGAAGCCTTAACTGGCAGTTTCAAACTTCTATCTATTGCAGCTGTTGAAAAAAAGCCTTCCGAAACAGGGCCACGCATAGTAACAGAGCGAGCTTCCCTGTTAGATCTGGGGTATCGGGGGTGGGGGGATTTCAAAAGAATGCTTTGTTTGAAGTATTGTCAAAGCAAATCATCACTTTGAAGTTTTGCAGAGCCTTACAATGCTGCAGTTTATTAGACACCAGCATGGATTTTTTTCAAGAGCTAAGTCTTAGAGTAATCTCATTTCACTTTTTTTTTCTTCCAGGTGACTTCTTTGCTAAATTGGAAACCTGTTACAGAGATGATACACCTTGACAAATTGCCAAAATACCGTATGACATATGGATCAGTGGGCTAGTTAGAGAAGGGCCCAGTGGCTCGTCTGTTAGATGGAACCATTGTTGCAGTGGTAGGATTCAACATTTTCTACTACTGGTTCTGTGGGTTTGGCTTGGTGGGTGTGGCATGACTTGGTGGGCGTGAATTCGCTTGGTGGGCATAGTATGAGTTAGTGGGCGTGGCAGGGGAAGGTTACTGCAAAATCAGCATTTCCTCCTGATCAGCTGGGACTCAGGAGGCAGAGAATAGATAGGGGCAGGGACAGTCAGAGGTGGTATTCACCGGTTCTCTGAACTACGCAAAATTTCCCACTACCAGTTCTCCAGAACTGGTCAGAACCTGCTGAATACCACCTCTGCATTGCTGACTTAAAAAGAAGACATGCTCACTTCATCTAAGTGCCACAAACTTCAGTCTGTGGTTTGTACTCTTCAGTATTTTTAGTAATAATCTGAATGAAGAAGTATAAGGAATAGGAAATGCTGATCAGGTTGCAGATGATATAAAGCTGGATGGAATAGCTAAAAGACAGAAACAGGATCAAAATTATTGATAGGCTGGACAAACGAACATAAAACGAATGAAATTTAAAAGGGGCAATTGCAAATGAAAGGCATGGGACCTTCCTGAGAAGGCGTAACTTGGATCTTAGAATTGTGGTTTGATCACAAACCAGAAATTATTTTGTGGATCTAACATGGCTGCTAAAATGGCAAATGTATGAATAATCTACATTGAGGAATCAGTTCTAGGTAGATTTCAGTACCTTTTTTTCCTGAATGTCCCAAAGGTGCTTTTTTAAAGAGGCAACTGGACTTTCTGGTTTTTTTTTAAGACATTTCGCTTCTCATCCAAGAAGCTTCTTCAGTTGTGAGTGAATGGTGGGGAATGGAAGGATTTATACTCTTTGCAGAGAGCTGGACATTTGCATTCTTTTAGAGAGTCATTGAGGCCACTTTGAGGTTTATCTGTGTCCTCAGGGCCACCTGAGTAGTGCAAATGGATCGCTAGGTATGGTAATATGTTGATTTCTGAGAATTTACTCCCACTGTTACTCCCTCCAGGCCGAGTTTCTCTCCTGTGTGTACTATGGGCAATACTACTGTACTTATATTTGTCTCCTTTTGGCTAGGAGAATTCTGGAGACATCTGTTATGAGTTTTCTACAGGAAGAGATCCATTCCTCAAAGCCCTGAGCAATTAACAGTCTTGCAGAATTGCCAATCCTACCCAAACCCCTCCAGTATCTCTTAGCATTCTTTTGATTGCTGCCTTCTTTCTGAGATCCAACACAAAAGTCACCTGTCACATTGTCCAATAGAGGTGCTGTCAGCTTGCTTGGTTACTCTACTCCTCCTCCTTCCAGCCACCTGTTGAAACGTCCTTGGTTCCCCCAGAAAACTTTCTATTTTGGCTAAAAGATAACGGTAAAGGTTTCCCTCGCACATATGTGCTAGTCGTTCCTAACTCTAGGAGGTGGTGCTCAGCTCTGTTTCAAAGCCAAAGAGCCAGCGCTGTCCAAAGACGTCTCCATGGTCATGTTGCTGGCATGACTAAACACCGAAGGCGCACGGAATGCTGTTACCTTCCCACCAAAGGTCGTCCCTATTTTTCTACTTGCATTTTTTACATGCTTTCGAACTGCTAGGTTGGCAGAAGCTGGGACAAATCACGGGAGCTCACTCCATTATGTGGTGTTAGGGATTTGAACCGCCGAACTGTCAATCTTTCTGATCGACAAACTCAGTGTCTTAGCCACTGAGCCACTGCAGCCCTTCTGTTTTGGCTACAAATCCCCAACTATCTACTTTCCGCCTCCCTCCCATCCAGTGGCAATCCTTGAAGTCCTAAAGATGGCCTCAGCCATGTTTGCTTCAGGGTTGACAGGTTTCTTCTTTTGGTGCATTTGAAAGTTGTTGAATTCTAGCATGGTTTCTTGACTTTTCCTCCTGGTTCTTATTCCCCAGGGACTGTGTACTATCCAGCACTTCCAGGACTATGTATGCCAGTTAGATCAGCTCCAGATCCACGTAAATCCTGACAAATATGACACTCATTATAATTTTTGGTCCACATTTAGCCACCTCCTCTCCCTTATCCAGCTATCACCTTTGGTGTATCTGAATGTCTTTCACTTATTGACTGTAAATATAACCTTATCATGACAGTACCTTTATTGGGCCATTTCTGAGGTCAGTAAGCATCCTCTGAATTTAGAAAGTAACTTGAAGTTTGCCTAATAAAATAGATACCAAAGGAGGTGTTGGAAGAAATATCCATCTGGTTCAGTTCCAAGTGGGGAAAAATACACTGGAAACCTGGAGGCTGATTGGAAAGATGGTTTAATGGAGCAGAAACATCAAGCACATGGTCTTGGTGTAGCTGACCACAAGGAGTTGAGAGAGGGGGGTATGTATACCCTCTCTTGGGGTTTGAACTTGAGCTTCCTGTTTCTGTGCAAGCTATTGGCTGCTATAGGGGTCATAGCTAACCTTATAGGTTTTCTGAGTCAAGCTTGGTGGAAGCTTGCTGGGTGATGCAATGAAGGGAGTTTGTTCTGAAAAGGTGTTGGGCAATTCCTATTGTGTCTTAATGGCTTTGTCCTGGTTTGGATCTTCAGTGAGGGCTAATCCCATCAGCCTGAGGCGGAAGGCCTTTTGTCTTGTAGATAAGCTGGCCCAGTCCTCCTGGGGCTATTAACAAAGGTGGAGGCTCCTTCCCAAGAGCATGTTTCTCTTTTAGGGAAAGATAATATTCTGCCTTTCTTAATATTTCCCCAAATACTTCATTCTTCTAGGTGCTCACCAGAGGTGGGTTGCACATAATTTTATCACTGGTTCGGCGTGCACCAAAAATGTGAGTGCGCACCTTCCATGCATGCATGTGAGCTTCTATGCATGCGCTTTGCTCGTGCACGCAGTTTGCACGCATGTACGCGGCTTAGAAAACGTGGCTAAATAGGATGGCATAGCACCCCCGCAGGATGCCAGTAGCGGTTCGCCTGAACCAGTCCGAACCGGCTGAATACCACCACTGGTGCTAACTTTGTACAGAGGGGACTTATCCACCTGCAAAATGGCTGTCGTGGGAGTTATGACTAGGGATGCGATATCAAAATAATGTAAGGTCTAATTTATTTTATTTAATTCGATTTATAAACCGCACCAATCTCCGGGCAGTGGACTCTGGGCAGTGCACAGGACATTAAAATCTAAACAGTAATAAATAACAAATATACAAAGTTAAAAAGAAATTAAATAAACCTGTGCTAAAATGGCAAAGTTGCTTCTGGTCACTGTCTCTAACCTTGCTGTAGAGATGGTTTCTAGTTCAGTTCCCCACTGATCTGGCTAGAAGGCAACTTCCTGAATTCCGTCATTATTTCTCTGCAAAATATTCTTCCTCCTTCTAAACTAGGTTCTGTTATATCATTCAGCTGCAGGGGTTATAAACTAGGCCACTGTGTCAGGGCTTGTACAGTCTTTGCTGATTTGCCCTTTAAAAAAAAAAAAGCTCCACTATTATCCATCCTTATTAACACCTTGGCCTGGAAGGAAAAAAAAAAGGTTGTCAGGAAAAGGCAATTTTTGCATGATACGAAATTCTTCATTTCGATTGATCAAGAGCTCTGCTGTGCTTCTCTACCAAATTCTTAGTTCAAGATCCTGCTTCAACGGTTTGGGTTTTTAGCCAGCAAAGGAACCGCTTAACCTTCTCCTTTCCTTGATGCAAATTTGTATTAAAATAAATTGCAAGCGGAATGCCAGGGGGGCATTTAAGGTCAGATCCAGGCCAGCTTGTCACTGAGGTCTTTTGTAACCTCTGTGATTCATGTGGTTTATATGGGGAACAGATGAAGGTAACCGTCACTCCTATCACCCGTTCCCTGCCATTCTTGGACTGATGCAATGATTATCAAGTCATAAATGGTGATTGAAGGCAAGGCAATAAACTGCCCAAAGAGCAGTTAAAGTCAGCTGAGCTGACTCTTAAAAAAATGGATTGCAAGGATAGTCTATTAAGTAGTTCAGGAAGAGCCAGGGCCAAAAAGCACTTGGAACACAGCTGTCTAATCTCAGTTTAAGTCTGAATCTCAAGCAGTTTGGGTTTGAAAAGAAAGTTAGAGCTGTCCCTTCCTTCCTTCCTTCCTTCCTCCCTCCCTCCTCTCTCTTCTCTTCCCTCCCTCTTCTCCTTCCTCCCTCCCTCCCGCCCCCTCTTCTCCTTCCTTCCTTTCTTCCTCCTTCCCTCTCTCTCTTCTCCTCCCTCCCTCTTCTCCTTCCTTCCTTCCTCCCTCCCTCCCTCTTCTCCTTCCTTCCTTCCTCCTTCCCTCTCTCTCTTCTCCTCCCTCTCTCTTCTCCTTCCTTCCTTCCTTCCTTCCTTCCTTCCTTCCTTCCTTCCTTCCTCCCTCTGTCCCTCCCTCTTCTCCTCCCTCCCTTTTTTCCTTCCTTCCTTCCTTCCTTCCTTCCTTCCTTCCTTCCTTCCTTCCTTCCTTCCTTCCTTTTTTGCAGCAAGTTTACTTATTATTTACATCAGCTTTCAGATCAAGTCAGCTGGGTAAAAAGAAACAAGCTCTCTCTCTTGGATATAATCAGGTATCTCGCTTGCTCAAGAATGACACTTTTGTACATTTAATAGGCTTTTAAAATCTGACACAAGCTTCCTTAATATGGCCAGGTTTGCATTCCTTTGGGGCCTTTGGAAAGTTGTGGGTTAGTTTCCTTTCCTACCCCCCCCCCCTCTCCCCTTCTCCCTGGACTCCAGGAACTGGATGTACTTTATGAGCTGACCTCTTCTCTGAGGTCAGCAGGTCCTTTGGCTCCAACCTCAGGAATGTCGGGTTACAAGATCGTTGAGTTGCTAGTTCCAAAGGCAAGGACTCTGTTTTAAAAATATCCTTTGGACCATTTCAAGCTTTCCTTGTGAGCCCAGTTCCAAGATTCGTAAGAGAACATGCCGTGATCCACAGTGATCGTTTCAAAGGAGCAGCTGGAATTTTCCATCCCGCTAAAACACTTTTTCTTCCTTCTCTCTTTTATCGGCTTCCACTCATTTTTGATTCAGAGGTTACAAAGACGCAGTTTCCCTTTCTATCTTGCGCTCCTCTGGAGGTAATTAATTCACTCGTCTCAGTCTATACTTGTCTATTAACTCACACAATTTTTTTTTTTTAAAGTCTCTGGCAGAACCCACAAACAGAATATTTGCAAAAAGGTTTCCTTACAGCCCTTCATTTTAATCTGTCCTCCTGCTACTGATGTTAGCGTGAAATATGCAGATGAGCAGAGGCATTTGAATATGACCTGATTTTAAATGTAGCAAGAGGAAGTCACCTTTATTTGCGCATTTTGTCTCCGTTTGAGATGAGGTTCCCCGGGTTTGGATTGTCTCCTGCACAACTCACTTCCAGGCAGAGAGCTGTTCTTGGCCCTTGGGTAGTGCGCTGGGAGCCATATTCAGAAGAAAAAAAATAAGGAGTGGGTGAAGGGAAAGACCAAGTGTGATTTCATTTCATTTACATGTGAATGTAATTAAAATTAAATAGAGTGAATAGGATTGCTCTCCTGTCACACATTTGATAATCTCTCTTTCTTGCTCATATGAAACAAAAGGACTGAATAATAACTTTGAGACGTCTAAGGGGGTAATAAACATTTATGCAAGGGACTGAGGTCTATAATGATGCAGAATCTTTGCTCTGGTTCATTATGTACTCCTGAAATCTAAAATAAACATTTTTTCCTTCCTTCCTTCCTTCCTTCCTTCCTTCCTTCCTTCCTTCCTTCCTTCCTTCCTTCCTTCCTCCTTCCCTCCCTTCTCTGATCTTCTGTCTCTCTGATCCTTCCTTCCTTCCTTCCTTCCTTCCTTCCCTCCCTTCTCTGATCCTCTGTCTCTCTGATCCTTCCTTCCTTCCTTCCTTCCTTCCTTCCTTCCTTCCTTCCTTCCTTCCTTCCTTCCTTCCTTCCTTCCTTCCTTCCCCTGCAGGGGAGAATATTCCAAAGGGCATCTGAAAGGTGCTTTTTCAGGAGGCAACTGGACTTTCTTGTTTTTTTTTTTCATTGAAGATGTTTTGCTTTTCATTCAAGAAGCTTCTTCAGCTCTGACCGACTAGTGGGGAATGAAAGGATTTTTATGTGTGTCCTCAGTGTCACCAGAGTAGTGCTCCTACTTCTTGGATGAGAAGCGAAACATCTTCAAAGAAAAAAAACAATAAAGTCCATTTGCCTCCTGAAAAAGCCCCTTTGGGACAACCACGACCTGGATGACTGAGAATCTCTACAGAGGTTTAGCTATACAATTTGGGATGAAGACCCTTGGAATGGTGTGGGGTTAGGAATGGAATTCCAGAGAAAAATTGTAGACTACAGCAGGGGTCTCCAATCTTTGCAACTTTAAGCCTGAAGGACTTCAGCTCCCAGACTTTTCCAGCCAGCTTTGCTTACTTAAAGTTGCAAAGGTTGGAGACCCCTGGACTACAGGAACTAGAAGCACCACTCAGGTGACCCTGAGGACACAGATAAACCTTCAACTGCTTCAAGGACCCTCTAAAAGGATGCAAATGACCAGCTGTCTGCAAGGAATAGAAATCCTTCCGTTCCCCACTATCCTGCCAGAGCTGAAGAAGCTTCTTGGATGAGAAGCGAACTGTCTTCAAAAGAAAAAAAACAAAAAAGTCCAGTTGCCTCCTGAAAAAGCCTCTTTGAGACAACTGTGACCTGGATTCCAAAGGGCAGGAGTCACAGCAGAAAAGGGTTTTCTCTTGGATCCCACCAGCCGAAATTCTTTGGCAGATGGCGTCTGAAGTAGCGCTATTCAGCTGCAGCAAATGGGATGGACCAATCTCATGGGGTGAGATGGCTCCTTAGATACCCCGAGATAGCAATAGCACTTAGACTTATATACCGCTTTACAGTGCTTTACAGCCCTCTCTGTGCAGTTTTACAGAGTCAGCCTATTGCCCCCAACAATCTGGGTCCTCATTTTACCCACCTCAGAAGGGTGGAAGGCTGAGTCAACCTTGAGCCTGGTGGGATTTGAACTGCCAAATTGCAGGCAACCAGCAGTCAGCTAAAGTTGCCTGCAGTACTGCACTCTAACCATTGGCACCACTGAGATTATTAGATTGTGTTGATTTTGATGTCAAAATTATGTGACTGCCAGATCCAATTTTGTAGGAGAGAGGCTGACCGAGCCAGTGGGAGAGGTCAAATGGGGACTTAATCTAGAATCCCTATGTGGTCACAAGTCCAGCTCGTCATAAGTCCAGCCCTCCCTCACCCTTTGAATACTGTTGAATCTTATCTAGTCTCATCCAGATGCAAACGTTTAGCCTGAGAAGATTCTTATGTGTAGACTTGAGCAATAAATCAGCTAATTGAATTCTTGGTTTGTGGACTAGATTGTCCAGGCCTGACAAATTTTGTGTGCATCCGATTACCAAGTTGTGCAAAGCCACTCTGGATAGTTTATAGTTCAATACAGTAATTGGGTAAAATGTGTTATGTGACTATACCATTAGATATGAGACAGATGAGTCATACTGACTGCTTCTTGAATTTAAAATCTTTAGTTTGCTTTCATGAATATTTAGGGCGCAGGCTTGGTTGTCAGACATGTGGAGTTAGACCTGTATTGTGATATTTAAAACACAATCTTTTTGAATTGTTCTGAGGCATTTGCCCCCGCCCATCCCTTCCATCAACACCCCCCACCAAATAACAAGCTTGTGGTATGTCCCCCCGCCCAAATATCTCCATAATTTAAGCACTGGGCCTTTGGCAATGAGAAAGAGTGTTTACATTGCCCATATAATGCTGTTGCTATTATGTATACTAGTGCAAATATTTTAGAGAAAAGGGTGGGGGATGTACTATTGTTATTGAAAATGGTGGTAGATTTTAGGAGAAACCCTCCCATACTACCACCTCTTACAATACTAGACAACGCAGTATCAACAGGAGCGACCTTCAGGTTTCTAGGCTCTATCATATCTCAAGACTTAAAATGGACTCCGAACATCAAAAATGTCATCAAAAAAGAACAACAAAGAATGTTCTTTCTGCGCCAACTCAGAAAGCTCAAACTGCCCAAAGAGCTGCTGGTTCAGTTCTACAGAGGAATTATGGAGTCTGACATCTGCACCTCCATAACTGCCTGGTTTGGCTCTGCAACCCAACAAGACAGACACAGACTTCAGAGGAGAATCAGAACTGCAGAAAAAACAATGGCTACCAATCTGCCTTCCATTGAGGACCTGCACACTGCACGAGTCGAAAAGAGGGCTGTGAAACTATCTACAGACCCTCACATCCTGGACATCAATTGTTTCAACTCCTACCCTCAAAATGACACTATAGGGCACTGCACACAAGAACAAGGACATTTTCCTGAATGCTCTGCTAAACAACTAATTCCCACAACACTATCAAATTATCTACTAAGACTGTATTAATATTTTTCTTCTCTTCCTTCTTAGTACCTATCTCTTTCCTAGTACGTATCTCTTTGTACTTATGACTATAACCATGTTGCTTGTATCTTTAACATTTATATTTTGTTTCCTAGTATAATTTGATTGCTTATTAGTAACCTATGACTATCACTAAGTGTAGCATCTTTTTATTCTTAATGAATGTATTTTATTCTCCTTATGTACACTCAGAGCATATGCACCAAAGACAAATTCCTTGTGGGTCCAATCACACTTGGTCAATAAAGAATTCTATTCCATTCCATTCCATTCCATTCCATTCCATTCCATTCCACTCCACTCCACTCCACTCCACTCCACTCCATTCCACTCCACTCCACTCCATTCCATTCCATTCCATTCCATTCCATTCCATTCCACTCCACTCCACTCCACTCCACCCTATTCTGTTCTATAATGGTGAATTCTACCCGTCCATCTACCTATTCACAAAAACTTTTCCTTCTTTTGAAAAACAAATAAAATGCAAAAAATCTTTTTAAAAAATGGAGGAATAACTTTAAGGAAACAATACATTTATTAAAGAATATACCGTAATTCCCACCAAAAATTGATGCATTCTGAGCTCGGTTGTTTTCTTGCAGAAATTTCATTACCCAAAGTTGGTAAGATCATCTGTGCTAGTAAGGAGGTGGGAGTGGACTTGGGGTTTTTTTTTTTTTTGGTTGGGCTGTTTACTGTTAGCTTGTTTGGCAGTTCCTTCCCCCCACCAAGTTTTAATATTTTCTATTGTCTTTGTATCGCAAATTCCATTTCTATATTGAACAGTTTGCTTTCTAGGCATCCAAATTGTTAAAATATAAACATCATCATAATCATTATAAACATATCAACGCACAAACATATATTAGATAATATTGATCATTATGAAAAAGTATGCTATCTTCCGTATTGACATCAATTATATAACCATCAAAGTATTTACTAATCAGTTTTTCTTTCCCATGTAGTCCATATTTTCACATAAATCCACTCATCTAACTTCTGTACCTATCAACTAGCCATTTGTAAAAATAAATAAATCCCAAATTGTAAAATATTCCAAGTCTTCTTTTTCTTTGATTTTTAGGGCTAACCTATCCATTTCTGTGCGTTCCAGTATTTTTTTTTATTATTATATTGTCATCAGTAGGGGTTCCTTCATTTTTCCAATATTGTGCGTATACAATTCTGGCTGTTGTTAAAATATGTAGAATTAAATATGTATTACCTTTATTACAGTTATCTGGTAACATGCCTAACAGGAATATCTTCAAGTCTATGTGTTGTTTTGTCATAGTTTCCAGCCATATGCGAATTTTCTTCCAATATTTCTTTGCTTTCGGATACGTCCACCACATATGATAATATTTATTTAATACAATAGCAGAGTTGGAAGGGACCTTGGAGGTCATCTAATCCAACTCCCTACCTAGGCAGGAAACCCTATACCATTTCAGACAAATAGCTATCCAACATCTTCTTGAAGACTTCCAGTGTTGGAGCATTCACAACTTCTGGAGGCAAGCTGTTCCACTGATTAATTGTTCTAACTGTCAGGAAATTTCTCCTCAGTGCTAAGTTGCTTCTCTCCTTGATTAGTTTCCACCCATTGCTTCTTGTTCTGTACCTAGTATTTGGCAGTTCCTTGATTGGGGTATTGTTTACTTCTTGATTGTAGGTCTGATGTTAATCTTACTGTTAATCTCTGCTCATCTGGGTTTTCATGAGAATGGGGAGGTGTTTTGTTCTTTTTGTTCCTGTTTTGGTTCCAAGGACCCCTCATTTCAACGTTAAGGTACAAATATTCTCTATTGGTTTAATTCCTGCTTTTCTACTCAATTAGTATGCATATGTGGTGTATATTAGCACATTTTCTGGCCAGGAAAAAAATATTTCTACCATGGATAAAAGGGAATCACATGTTCTTCCCTGTATATAAAACGATACTTTTTCATTATTTAATACAATACAATACAATACAATACAATAGCAGAGTTGGAAGGGACCTTGTAGGTCTTCTAGTCCAACCCCCTGCGTGGGCAGGAACCTTATACCATTTCAGACAAATGGCTATCTAACATCTTTATAAAGGCTTCCAGGGTTGGGGCATTCACAACTTCTGGAGGCAAGCTGTTCCAGAGGTTAATTGTTCTAACTGTCAGGAAATTTCTCCTTAGTTCTAAGTTGCTTCTGTCCTTGATTAGTTTCCACCCATTGCTTCTTGTCCTACCCCCAGGTGCCTTGGAGAATAGTTTGTCTCCCTCTTCTTTGTGGCACCCTCTGAGATATCGGAACGCTGCTATCATGTCTCCCCTGGTCCTTCTCTTCATCAAACTAGACATACCCAGCTCCTGCAGCCGTTCTTCATATGTTTTAGTCTCCAGTTCCCTAATCATCTTGGTTGCTCTTCTCTGCACTCTTTACAGAGTCTCCACGTCTTTTCTACATCGTGGAATATTTTATTTATTGTATTTCTAGACCGCCCCCTCTCCCCGAAGGGGAGAGTCCTTGCAAAAGTACTCAGTAGTACTTGCAAAAGAAGAAGTGGCAGGTGCATTATTTGGGGAAAGCAAAAGCCACAATATTTATTAGATACAGCCTCGAAAGAATAAGGGATGTCATTCTAGAAAAAGTTGGGCATATCCCTCCATTTTCAGTTTTCTTTCCATTTTTCACCAAAAATGTGTTCTGCCTATTTCCACATCCATTTAAGAACTGGACAAAGAGGGAAGAAACACCCTCAAAATCATATTATGTATTTCCTTGGCCATGTGCCTTTGAATTTCACATTTTCTGTGTGCGCTTTCCCCCAAAACATATCTTTGCGTATATAAATTGTCAACAACCTATGCTGAGTTGTACCACACAACTCTGAAAATGTGCGCTTGGGAGGTTGAATGAGATGTGATTGTAGGAAAATTTGCACTAAGTAAATTTCTCCTCCATTCTTATTCTGGGCAAGATTCCAAATTACTGTCTACCTGAGCGTTGTCACAAATGTTTTGACCAAATCCGATGACTGGGGTCATGCTGAGAAGCTGGAAATAAGTCATTGTAACCCAAAGCCATTGCTGTGAGTAATTGCCCTTTCCCTTGTGGATGTGATGGTGCAATACTGTAATGTAGCTTCACCTTTCCTTGTCTCCCCAAATCTCTATCCCCTTTCAGTTAAAGTCTACTTAGTAATAGCAACCTTTCAGACCCCATTCCATAATCACAGCATGGATCCCCAGGCCCACTAGGTAAAGCTTCTTTTATACTTCTGCAGATTGTGTATGAATTCTTTTGAGCCCCTCGATATTTCTATTTAAAAGTCTTTCAACCGAGAGAAAATACAAACATGGCACACTCTGATAAAAGCCCAGGAAAGGTCAACCTGGCTCAACCTACGCAAATTTGAACGGGCTCCATGGAAGGTCCCCTGGGGACTTAATGACAATGGCTGCATCCGTAAGGATGCTAAGGCTTGAGATGAATGCAGATCAGTGGTGGGTTTCTGCAGGCTCGCACCTACTCACGAGAGCCGGTTGGTGAAATTTAGAGAAACGGTGAGAGGGGGTTCCACCGGCGTACCTGGAAGTAAATCTGGCTCGCCGCTGCCAGTGACCCAATGGGAAGGAAAGGAAAGGAAGGAAGAAAGGAAAGGAAATGAAAGGGAAGGAAAGGAAAGAAAGAAAGAAAGAATTTATCATCACAATTGAGTCCAAAATTTTGGTTGTTAAATGAGTTTCACCACATTTTAAAAGGTGGCCACTCCCACCCTGTCACATGACTGCCAAGCCACGCCCACAAAATAGGCCACACCTACAGAGTAGGTTCTAAAAAATTTGAAACCCACCACTGATGCAGATCATCAACCGGAATAATACAATCCAAACTCGATTGCAGAAAATACGACTTCAGCAATAGAGTGGTCAATGCCTGGAACGCTCTACCTGATTCCGTTGTTAGTTCCTCAAACCCCCATATTTCTAACCTTAAACTGTCCATTGTGGACCTCCCACGCTTCCTAAGATGTCCCAAAGTGGGCGTGCATAAGCGCATCAGTATGCCTACCCTCCCTGTCCTACCTAAATGATATGTACTCATTTTATGTGTTCATGGCCATGTTAGACTTATTTATCTCCATCTGTTTGTACCAATCTCATGTGAAAATGTCCATGTCTATACTAATTACTGTTACCTTGTACACATTGACAAATAAATAAAACAAATAAAATAAATAAAATAATAATAATAATAATAAAAAAATAAATAAAAAAAATAAAAAAAAATAAAAAAATAAAAAATAAAAATAAATAAAATAAATAGATAAATAATACTAATACTAATAATAATATAAAACAAATAAAACAAAAAAACAAAAAATAAAGCAAATAAAGCAAATAAAGCAAACAAAGCAAATAAAACAAATAACAGAGCAGGAAGGGACCTTGGAAGTCTTACAGTTTTCCTCCTCCTCCTCCTCCTCCTCCTCCTCTTCTTCTTTTCTTCTCCTTTCTTTCCCACAGGTGTAGGGTTTGCTTTTCGGATCATTGAATGGCACTTTGCATGATCAGCTGCATCTCCAGGCCTGCAGCTTGCATATCTTTCTTGATGATGTCTTGCCATGCTCTTTTGGATGCCTGCAAGTTTGCTAGCCAGCGGGAGACCCCATATCTTTTCAGAAAAGTGGTTGTCCAATCTCTTCTTAAAAACCAATGTTTGAATGAATATAAGCAATTCATCCACCCACCCACCCATCCTTTTATTATGATCACAGACCAGAATCAAAAACTAAAACATTTAAAAAATAAATAAAGCAGTACAGCACATAATAATATATCACAGTTAGTGGTGAGATCCTATATGGGTGGCCAAAGTCTGCCTAATTTTCGTGCACATGTAATCAAACTGGTTTAAGCTATAAAGTGTACAAAATTATCCTATAAAACAACCCAGCCCAGAAGTGAGAGATCACAGCTTTAGATTGGCAGGGGATGCAAACGTCCTACTTCATCCTAGCCGAACCCAGTTCCAAAAGCGGGTAGGATGCCCTTTAAGGAAGCCAGTGTGAGCTTGACTCGTCTATACGACATTTCAGGTGTGATCCTTCACTATCACCCTTTGTTCTTGTTTCTGTTTTAACATTTTATTGTTATTAGGGGCTTTGATTTTTTTTTTTTTAATAATGCGGTGGTCTGGCATTATGAGGCTTGTGGAATAATTTTTTTAAAAAATGTTTATTAATTTATTTTCCGATTGCTCGCATGCACAGTTTGATAATGGTAATAATCGCCTTTTTTGTGAGTGGCTAAGAGTTGCGTTGTCCCAAATAATCGAGTGTCCCAAGAGTTGTGTGAATCTCAAAAGCAGCAACACGCTGAGGCACTAAGGCAGGGGTGGGCAAACTTTGCAACTTTAAGTCTGAAGGACTTTAGCTCCCAGACTTCTCCAGCCAGCAAAGCTGGCTGGAGAAGTCTGGGAGCTGAAGTCCTTCAGACTTAAAGTTGCAAAGTTTGCCCACCCCTGCACTAAGGCCTGGAAGGAAGGAATTAAGTCTCAGAATCCATTTCCCCGTTAAGTACTGAATTCCAAAATAAAACATACAGGTAGTCCGCAGTGTACGACCACAATTGAACACAACATTTCTGTTGCTTAAGTGAGGCATTTATTAAGTGAGTTTCCCTCCATTTTACACCATTTCTGGCCACCGTTGTTAAGTGAATCACTACAGCGTTTAAGTTAGTAACCTGGTTGTTAAGTGAATCTGGCTTCCCCATGAACTTTGCTCGTCAGAAGGTCGCAAAAGCAGATCACATGACCTCTGGGACACTGCAACTGTCACAAATATGAGCCAGTTGCCAAGCGTCTGAATATTGATCACAGGACTCTGGGGATGCCACAACAGTCATAAGGGTGAAAAAAGTTATGTCACGTTTTTTCCCCAGTGCCACTGTAACTTTGAACGGTCACAAAATGAACTGTTGTAAATTGAGGAGTTACCCGTATCTAGTAAATCCCTAAATTATTCTTGAAGTGAAGAGGAGTCCTTCACCTCCTGCAGTCGTTGGCTCCACTGTCAATGAGTTCTCAGTTGTGTAGGAGATGACCAGGCTGAGCCTGAGGGAGGAATCAAGTGCGTCATCAGTCTCGAATCCTTTCGTGCCCACAAGAGATCTAAGTCCAGCCCACCCTGAATTCCATTGACTCTCATCTACCGCCGGTTTGCTTGGATTGTTAGTAGCTCAGATTCTTGTAGAGAGCTTAAGCTTGCAATCAATCTTTATACTCATTTAAACTGCCTGGCTCTCCAGATTTCCCTGGCATTTGACATCCATGTTGATTTTTCTCCCCTAATATTCCAAATTTGTAAGCATCGCTTCCATTATTTTGTATGGGGGAAAGTGCTTGTTGTCTACAATTTATGTCCTTTCGCTTTGCTGCTTGCTTTCAGGAAGGGAAAAAAAGCACACACAGCTCTGTTGGGTTTTGTGACTATCCTTGGATGGAAGCCATCAAGCTCAGATGCTGGCATATTTATCCTACATGGAAGCTTCGCCTGCCAGATTCTGCTTATATGTACAAAAGGAAGAGTCTTCCCACTCTGCTCTTTCGTGTGGAGTGTGTTATATATAACTTGGATGAACCTCCGGAAGAGGTCATGTAAAATATGCACAGTACATCCCCCCGAGAAGAGGTCATGGATTGTATGCGTAGGTATATACTGCATGTATGCATAACAAATATAATGTGCGTACTAACTACCCATATGGGAGTTGTATGTACTGTCAGCTTCCTTTTCCCCTTCCTCTTCTTCTCTCCTCTTCTCATGGAGTGCAAATGAGAATGAGAAGAGTTGTGTGATTCTCTCTGCTCATTGACCTTCAAAGCCATCCAGCAGATTTCAGCTTGGACTCTGACTCAAGCAGATGGCCTGTCCAGAGCGCTTTCTAAAAGAACTGATTCCTGAGCTTGCTCCAAGGAAGGGCCTAGCAATACAACATAGCCAGTGTGTGATACTGGGAATCCAGCCATGGACCTCAGCTTGCAGAGAAGGCCTGGGCAGGATCCAACTGTAAGAATGGGTTGGAATTAGATAGACCAGAACATTGCAACACGTCCCGGGATTCATTCCTTCCTTCCTTCCTTCCTTCCCCCTCCCTTCTTCCCTCCCTCCCTCCCTCTTTCGTTCCCTTTCTTCTTTCCTCCCTCCCTCCCCTTTCTTCCCTCCCTTTTTTCTCCCTCCTCCCTCCTTCTTTCCTCCCTCTCTTCTTCTTTCCTCCCACCCTTCCCTTTCTTCTTTCCTCCCTCCCTCTCTTTCTTTATCCTTCCTTCCTCCCTCCTTCCCTTTCTTCTTCCCTTCCTTTCCTCTTTCCTCACTCCTTCCTTCTTTCCTCCCTCCCTTCCCTTTCTTCCTCCCCCTCTTTCTTTCTTTCTTTCTTTCTTTCTTTCTTTCTTTCTTTCTTTCTTTCTTTCTTTCTTTCTTTCTCCTATTTTCCTCCTCCCTCCCTTTTTCCAAGCTAAAAGTGAAATAGAAAAAAAGATTTGAAAATCTTTGCAAAATAGGAATAAGAGGGCAGAGGCAGAGCAGAACCAGTTCTCCTGCATAGAAGGCAAACTCCAACCTTCTCTTTGTAGAGGATGTATATTATACAGCAACTACGGACAAATGATGCCATGAATTGAAAAGGCAGCTGTGAACAAACGACCTCTTGGAATTCTCTCTCACATATGCGGGCAGAGAAACTGCGTGTGTGTGTGTGTGTGTGTGTGCGTGCGCGTGCACATATGCGCCCACAAGTGCATGGTAGAAAAATCCCCCTAGAGTTTTTTTTCAGGAAAAGGATTCATGGAATTATTTCTTTTTTCGAAATAAAACCTATTTCATTGCCTTTTTAATTCTTGCAAAAACTTTCTTTCCTTCCGCCCACTCAAACCTCCCCCCCCCTCTGCCCCACACCTACACATTTGCTATCATGTTAGAAACAATTGTACTGGCTTCAGTTTTATATCCTTCCCATGGTCCTGTTTTCTGCCTGTGATTCAGAAGGGATGGATAGCAGCAAAATAGGTACACCCCTTGACTTACAGCCAGTGACTGGTTGAAGATACAACAGTACTGAAAACAGTGACTTGCAGCTGGTTCTCACACTTGCGACTCTCGCAGACAAGGAACAATAGATGGAAACTGATCAAGGAGGGATTCAACTTAAAACTGAGGAGAAATTTTCTGACTGTGAGAACATTCAACTGATGGAACAGAAGTTTCCTTCGGAGGTTTTGGGAGCTTCACCACTGGAGGCTTTCAAGAAGAGACTGGACCGCCATCTGTCAGAAATAAGTTAGGGTCTCCTGCTTGGGCGGGGGGTTGGACTAGAAGACCCACAAGGTCCCTTCCAACTGTGTTAATCTGTATCTGTACCATCTTGCCACACAGTTGTTAAGTGTACCGCTGCAGTTGTTATATCAGTAACACAGTTGTTAAGTGAATTTGGTTTTCTCATTGACTTGGCTTTGTCAGAAGGTCTCCTGCTTGGGTGGGGGGTTGGACTAGATGACCCACAAGGTCCCTTCCAACTCTGTTATTCTGTTATCTGTTATCCTAATTATGGACATTGTCTATGATGACCCGAATGTGCCTGAAATGGTGCTGCTATACATTTATACACTCGCCTGCTAATCAGCTCGTCATTTCTTTGTGATCAGATCCATGTGGCGGAACACTATTTGTTGCCACAAAGAAGAGGGAGTCAAGCTATTCTCCAAAGCACCTGAGGGCAGAACAAGAAGCAATGGGTGGAAACTAATCAAGGAGAGAAGCAACTTAGAACTGAGGAGAAATTTCCTGGCAGTTAGAACAATGAATCAGTGGAACAGAAGTTGCCTCTAGAAGTTGTGAATGCCCCAACACTGGAAGTCTTTAAGAAGATGTTGGATAGCCATTTGTCTGAAATAGTACAGGGCTTCCTGCCTAGGCAGGGGGTTGGACTAGAAGACCTCCAAGGTCCCTTCCAACTCTGCTATTGTATTGTATTCCTCAGCTTGCGCCCCTCCAGAAGTCCTACGGCTACATCTCTCTTTCTGGGAGTCAGGTGCTTGGAAGCGATCAGGTTGAGGAAGGTTCTGTGGCCTGCTAATTAGACAGTGGGGAATTCAATTTTTTTTTACTACCGGTTCTGTGGACGTGGCTTGGTGGGCCTGGCTTGGTGGGCGTGGCAGGGGAAGGATATTGCAAAATCTCCACTCCCACCCCACTCTGGGGCCAGCGAAGAGGTGGCATTTGCCGGTTCTCTGAACTACTCAACATTTCCGCTACCGTTTCTCCAGAACTTGTCAGAATCTGCTGGATTTCACCCCCTGTAATTAGAGCAGGGATGTCCAAACTTGGGAATCAGAGGAACTGTTGCGCCATTTCAAAACATGGAGCTGTCTGTGGGCCCATTGATGGAGTAAACAGAAGCCATGAACCGTGCAATTCTTGGGTGGCAATTCCTTGCTTTCTTTTGTGAGGTCAGTTATTCACTCTGCCGAAAGCTCAAGCCAAAATGGCTTAGATGCCTGGCCTTGATTTTACTATAGAAGTTGCCAGTAATAACTCCAGGCAGCAAATGGATCTCAGTGGGGAAGTGTAATTAGGTTGGGCAAAGGAAGGACCAAGTTTAATCCACCAGCCTGTCGAAGTAAAATTGCGAAAGGCATCTTATCTTCATGGTTGGAGAGCTCCTCGAGCTCATTAAGAAATATGAGGAATACTTGGAGTATATATTTTTTTTCTGAAGAAATAGCCTTCTATTCCCATTCGTTTCTTTACAACGTTTCCGATTTGTTGGAGATTGTGGAGTTTGTTCATGATTCTAGAGTTTGGTTTAAAGCCTGGTGGGAAGAATCCTGAAGCAACATCTAGAAGAGGGGTGTCAAACTCGATTTCATTGAGGGCCCCATCAGGGTTGTGTTTGGCCTTGGGGAGCCGGAGTGGACGTGGCCAGGGTGGGCACAACCAGCTCGACATCACTCATATCGGGGGCGCCTATAGTGACCCGAGCCTTCTGCCAGAGAAAACTGGCACCAGAGCTCTGTTTTCAGCTGCGATGGCTTCTTGCAACCCTCTGCCAGTGAAAACTGAGCTTGGGAGGACTTGCATGTGGCCCTCCTAAGCTTTATTTTCATTGGCAAGGGCATTGCAGGCCAGTCCGTCATTGTTTCCTGGGGGGTCCTGCGGGCCAGATCCAAACACCCCATGGGCAGGATTTGGCCCCTGGGCCTTGAGTTTGACACCCCTGATCTAGAATGTTCCAGATTTAATGCCTTGCTTCAGAGAATTTATTGTGATGTGGACAAATATGTATAATTTGTAGGAGCATATCACCTTATGGAAAATCTCCACTATTGACTTTAGTGAGTTAAAATGCCTTTTTGCTTCCAGATATTGTGGGAGCTCCAATAGTGGATATTTTTGAGAAGAGATTGGGCAACCATTGGTCTGAAATGGTGGTATAGGGTTTCCTGACTGAGCAGCGGGTTTGACCAGAAGACCTCTAAGGACCCTTTTAACTCTGCTATTCTGATGTTCTAAGGTCTTCCAGCATCATCCAAACTGGGGTATCACTGGAAACTGGGTGGTGTAAATTTTTAATGAAATAAAAAAAGGCATGCAGCCAAAATAACAGTAACGAGGATGGGCATTTTATCATTTTAATCATGGCTGGGTAATGCTATGAAAATACTACACGTCACTGAGTGAGGAATTGACCATGATAGCTTTCTCTTCCAACCACTGTTGTACAAATATAACAGTTAATGAGGAGACTTGGTACCATAGGGAAGTCTGGGAGAACCTACACCAACCTTGACAACTTCAATGTGTGGACTTCAATTCCCAGAATCCCCCAGCAAACATGACTTCTGAAAGTTGAATATCTTACAGTTGCCAAAGTGAAGAAATTTAGACAAAACTCCAATCTTCCTGGAGCAGCACTGCCATTATGTGAAGAACAATGTAAAACCAGGGGTGTCCAATCTTAGTAACTTTAAGACTTGTGGCCTTCAACCCCAAGAATTCTGCAGACAGCATGGATGACTGGGGAACTCTGGGAGTTGAAGTCCACAGGTCTTAAAGTGGCCAAGATTGGACACCACCACCACCACCCCTTGATATAAACTGTAGTCTGACATGCATGGAAGAGCTTACAATAATACAATACAATACAATACAATACAATACAATACAATACAATACAATACAATACAATACAATACAATACAATACAATACAATACAATACAATACAATACAATACAATACAATACAATACAACACAACACAATACAATACAATAGCAGAGTTGGGAGAGACCTTGTAGGTCTTCTAGTCCAACCCCCTGCATGGGCAGGAACTTTATACCATTTCAGACAAATGGCTATCTAACATCTTTTTAAAGACTTCCAGGGTTGGGGCATTCACAACTTCTGGAGGCAAACTGTTCCAGAGGTTAATTGTTCTAACTGTCAGGAAATTTCTCCTTAGTTCCAAGTTGCTTCTCTCCTTGATTAGTTTCCACCCATTGCTTCTTGTCCTGCCCCCAGGTGCCTTGGAGAATAGTTTGACTCCCTCTTCTTTGTGGCACCCTCTGAGATATCAGAACACTGCTATCATGTCTCCCCTGGTCCTTCTCTTCATCAAACTAGACATACCCAGCTCCTGCAACCGTTCTTCATATGTTTTAGCCTCCAGTCCCCTAATCATCTTGATTGCTCTTCTCTTCTTAGAAGACAGTGTGCAAAGAGTGAGGTTCATATTTCAACTCCCTGCCTCATCCTAAATATGTTACCCAGAGAGATTGGCTATTAAGTGAGGAGAAACCGAACATGTGTTTTCTTGATTATCAAAATATATCATAAAGGAAAAATGGATACATTTTCTTCGATGCCTTTGATGCTGGCCTTACTTCCCATTTCTCTGATCTGATCAAAGGAGATTGTGCTGTTATCTGAATGTGCTTCTGTGGCTAATTCATTTTCAGTGATGAAAGTTTACCATGGCAATAGAAACTTGTCGGAAGAAAATGACAGTGGCAGAGGGAAAAAAGGTGTTTTTTAGATGCATAAAATGCCCATGTGAGCTATCAGGTAAGCTTCTTAGCATGCTTTCTCTGAGAAAATGGGATCTTCAGATTATCTGCAGATTTGAAGTGGGATTTTATACATCTAATGAACTCACTTAATGATCAATTAAAAGTGTGTGTTTGTGTATGTTTAAATCGGCCAGTTTCTTTTGTAGATTTTGTAAAACATCCTTTTCTAAACCATTCTCTTGGCTCATTTGTAAATGTACTTTTGATACGATTTCTATCTTGCCAGACCAAATTTGTTCTACATTTGTCATTTCTTCAATATATCTTTTGGTCATTCAGGTAGTCTGCCCATAGAAGCAGATATCATTGATACCATGGCTACTATTTTCTGATTCTATACTTCAACATCTCCTTCAATATTGTCATTGTTATAATGTTTTGCAACATTTTATAAGCTTGTACATCTTCCCTCTACCTAAAAACTTTAGTCCCCTCTAGTGTCCAGTTTTTAAAATCATGAAATTGCTTATTTTTGTTGAATCTTGTAAAAAAACAAAACAGAATCTATTTCCCACAGGAAGTTGTGTTCTTTTCCCCAAGACTTATTGTAAAACAACCTCAGTATTGCAGTTTTATGTAGGCCCTCAGTCCATTAATATCTTTCTTAGATCAAATACTGGTAGTAGTTAATAAGCAATTTCTGAGAGCGATTACAAAATGAAGTTTGAAAACTTAGTGCCCTTTAAACATCTCCACCTGACAGAACTATCCAGCCAAAGTTTAGTACATTATTTGCTTACACCCTGTAGACAGAATCTTGCCAGACCAAACCTATATTTGTTTCACCATTCAAGGTGGAACATTAGAACAAATATAAATAAACTCAATAAAATCAATACATTCTCAGTCCCCCCCACCCTCCCTCAAATGTGGACATTTTTCTGTCAAAAATTTGGAAACTACTGCTATCAAGCTCTCAATGGTTTATCCCATTCTTCTTCTATGTGTTGGTCTTCAGGAGTAACCTGTCATAATTCCCATTATCTTCAACTAGGATCACTAGGAAGTTCAGCAGGAACAGAGGGCTGGACTAGATGACCTCTGATGCACCTTCCAGTTCTATGTTTCTATGATCTCTGCAAAAGATCAGTTGAATGCTATTTTCTTCTTACAACACCAGATTGAATCTCTCTGCTGCTTTTACTACAAAATGTGACCTGTATGCTATTGAACTACCACAAGCATTACTTCAGAACAATTACTCAATCTAACCTTCCATCTCAAAGGAGGTGAAATTCAACAGTAGCAAGCCATCTAATTTCAAATAAACCACAATCATAGTTTACTAGCTTTCTCCAATCTGGGATCTTTGAAATGCATTGATCCTAGAACTCCACTAGAATCGCCAGCTGAGAGAGGAAAGCTGACTTAACTATGAGATTCTTTTTTGCTTTTTGCACTACGTTTCTATCATTTTTTCTGCAGGGAAGTGGCAGTTTTTAAAAGTTGCATGTTTCAAAAGTGCCAAGCCTTCCCAAAATATGTTCTTCGACCTCATACATCCCAAGAGGCGATTAGCATCAATGGTTTGATGATTTGTGTGAGGGAAACAAATGAAGTTTCTAACTCCACTTCCCACCCAGAATGGAATCCTGAGGTAAAAGGGTGTGTGCAGAATGTAATTTCCCAGGATCTGAGTCCATGACAGGTTCTGTCTTCAGACAGAAATGTTCCTGATTCTTTCTCCAAGCATTTCTGCCATTTGGCTAACAGCAGAGGAAGTGCTGTGTGTTTTTGCCGTGTTCTAACACCAAACCAGATTTTATGTCCAGTTATGCTTAGCTAGGCTGCAAATGTTTTCCTACAGATACACAGAAAAATAGATCAGTTTCCCTGGATTAAAGTAGATTCAGTCACTTAGATAAGAAAGTTGCATGGACTTTCTAACTAGTTTTAGTAACGAACATATTATGGGGTTGTGATAAATGTCCCTGAGAGATGTCCCACAAACATCCAGGTACTGTGTGGTATGGATATAACTTTTATGGGGTACTACAATTTCTCTGATCCTACATCGAGTATTGCTTTGGATGTTTGGATACGGCAATATTGAGTATTGCCAAGGATGTTTTGATTTCTATCCCTTTTTCTTTCAGGGAATGAAAATAAAACAGAATTGGACCCTAATTAAATGCAATCCAATTGGATATGGGTGTCAGCTCTCTGTGACTCTGTGAGGTTCCTGCTTGTTGCAGGGACCATTTTGTGTGAAGTCCAGCTGCTTTTGCATTGTATGTGAGTTAGTTGTGTGGCTTTTGTGGTGTTTGTGTGAAATGTGAAAGTTGGTTTTTGAGCTCGCCCGGTCACATGACCACCAAGCCACACCCACCAAGCCATGCCCACAGAACCAGTAGGGAAAAGTTTTAGATTTCACCATTGGTGTCAGGTCAGTTTGGTTTGGAAAATAGAAGAAACTGTTGTATGTATACCCAATTGGAAATCTTCCAAAGCATCTCATTATTGAATATTTGCTGATCCTTACATCTCTTTCTGCTCTTCTTGGTTTAGCAATGGCACGTTCAGGATTTTGGGCAGACATTCCTGTCCACCTTTGGCTGAACGAACAACAGGGTCCCAAATGGATTAGGCTGGTTTTCTAAAAGTCTAGGAGAAATGATGTCAGTTAAGGAAAGGAGGACTCCATTAGACCATTAATTGTCAGCCTTACCAAGTAGACCAGAAACGAAACAGGACCAGGTGAACTAATTCTACTTTAAGTCCACATTAGCAAATTCTTGCAACTCTGAAGGTGCAAGTACTCCCCGGTTCCCTTACACCCTAGAGCAGGGGTTCCCAAACTTGGCAACTTTAAGACTTGTGGACTTCAACTCCCAGAATTCTCCAGCCAGCTATGCTGGCTGGAGAATTCTGGGAGTTGAAGTCCACAAGTCTTAAAGTTGCCAAGTTTGGGAACCCCTGCCCTAGAGAGTAGGGAAGGGTCTCTTCCTGACCTTTTGCCCCACCCACTATCCAACTGTGGACTATGCTATTTACAGTATTATCTGACACTCCCTAGGCAGCATCTCTGGCTTAGCCCTCTAACTAAATTATATTACAGTCATTGCATCATTACACTGTCAATTAACTGAATTGTGGTTTGTCTGTCACTATAAACTTGCTTGTCCTGAAATTCAAGGGTAAAGATCTATTCTGACCTAGGCTTCCCAAGAGCATGAAACAAACTCCTTGTCCTGACAAAAAAAAACCCTTTTATTAATTGACTGTGAATTCTGCTCATTCACATCCAACAAAATGTTTCAAGGGAGGATTTACAGTCACAGACCTAATCTGGCTTGGAGAGCTGCCAGGCCGATGTCTGCAAAACTTGGCAAGGAGTCTCTGAGAGTCACGAACCAATTAAGAAACTAATTGTCTCCTGCAAACTCCACTCCCCTTTCGCTCCTCTTTTATTTCCTCTGGGAGGGGCCATTCACTGTTCACCTGTGGCCTTACTCCCAAGTTGATCCCTGTTCTTTAGCTGTTCCCTTTGTCTAGCAACTCTGTGCATGTGCACACTGGGAACAGACTCCAGCTGTTCTTCTGTGTCACTGATGTCTGACTCCGAAGGCAGCTGATAACTGGCGTATGGCTCTGGCCCCCTCTCTGCCTCCGACACAGAGCCCTCATCAGAGCCTTCCCCAGATTCCAGGACTGGCCCATGTTCCTCCCCAACCTCCTCACTGTCTGAATCTGCTGCCAGCTCTGCTGGCGGGCCACAACAAGATCAGGCAAGTAAATGTCCATGCAAGCTATGAGAAATTTGCAGCAATTGGGGATTTCAGTAGTAATACCCTAACTTTAAGCCTTTCCAAGAACCTGGGAGCCAGAATTGCCTACTCCTGATGTTGAATTCTGGAAAAAAACCCGATCAGGTCTTTTTCTTTGCTTCTTCCAGCCTTACTCTTGGCAATGCCTGACACTGCCACCTGGGCAAAGCCATTATACAGCCTACGGCATCCACTTATTATGATTCTCTCAATAAAGATGATTATTTTAATGGGGTTCCTCCCAAGAACGTGGTTTAGCCTGCCAACCGGGCATATCAATCTCTCTGTTGCTTAACTGGAACGCATCACCATCTCTTTGCTTTCCTTTTAGTTTGCTCAGCCAATTTCTACAGGCCGGCATCTTTAACTGGTATTGGAATGATTTGTATACTCCCAGAGCATTCTGGGAATAGTGAACCGAAGGGCACCATGAGCTGTACAGAAGTTGGACTTCATCTCATCAGCTGAAGACAGCAGGCAAAGAAATTATAGTACCTTACTTTTTTCAGCATGTTGGGCATTACATTTTATCCCCCTCCCAATAGTCTAAGAAAAGGAATATTACATACTGATGTGGTGTCCTCTAAATTATACAGCTGAAAATGTTTGAAGGTACGTCTGACCATCCTCAGGTTCCTCAGAGAAGATGAGGAGTATTTGGACAAGATCGATTCATGCCAAAGAACAACAAAGAACGAAGGAAGGCTGGTGGCATCAGAGGACCAAGAAATTGCTGGAACTGGGCAATTCTTTTCATGTCATCCCTTTGAGGGTTGAGACACAGACTTCTAGAGAAGGGTTTACGTTCAGCATTTCAGGAACAGCAAATAAAGGAGCTCAGGCATCCATGAATAAAGCTAATGGGTGTTCTAAAGAGTAAAAGAAAGATGTGCCATTGATGTAACAAATGGAAACATCAATCTGCAGATTAGATATGAGATCATTGGACACGTATTGTCTCCTAGGTTTGAAGACATGAATATAGTGGAGAAGCTGACCTGAGTAATCAAATCTAGTATGCGAATGGTTCTCAATTTGTGGCCTTCGGACTCCTCGGGGGCCACAATGTCATCACAGGGAGTCCATGAAGGCTTGAAAAAATGTATAATTTAAATCTTGGGGGTCCGTGGCCATGGTCCATGACCACAAAAGGTATTTCAAGGAGAGCTGTGATGAAGAAAAGATCACGAACCCACTGTACTTATTCTCTTGTTTCAGATAGATGCTGTGTTCATCCATACTTTCAACTAAAATTCAAAAGGAAGAGAAGACTCCATATTTGACTCCATTAAGATTATCGTTGATGGATAAAAAAAACTAGTAAAAAATGTTGGAGATGCGATATGGAATTAGGGACTTATGAACATATGTGGTACAAATGTGATAAAGTTAAAAAGCTTTGGCAACAATTGGAGAAAATGATATTTGAAATGATGGAGAAAAGAATAATATTGAGATCAGAAGCTATATTATTGCTGATAATCAAGGAAACAGAACTAACAAAATATGAGAAAGAATTGATTAGAATTATGATTATAGTGGGTAGAATTATAATAGCTAGATATTGGAAATTAGATGTGAATTTTAGAATAGAAGAGTGGTATTGTGAAATGTGGAAATTAGCTTTAAATGATAAAATGACATGTGACATTAAATTCAGAAATGGTGTTTATAAAAAAGATACTTTTTGGAAAATTTGGAAACCATTTGTGGACTACGCGCTTGGAAATTTGGACGCTTCGATACCTGTACCCAGAGAACGTGGATTTTGGAGATCGTGAGGATATTAGGACGACCACGGACCTCCGCTCCTTCCGTCTCAAATTAAAAACTCATTTCTTCTGTCTGGCCGGCCTAGGATAGTCTCTCTGTCTTTGGGGTTTTATTGGGGTTTTATAATATTGCTTAGTTTTAATGGGAATTTTAGCGCAGGTTTGGATTTAATTTATTTTTAATGAAATGTTTATATGTATTTATTGTTTTACTGTGCCTGTGCACCGCCCCGAGTCCCTGTGGGGAGAGGGCGCGGTTTAGAAATATTAAAATTATTATTATTATTATTATTATTATTATTATTATTATTATATCCGAAGAACCAAATCTTCCTTTCTTATGTACAGCACAGGGTGAAATATCGTATATATGTATATTTTGTTGTAATGTCAAAAATCTAATTAAAAAAAAAAGGAAGAGAAGATTCTAGAGGTGAGCCAATGTCCCAAGAGATAGTATCAATTGCTGGACTGTGTTTTACACCAGGTGTCTCCACATGTGGCAACTTTAAGACTGTGGAGTTCAACTCCCAGAATTCTGGATCTCAAAGATCTCAAAGATCCCTGCCATGGCTACCATTTTATGCAACTACTTAAAATTAGGCTTTGAACATAGGAAGTCATTTAAATTGTTGTCATTTAACTTTGGTCCATTATTCTTGAGATAGGATATTTCAGTGGATCGCAAACCTGTTTTAGATGTACAGGTGTTTTACAAGTCAATAGGGAATTTTTTGGGGGGATAATTATGGATTAGAATATCAGGGTGGGGAAGCCTGGTCTAATAAATCAAAAGTTAGGATGGAAAGTCAGGGGGAAATATCAGAAAATGATTGGAATCTTTTGTCTTTCAATAAGATAAAGTCTCCTTCGAATTTTGTTATCTGCTGAATGTATTCATGTAAGGCAGGGGTCTCCACCCTTTGCAACTTTAAGTCGGAAGGACTTCAGTTCCCAGAATTCTCCAGGCAGCAAAGGAGCTGAAGTCCTTCAGACTTAAAGTTGCAAAGTTTGGAGACCCCTGATGTAAGGGACTTTGACAATAGTACAAAACAGGTTTGTTGCTGCCTTCTTGGATTTCTTCTTCTTCTAAGTTTTCAGTCTAGCCCATAATAGAAGAATGTCTCATAATCTCCCATCTAAGTGCTAATCAGATCTGATGCTGCTTACCTTTTGGGAAATCAGCCAAAGTCGGTGAGATGCTGCCTTCCAACTGGGCATGGCCTCTTTTGAAATCTGAGCCATTATTAGGAAACAGGATTGCCTTTGGCACAATATTTATATTAAGGGAAGCCATCACCTACCTCCTTCTTACCCCCTAACCAGACATTTGAGGACCTGCAATTTTAATGAAGAGAACAGATGCTGACATGCTTCGTGTGCACACGCCAGCTCCTCCTCCTACAACTGGGTGACATCTCCTCTCCCTAGCTTCCAGAGGATGATTACTAATTATACCCTTGGCTTGGATGGCAGGTGTCTGACTTAATTCCAGTTGCATTGCCTTGTGGTGAGATCATTGGGAGTGACCAGCTCAATTATAGGGGAGAGTGTGCTGGGCCATCCAGCCGCACGGAGAAAGTCTGGGCTTGAAGAAGAGAGGGAAAATGCTGGGAAATGTAGCAAGAGATGGAAGAGGCAGAGTATCCAGCAAGTATCATTGTAGCAAATATAAGATGCCTTTTCTAACTCGAGTCCCCTTGAGGTGCGTGGAATTCAACTTCTAGGAATTTCAGCACTAGATGTACTGGCTGGGAAAGCCCACACATTTAGAGGCTTGCAGTTGGGAGAAAAGTTGTATAAAACACAAGTGTTTGGCAGGAAATGGCTATATTTCCCCCCAATTGTTTTCTTTTAATTGGATGGCAATGTTTTTTTCCCCTTAAAGAAGAACATTTTATGGAAATTGCATGGATGCAGCACATGAATTTTAAGCTATTACCTTCCTAAAAAAAGATGGCTGAGAATTATGTCTCAGCCTTTGAATGTATAATATGGTAGTTTCTAACCTCCTTGGCTGCCTCTCCTCCTACAAATAAGCCCCTCCTAGGAAGATATCAACAAGGATTTTTTTTCCTGGGAGAAGGGTCATAGCAGGAACTGGGGCAAGCCATCTAGCTATGGTACAGTGCACAGAGGTGCAACCCAAGCAAACTTAACACAGCCAATAAATGCAGTGGTGGGATCCTGTCGATTTAACAACCGGTTCGGTGATGCTCTGCGCGCGTCAGCAGCTTTAACAAAACATACTTTCCACATTACTTCTGGGGAGTAACACAGCTGTGAGGCATGGTAATTCACTCTGCCACGTGAATCAGCTGACAGGATAAAGGTAAGTAAAGGGCAGGGGCGGGTGGGCGAGCCCACCTGATCATCACAGCAAACTGGGTTGCTCCCCAGCTGATCGTCAGAGCTACTGGTTCACCTGAACCAGTCCGAACCGGCTGAATCTCATCCCTGAATACATGTACCATATTTTTGGGAGTATAAGAAGCACCTTCTCCCCCCCCAAAAAAGAGGGCAAAAATCTGGGTGCATCTTATACACTGAAAACAGCATTTTTGGCCTCCTGAAACTCTGCCCCCTTTGCAAAAATGGGTGTGCAGAGGGTTTGGGAGGCTTGCAAAGTGCTTCTTGGGGCTGGGGAAGGCAAAATTAAGCAAAAAACCAGGTCATTTTTGCTCATTTTTGTCCCCCACCCCCGCCAGGAGCACTCTACAAGTCTCCCAAAGCTCTGCATGCTCTCTCTCTCTCTCTCTCTCTCTCTCTCTCTCTCTCTCTCTCTCTCTCTCTCTCTCTCTCTCTCTCTCTCTCTCTCTCTCTCTCTCTCTCTCTCTCTCTCTCTCTCTCTTTTTGCAAAAAAATGAGGCATGCAGAGGGTTTAGGAGGCCAGCAGAATGCAAAAACCTTTTTTAAAAAATGCCTCTTCAAAATCATGGTGCGTCTTATACTCCGGTGCATTTTACAATCCAAAAAATATGGTAATCCTCAACTTACAACCAGAAATGGAACCAGCATTTATATTGTTAAGCAAGGCGGTTAAGTGAGACACGCCCAATTTTATGACATTTTTGCCATGATTGTTAAGTGAATCATTGCAGTAAAGAGAATTAGGAAGTTGTTAAGCAAATCCAATCCCCCCCCCCAATTGATTTTACTTGCCAGAAGACAGCTGGGAAGGTTACAAGTGGCGATCATGGGACACTTCAACTATTGTAAACCTATGCTAGGTGCCAAGCATCTAAATTATAGCCATGTGACCAGGGAGGAAATGCTACAAGGGTTTTAAGTGTGTGGATCTGTTGTAAGTTTCTTTTTCTAGTGCCGTTGTAACTTGAATAGGCATGATATGATGGTTTTAAGTCAAGGGCTACCTGTACTCCAGGACAGGACTGCACCTTCTACTCCCCAAAGTTTTCAAATCTCTGAAGAACGAAGTAAACAAATAGAAGCCTCTTCTACAGGAGAAGAAAACGTTTGGAATGGATTGCAAATTTTGGCAAAATACTAGTAAAAACACCTACGACATTTATCTCTCACTGGAAAGGGTAGGATGGTACAATAATTTGGAATATTTTAGAAAGGAATGTGGCTCCTGACAACCTGAGTGGGAGAACTCACTCCTCTTTCCCTGTAGGACCCAACAGTCTGCTGTGCATACCACCTATTGCGAAGGCTGTCCAGCCCAATCTAAATGAAAGACAGACCCATCAAGTGAGAACAGAAGGCCTGGAAATTACCCAGGAGGTAAATTTTGATGACAGACGTAACATATTGATCTAGACTGAGAAGTGCCACATGGGAATTGTTTATCTTGCTAGGTTGAGCTTATTAATTAGACGAAAGTTAATAGTTGTTACAATTATATCTAGATTTGCATATAACGATATACCTATTAACATATTTCAGTGTTCCTCAATCTTGGCAGCTCAAAGATGTGTGGAGTTCAACTCCCAGAATTCCCCAGCCAGCTTAACTCCATACACATTTTAACGCTGAAAAACACTGGCATATTTGAATACCATTTACCTCCTCCTTTTTAGACTGATACATTTTCTCTTTCTGGTGGCAAATATTTCTTGCTAGTCACTGGAATTTTGAGAACTATTTCTGCAAGTTTAGGCCTTTTACCTAAATGTGGCACTTTGTGGACATCTTCTCACAAATTCCAGCAAATTTTTCTTGAGAAATAATCCACAATGGAATAGGGCAGCAAGAGCATTAGATCATAATAAAGGTAACGGTAAAGGTTCCCCTCGCACATATGCGCTGGTTGTTCCCGACTCTAGGTGCTCATCTCCATTTCAAAGCTGAAGAGCCAGCACTATCCAAACATGTCTCCATGGTCATGTGGTCAGCATGACTAAACATCAAAAGTGCACGGAAGGCTGTTACCTTCCCACCAATTTTTCTACTTGCATTTTTACATGCTTTCGAACTGCTAGCTTGGCAGAAGCTGGGATAAGTAAGCTGGGACTCCGTTACGTGGTGCTAAGGATTCGAACTGCCAAACAGTCGACTTTTCGATCAACAAGCTCAGCATCTTAGCCACTGAGCCATCATGTCCCTTCTAGATCATAATAGCTCTATAAAAATTAAAACAGAGACTCTATAGGAACATTTTCACCTGTTACAGCAGGATCTCTTCCTGCATCTCTAAGCACCATTTTCTCCTAATCCTGCTACTGACCACAACTATATTTCAACTACTTAAAAATGAGAATTAAAAACCAGGAAGAATTTCAAGCCAGTTCTTGTGAAAAGATCAGATTGGAAACAATTCTTTGCACGCATTTCTGTGCATGGGTGATAAGGAAGTGAGGTGGAGTATATGAAGATTCATCGCCACTCTCATTAATGCAACCACCACAAAGATTCTTGTGCCTTTGATGCTAAGGACTATGTGGGTGTGCTAAAATATTTAGCTGAATACTGTCAGAGGCCATCGGAGAAACCTGTTTTGTCAAGGGCCCCATTTGGTATTGTTGGAAGAAATGTCCACCAGGGTTCAGTTCCAGGCGGGGAAAAAGACACGGGATGCATGGAAGTTGCTTGGAAAGAAGGTTTATTGATGAACAGGATCACATGCCTTGAAGATCTTGGGTGAAGAAAAAGGGAAGAGATGCTGAGAGTGTCTGGGTTTTATGCCCTATCTGGGCTTTTGAATTTGAGCTTGTGTTCTGATTGGTTGTCAGACTCCCATGGGGCCATGCAGGGGAAACTCTGTAGGCTGTCCTGAGTCCCAAGCTTGGTTGAGCCGTGCTGGCTGATGATGTAATGAAGGGGCTTTGAGCAATTCCTATTATGGCTCTGCTTGAAGGAAGTAGGTCTTTGTTGTGTAGAATAGACTGGCCCAGACCTTAATGGCCCATTAACAAAGGGGTTGTGGTGGTGGTGGTGAGTTTCTGCCTCCCTTTTAGGGGAAAATATTTAATATTTCCTAAAATATTTCATTTTTCTAGGAGGGGGGTGGGTGCTAACTTTCAACAGTGTATTCATGTCTGCTCTAGTAGCAGGCATGAGAACAAGGAACTGCTAGTGTGGAAGTTTATTGGAGAAATCTGTCTCCAGAATTCCCTCATTAGGTCTCTTGATCTCTGATTTTTAGGAACTGTCTATTACAAAAACAATAGTTTGAAATTTCCTGTCAGAACAATTAATTAGTGGAACAGCTAGCCTCCAGAGGTTGTGGGTGCTCCATCACTGGAGTTTTTAAGAAGACTCAACAGCCATTTGCCTGGAATGGGATAGATTTTCCTGCTTGAGCAGTGGGTTGGACTAGAAGACCTCTAAGATCCCTTCCAACTTTATTATTTTGTATTTTGTCTACATCTTGCAATTCTCTGGCTGGGCTTGTTTATCTAAACCTGTCCAGTTCTTTTTATTCCATATTCCAATCCAGCTGTCACTTAAAATCAAGACTGCTCACAACTGTATCAGTTGGATACAGTTTGAGCCTTTCCTTGAATACTGGCTGCATTCCTACTATAGGCAGCATGGCTCCTCCTGGACGGAAGAAGGGTTCAGCTCTCAAGGCAGCTTGGCTAACTTCCAGCCCAGGTGCTCTGTATTCAAAAGAGTTGGCACGCCCTCCGTGTCCTTAGCCCAACCTGCTCATCGCTGCACAAAGGAGGTGAGGTTAGGTTGCTGTGAACAGCTGGGATGACATACACAAAGTAATGTACCTTTCACACCTGACAACACTTGTCTTGCTAGCTGTGCTGTGGAGGGACCAGCTCTTTGGCAGCCAAAGTTAATTGAAACCCCAATACCCAGGCAGTTCCTGGGGGAAGACAGTGACTACCACCAGCCTTCATACAAAGACAGCCTCAATTCTCACAAGAGCTACTTCCAACCCTAGGAAAATCAGGGGTGGAGGTACTGGGCAGGGAAAGCTGCCCACACGCTTGCCGTTGAGATTCTTGGCTTAGACTATGACTGTGTTAGCCCAGGGGGATGCAAAGAAGACAGCAACTGTCTCCCGTATTTTCTTACTTGCCAGATCTTATTCTCCAGAAAAGTACAGTATATCAGCTGCAAAGCCAAGACAGATGAGCTGGCATCAGTACTGCGTTGACAACCTCTTACTTATTTAACCATCCATTTATTCCTAAGATACACTAACATGGAAAAATTGCAAAGCAAAGAGAGTACCGTAGCTTGTTGCTAAACGCAGGGAAGACTAAAATGGCAGAGATTAAACTTTATTAGTTTACAATACCACATTGCAACTGAAGTGCAGAAAACTACAATTACGATAAAATTAAAAAGCCTGGGAGAACTCAACAGTCTTTGCCTGCTGCCAAAAAGATGACAAAGGAGGCCCTAGGCATGCCTTTTTGGGGGATGCATTCCAAAGATTGAAGGGAGGGGTGACTGCTACCAAAAATGTTGCTTGCTGTATCCCAGGAGCATTTCCTCCCATGCTTATATCCAGGAAGGGATACTTGGTTCAGAAATTGTGATCCTCAAGCTGTACCGAGCTTTCCAGATTAGAAGTGAACTGGTAGCCAACATCCCTGATGCAATGCTGCTGTAACTTAATTATAACTTCCAGTTTATAACCTTTTATAACTTTAGATCTTTACATCTTTGCATACGAGGGAGAAAAATGTAAGAAGCGGCCTTGTACCGAGCTGAAGCATTGATTCACCAATCTCAATGTTTTCTTACTGGGATGCATCTCCCCAGACTCCACAAATTGAGGCCTTTGGTATTGTTTTTCATCCCATTCTTTGACCTGGAGATGCCAAGCAGCTTTCATTGGACCTCTAATACAGGGGTCTCCAACCTTTGCAACTTTAAGTCTGAAGGACTTAAGCTCCCAGAATTCTCCAGCCAGCAAAGTCCTTCAGACTTAAAGTTGCAAAGGTTGGAGACCCCTGCTCTAATATATAAAACATGTTTGCCCATTTGCAATGGATGTCCTCCCCCCACCCCCCATCTGCTAATGTGGGATTTTACAGCTCCAAAGGCAGCAAGATGCTAATCTCTTGGCTGCTAACAAATGTTATTATTTTACTGAGTTTGACACTAGTAGTAGGATGACATTAAACTGAGTGATCCCTTTGGGTCACTCTTTGCTCTAGGGATAAAGAAATATTTCTCCAGTTGTTATTGCCCTCTAGCTTAAATGTGCTGGAATTTGATTGTCAGGTGCAAACTTCATTTTCCCTTTGTGGTGTATATAGTTGGTTTTTGCAATTGGTATCTCAGCTTATTTTCAAATGTGCGATTGTAATGATCAGTTTGTTCAGAGTTTGTTTGCTTGGAAAACTGGAAATCCATCCATCCATCCATCCATCCGTCCTTTTTCACATTTCTAAACTGCTTCAAAAGTTTAAAATTGGCTATTCTTTTCAAAAGAGGAACCCTGGATATGGAGTTCTTGTTGAAAGAAAGAAAAATCAAAGGGATGATTGGGGGATTAAAAAGAACAAAGAGGTTGGGGAAAAGTTTATGATGGTAATTACTTGACAGAATGGTGGAAGACATAACTGTTCCCACCCACCCCTTTTCCCCTCTATTTCTTATTTTCTATTTTTGGTCTTGTTTATACTGTATATTTTTCCTCCATCAAAAAATTCTAATTTCACATGATTGTGGATTTTGGCGATGTATTTACTAGGTAGCCTCTTTGAGCGGTCCCTTTTGTAATTTAAGAAATGTAGATGAGACTCTTTTGGGGAAAAACCATTAAGAAAAGACCAATAAAACCGACATCATGTATTAACTATGGCTGTATTTATTTGAGAAATGGTTTAAAAAGAGGAAAAAAGAAAAATGAGGGGTGAAGGGAAAGAGCACTCAAGGTTAGGGCAGAAACAATGGCCAAATCTGAACGACTTAATTGCAAGGAAAATGCGAAATCAAAACGAATGCTAAAACCCAGAGGCGCTTGGGTTGAGATAATTATCTGTAAATTTGTCGTTTTGCCGTAGTGTGAAGTTAGTCATTAGAGCACTAGGAGCTAAGGCACATTAGGAAGATTACTTGAGGCTAGCGTGGCTGAGGCACCAACCCAGCCCTTGCATTTATTATTGGTGTGTAGTGAGGCATGTTGTGTCATCTCAGGACACCGGGGTGAAGGCTCCCTTGCTTAAGCCAGGTGTCTGCTGCAAACGGGCAGAACCAGCGCTGGTTCTTGCTGGTTGCAAACCTATCCACCCTTATTCACGTCATTATCTTTTTTTTCCCATTGCAACTGAGACATCCGTTTTAGAGTTTCTGAGAAAACAAGGTTTATTTTATTTTATTTACTTGTCAAGCATGTATAAGATAACAGATATAAGTATAAACATGATTATGAATACATGGAATGGATGCAAATAAATGGGGATATTAGGACAGGGATCGTAGGCGCTTTGGCGCGCTTATGCACGTCCCATTCAAGAGAAAAATAAGGTTTTTCTTTCATGACGGACGGATAACTGTCTCCGTAAAAGGTAAACGGAGGAAGGTGTGCCAGCTTCTTGGCGCACGAGGGCTTTGAAAATTCCCGCCGAAATCGGCAGGACTTCAGTCTGAATCGAGGCAAAGCGCGTCAGGCGGCATCCCTCAATGTGGGTCAATGTGGAAGAGCCGCTGAGGAGACGCTCCTAAAGGGCAAGCCTGGAGAGGAAAGGTGGGCGTGGCCAACCGTCTTTTCGCTCGCAAGTCAGTCAGCGGAGGGGGCGGGGCGTCGACTGCCTCGGCGTGAATGGTCGAGGCCGTGGGCGTGGCTTCGCTCACGGCGGTCCGGCTGGTGAGATTCGTTGCCCTGGGTTACCCGCGGGTAACTCAAGAAGCGTAAAACCTCACAGAGGGGAGGTTCCCTTCGCCCGCCAAACGCGTCGCTCCCCTGCCCTGCCTCCTTTCCTTTTTTCTTTTCTTTTTCTCAACGCTGGCTTGGGATCGAGCCAATGAGCGAACGCGGAGGTCTAGGTCATGTGCCGCGCTCCTTCCAATCAGGAGGCAGCATAGGGTCAGGTCAGTGTAACGATTTGGAGCAAGCCAGGGAGAAACCCGGGAAAAGCCAGCGGGTGGGAGGGAGAGGAGGGGGGCGGGAACAGCCCGGCGGGTGGGCGGGGTCAGGAGACCAGCTGGGGCCTCATTGCAAAGACGGGGAGGAAGCCGGCTGGTCGCGCGGTAGTAGCCCTGCCTGGCGCGTGCGGAGCAGCGTCTCGCAGACAATCCCACCCCACAACAGCTTCCTGCACCCTGCAGACCGTTGCAGACAAGGGGCTCAAACCTTCTTCCCAAGCCTGAGTGTGAAGAGAGAGAGAACCGCCCCCCCTTCCCCTTTCTCACCCTGGAGGATGCCGTGAAGGCACAAGGAGGACTACACCTCCCATGCGCCTGCAAAGCATCTCCCCCTCCCCAGACTCCCCTTCGCCCCCCAACCCTGGGGAAAAAGCAAAGCGCATCGGGCGGGCGGGCAGTTTGGTGATTGCAACCAGACGGGGGTTGTGGGGATATCGAGGCAGGGTCCCCCGCCAAAGCCGCCTTTGGTCCGAGCGCTGTCCGGAGGCTGCTGCGGCTGCCGCTGTGCTCGCCTTTCCCTCTCGGCTGGGAAATACCCGGCGTGTTGTGGTCACGTGCCTTGCCGGACTCCCGGGGTCAGGGGACGGCCGAGGAGCCCCGTGCGACTTTGGCACCAGCCGGCCAAGCGGCCGGAGAAGAAGCGCGGCCAAAGGAGGCGGAGAGGTTGGGTGGGGGCAGAGAGGGTGGGAGGAAGGGAGGCGGGCACGCTGCTCCTCCTCCTCCTCCTCCTCCACCTCGCCCTCGTGCAAGGTGTTGGGCGGGGCCCCGCCTTTCTCTCCCCCCCTCTCTCCCCAACCCACCGGCCCGGCCCTTCCCTCTCCCCCCCTCCCCTTTCCCTCCCCGAAGTACGGCCGGCTCGCCTGGCGGTCTCGTGGGCTGCCCTTCCCGCGCGCGCTGGTTGTCCCTGTGGCAGGCACGGTCCGCTCGGCTCTCGGGTGACGAGAGGGCAACGGAGCCGGGAAAGGGAAGAGGGAGAGAGGGAGAGAGAGAGAGAGAGAGAGAGAGTGGCGTGGCGGTCGCTCCCGCCGCCGTTTCCGCCGCTTTCCCCTCCTCTGCCGCCGCCGCCGCCTCTTCCTCCTCCTCCTCAGCATGTTGCCATCCCGTCGGGTCCCCAGAGAGAGGCGGCGCCCGCTCGGGGCGGCACGAGCGCAGCAGCAACAGCAGCAGCAGCAGCGGGAGGAGAAGCAGAAGGAGGAGGAGGAAGGCGACGGGTTGGCCAGGAAGATGACAGCCACGGCGACCAGGGCTGGCTGCCGCCCCGAGCCTGCCACCACCACCACCAGCAGCAGCAGCAGCAGCAGGTGCTAATCGTCAGAGCGCGCCTCTGGCTCGCCTGGCCAATCGGCTTGCCCAGTCCAGCCGGTGCCTGCCGGCTCCCGGTGCGAGACTCCCCCGTCGTCGAGGAAAGGACGCCGCGCGATCATGGTGGCGCTCGGCCCGCGCCCCCGTCCCTGTCTCCGGACCCCTTAGCGCCGGATTCTTGCGCTACGCCCGAACCTTCGTTTGAATATTAATATATATACATATATCTCTATATATTTATCTATTTTCTTGGACGTCTTTTGAAATCCTCGTTCTGGGAAAACAATCTCTCCTCTCGGAAGAAGCAAGCGAACTGCCTTGGCCTCGAGCCTGGAGGGGTCTCCCCGCAAAGCTGTCAGGCAACCCTCGAAAGCCCGCCGCGTCTCTCCTGCGCTCCAGCTGTTTCATCTGTTGCTCTGAACGGGCGTTCCCCTCCTCGCCTTTCTCTGGCGCTGGGCTCGCGGGAGAAAAGCCGCCGCCTCCGCCGCCGCCTCCTCCGGCCGTTCTTGGCCCTTCTGCCGGAGCTTCCCGAGGACCGGACCGGCTTGAGCAGTGGGCTCGGGGGCTCCCCGCCGCTCTCTCGCTTCCCTCCTCCCTCCCCACCGCTCCCCCGACGCACCTTCCTCTCCGAAGCCGGCGAGGCAACGTCTCCAATCCCGCCTCCCTCGCGCTCTTTCTCTCCTTTTTTTCTCTCCCCCCTTTCCCTCCCCGACCCACTTTGGTGCGATGCTGCTGCTGCTACCGCCGCCGCGGAGCGTCGCTTCCTAACGCGCCGTCTGCTCCGGAGCTGCCAGTCGACGCTTTTTCATTTTTTGGGGCGGGGAGGTGGAAACCTTTGGCTGGAATTTTTTTTTAATTTTAATTTTAATTTTATTTTTTTTGCAAAGGAAGACCGTCTCTTCCCTTTCCCGGGATATAAAGCGGAATAAAAGAAGGGGGGGGGGGAGGCAAAAGGGGGTGGGGGGGGAAAGGCGGCCGCGGGGGGGGAGGGGGAGGAACATGGATGAGAAGCTGCAGGCGCATCAGGTTGACATCGACCCGGATTTTGAACCTCAGAGTCGGCCTCGCTCTTGCACCTGGCCGCTGCCTCACCCCGACTTCCCGGGCGAAGAAGACGATGGAAGCGGCGGTGCGGGAGGAGGAGGAGGCGGCGGCGGCGGCGGCGGCGGCGGCGCCCCCAAGCACCCTTTGGCCGGCGGCCCCGAAGGCGCCGAGAACGCCGGCGTGGCGGCGGAGCGTGGCAAAGCGACCCCCGCGCTGCCTTCCTTGAGCGCGGACGTTGGACAGCTCCGCAAAGCGAAGACTTCGCGGCGGAACGCTTGGGGCAACCTGTCTTACGCCGATCTCATCACCAAGGCGATCGAGAGCTCCCCGGAGAAACGGCTCACCCTCTCCCAGATCTACGACTGGATGGTCCGATACGTGCCCTATTTTAAGGATAAAGGCGACAGCAACAGCTCCGCTGGATGGAAGGTACCTGGAGTGGGGGGGGGGGTGGTTTCCTCCTCCCTCTCACCCGCTTTGCGCCCTCTTCCCCTCCCGCTTCCTACTGCTGCTGACCCGACGCCTCGTTTCCTTGAGAGGCGCTGGGGAAGTTTTGCCACCCCCCGTGGGGTAGAGGGGGCATACCTTCCTTTGGTGTAGCTGCCCAGGAGAAGGGGCTGGCCGAAGGGGTTTTGGTCTTCTGCCAAGAGAGGTTCATTAAAGGCTGTTCAATCTGCTGGTCCTCTCCCCTTTTCTTCCATCCTCGACTTGAAAGAAACAGCGTTGCAACATTAGTGAAGTGTCTGGAGTATTCAAGTCGTGGCAGGGATGGCCAACCTCGAAATCCTTCCAAGAGACTCTGTAGCATCCTTTACTTTGTCAAAGGGCCCAGGCCCTTGGCTTTATTGCTAGAGTTCCCCCACTCCCCCTCAAAGCAAACTCTGTCCCAGCCCAGAACTTGAGACCCTCCTCAATTGTCGTTGACTCAGGAAGTTACTCTTGTAGCCTTATCGAGCTCAAACTGCTGAGCACTTTTGCATCTCTCACTGAGCCAGAGAAGGAGAAAGTATTGTTGGCAGTAGAGAAGAAGATATGAGTGATGGCTTTTAAATGAACATACTTTTTTCTTTCTTTCCTCTCTGCACTGGGAAAGAGAGAGAGGGCATTTATCAGTAGCCTGGTCACTTATTCCACCGTTCTTTTTTGGCCGACCTCCCACATTTCCTTCGGCTTCTTCAGTGCCTGGCAGCCAGGAGGTGGGAGGGGGAGAAACGATTCCCTCCCTCTCGGATTGCAGTTAAGTGGCACCTGTCTGTCTGATAGGGAGGGGAGCCAGAAGTACTTTTTGAAGCTTTCTTCTGCTCTGCTTGATTGAAATGCCACTTGGAGAAAGGACATTGGGAGGGGGGGGAGGGGGGAATGTTGCTTTTCAGCTTTTTTTTTTTGCTTTTGAATTTGGGCAGTGGGTGAGGAGGGGGGATGATGTGGGGGTGGGAGATCTTTTTTCTTCTGGAATGCAGCCTGGATTCTTGGAGCCTCTATCATTAAACTAAGGAAAACTTGAAATGTGATTCCTTCTACTAAGTTACTCGGTTTTCCCCACCACACTGAGCCAGTGAGACAAATGTTAGTAATCCCATATGGATTCCATCAGGTCCAAAACTGGGCATTTAATAAAATAGCCCTCGTGTGCTCATTGCAAACTTTGTACATGGGCAACATCTCTTTCCCTGAATCAAAATGGGATTTTTCCTCCTCCTCCTCCTCCTTTGCTTCAGTTTCCCTCTAAGGTCAGGTCATGGATAGAAATGTGCTTAATTGGATAGCCATTGCTCTGGTACACTCTTGATCGAGGGGCTTGAAACAGAGTTCCCCCCACGTGTGTCTTGGCCCTGGAGAACCCTTGTAAATCTGAAAATAAATGATAGGGGGGAAAGAAGACAAAAGAGTCGCTTGTATTTTCTTTATCTCTCTCTTATCTGTTGGTCTTATCCAGAAGAGTTAAGCTACACACCTCTCTCAATTTAACTCTATCAGCAGTAATCAATTCCTCTTTTATTGTGATTTAGTGTAGAGCTTGGGCTGCATTCCCTCAATTTACAAGGAAAATGTGTATGTGTGTTTGGGTGAGAAGAGTGTACTTTTTCAACCAAGGCAACTGCAGTAACTGTGAGAAAAAAGGTATTTATGAAATACCTTTGGAAGGGGAGCAAAAGATGAGCCCTAGTGGCAGCAGAGGGTTCCCATTTATTTATTTTTTTAAATCTTTTTTACTCTCCAGTTACTCCCTAAAAACTGTTCCATCAAGTTTCTATGTTGGCATGATCCAAATATCTTCTGCTGGATCTCAGTTCATGGGAATGGCTGAAGGAACAGTTTTTAAATTTGTGTTTTTGGATGCGGAAATAAAGGTTAGAGTAGACCAAGAGTTCTACTGCTTACAAGAATGTGCACTTCATAGTTGGTAGATTTTCCTGCCCCATTCAGCCCAGCCTTTCCAGTCTGGTGCCCTCCAAATGTGTTGGCACTGGAACTTCTCAAGTTCCCAACCAACATGACTATAAACAATCTGAGAATCCTGGAAACTGTTTTCCCAGCACCCTTGGACAATGCAATTGGGATAGGCTTGGATCAGTCTTATTCAACCAGCTGCTAATCAAAAATCACCTTGTCTAGTGCCCGTTCATCCCATTCTCATTCTCTCTCTCTGTCCTCTGACCAAGAGTGGCTAATAGACCCACTCTGGGTTTTGTTTAGAAGTGGACTTTAACTGGTTATTCTACATTAGCAGGATTATGATCGTTGCACCCTTGGGTAACAAGGCTTGCCCAGTTAAAAAATGCAAGAGCCTTCCTTTTTCATGCACAATACAGGAATGCTTCCCAGCCTTGGCCTTTTAAAGATGTGTGGACTTGGACTTCCAGAATGAATTCTGTGAGTTGACGTCCACACCCCTTAAAACTGCTACGGTCGAGAAACACTGCAATATAATATAAAGTTGACCAGTGAAACTTTATAGGACTACAGCGCAATATATGTTTATTGCTCTGGGAATCCATAGCACAGCAAGGATCTATGCCATGGCTTGTTTGTGGTCCCCAGACAAATAATACCCACAATTTCTTCCCACCCTTGAGAATGTATGCTTCATGAGGCCCCACATGAAACAAATCAAGACCGTCTCTTTTTTGATGAAGCCAAAATGTTCTTTTCGTCCAAGGCATAAAAACAATGAATCAAACCCAGCAGTGTATCTGTGTAACAGGTTAGTAGAAATCATTGGGGATGGTAGCATTTTTACCTTGCAATGCTCTCTACCCATGGGGGAGTAGAGACACATGGAAGAGCTTCAAGTAGCATCCAGATTTCCAGAGCTCTTATCATTCGAGGTCTACAAGTCGTCCGGTTTCCATGTTTTGGTTTTACAATACAATAGCAGAGTTGGAAGGGATCTTGGAGGCCTTCTAGTCCAACCCCCTGCCTAGGCAGGAAACCCTACACCACTTCAGACAAATGGCTATCCAACATCTTCTTAAAGACTTGCAGTGTTGGGGCATTCACAATTTCTGGAGGCAAACTCTTCCACTGATTAATTGTTCTAACTGTCAGGAAATTTCTCCTCTAGAGCATTAGAAACGTTCTAATGAAGTTTGTATAGTGGGGAAATCTTTCTGCCTGGAATTCTGGCCATGAGAAGGTGGACACTTAACACTTTTGTCAGTATATGTGCTAGTCCGAGCTGAAATCTTTGGCTCCCCTTCGTGGGGTAAATCAAAAGGATTTTGCCAAAACGTGTCTCCGCCTTCCAATTGGGACCTGCCCGTACGTGTTCTTATGAGACTTGGCTTTGATGCTCTTACCAGGTTCAGAAGTTAAGCAGCTGCTTTGCCCCCCCCCCCCCCCTTTCGCCCTGACCCTCTTTCTTGAAAGTATTGCAACACCGGCACGGATCAGGTCCCACGAAGAACTGATATTGCAGATGAGAAATATTAGAAAATCTTTGCACTTGGGGTTCTGAACTGTATGGCGTTTCGTCTGCCTGCCTGATCCTGTAATTCCCTACATTAAAAAAAAAAAAGTATGGTGTAACAGAGGGGACTAGGTTCCAGTGGAACAAACTCTGGAATGGGGTCAGAATATCCGGTGAACCATACATCTTTTGTGTTGGTTGGAACTGGGTTATGGGCCTTGAGCATGACTTATATTTACATTTTGCCTTTGCTGTTCGTTTGCTGTTTATTGTGGATTTTTTCAGTGTTTGTTTTGGTTTTAATTCTCGTTGCCTACCCAGAGTCACTTATGTGAATAGGCGGCCTTAAAAATAAATGATAAAACAAATAAACCGAGGGAAGCATTCATTGGAAGAAAGATCCAAAAGATATTTTAATGAACGCTATTTTTCCAGTTCTGTTTCATGCTTTTAAAGAAAAAGATTTGGTGCAGTAATAAGTGGGCTTTGCCCCAATCAAAGACATTTTACATGAAGGTTTTTGAAGATGCTCCTATTGAAATGGTGAATGATTGGTGAGGGCCTGTTTCATAGCTGCTTGCATTATCTTAGGCTCTCCTCTTTTCTTGCTAAGAGTCGGAGTGTCAATTTACCGCATCTCGAGGTGGGGCTGGAAGAAAATGCTGTTGAAAAAAACTCTGAAAATTGGCCATAGTGTGCACAAATTGCCACTGATCATCTTATGAGGACCCAGATTGTTGGGGACAATAGGCTGACTCTGAAAACCACTTAGAGAGGACTGTAAATGCACTGTGAAGCGGTATATAAGTCTAAGTGCTATTGCTATTATGGCACCTGTCCAGATAACTCCTAGTTGAAATGTGCAGGTATGACTTGGTAGTGCATGATGGTGTCTCACATGCTTGGTACTTGGTCATCCTGGGAATTGAGAAGAGAATTTGTCCCAAAGGTGCTTTTTCAAGAGGCAACTGGACTTACCTTTGTTTTTCTTTGAATGGATGCCTGAGAATTTTCATAGGCATTGAGAATAGAGGTTGTAAGGTTTAGGAGTCTCACTGCAAAGGAACTCTGTAGCTTCTTCTTTTGGCTCCATGAAAATTAAGAGTTGGCTTGAAATGGGATGAAGAAAAAAAAAAACCTCTATAACCCCGTAACAAAGGGATACGGTAGATCTTATCCCAGAGTTATCTAAACACTTTCAGATCATTTTGTTTGTGGTCACAAGTCAAAGACTTTGGGTATCCCTGCGTTCTGAACGGTTGCTGAGAAAGAGAAACGATCCTTTCAGGAACAGTGAATCTGTCCTTCAGTTGTGTTCCTAAAAGAGGTAGAAGCTGCATTGTTGATTACTGTACTTGGAATCTGTCATTTTGGACTTTTGGTATTCCTAATCCCGGCTTCTTTCCGAGTCTATTTTCTCTGGGATGGCCTCTGACAATTGAAGCCCAGCTGCTGACTCTTCCTCCTTGGTGATCAGCCCTGGTGTCTGTTCTTTTTCATTTTGCAGTTTTACAGAGACGTCACTTTACCAAAGTATATTGCCGAAATATTTTCTGAGGCTTGTGATCCAGACCTTCTACTGTATCGCCTGGTCTGTAATTTCTTCTTTTCATCCCTCATTCCACCCCCACCCACCCACCCATTCTCTTTGTTTTTCTAAACTTATTTTCTCCAATTCAATTTCCCCCTCCCCGTTCTGGGACATGTTATGCAAGAGTCTGGCACAATATTCTAAACCCCAAACCGGGTCAAAACCAACCCAAATGGATACATTTAGATTGTATGCTACATCCAAACAAATAAACAAATATTATGGTTTACTGCTGCTTACATACATTATGGGTTTGCTGACTGCTTATATAACATGCTAAGACAATAGCTGCGTTTCCCTAACATACTAAAGCTATGAGCCCTATTGTAGCCTAGTCCAGGGGTCTGCAAAGTTGGCTCTTTTAAGACTGGTGGACTTCAACTCCCAGAATTCCCCAGCCAGCATAGCTGGCTGGGGAATTCTGGGAGTTGAAGTCCACCAGTCTTAAAAAAGCCAACTTTGCAGACCCATGGACTAGTCTAACAAGTCGTGCAAACCCAGACTGTATATCTGAGATTCAGAAGCATCGCAGTGTGTGTGTGTGTGTGTATGAGGAGCGGGCATAAAGGGGTCTTCTTCCTATGGTAGTTACCTTACATAATTAACCTTCTCTGGTCCACAATGAATTGCCAGCCATTGAGTCCTCTTCCTGATTCACTGAGAATTCCAAAGCATTTTCCTGTGTTATGGAAACCGCCTCTCCCCCCACCCCCCTCTTACCAGCCGCTGCTTTGAAAGGTGGGATTACAAGGTAAGATTTAAAGCTCCCAGTTGTCCCCTCCATCCTCTTCCCTAAAGCCAATTGAGAACTTCAGCTCCTGTGCACCATTTAACTTGCATCATCGCTCTTCCTCCCTCCCTCCCACCTCGTGCTGTTAACGTAGATCTATTATCCTTCTGGGAGCAGGCTTCTGCTTTTGAACGGAGTTATTTAAGTGGGATGGGGAGGGGGTGGGTTTAGACGGAATCAGGCAAAAGTTACCGAGTTTAAAACTTAACCCAGCTCAGCGTGTTATGTACAAAGAGGCATTAGGTGTGTAACTCTGCCGGTTGAGCACGTTGTGTGGGCACAACCAGTCTCTCTATCTTCTCTGGCTTTCTCCCCTTGCCTCCTGGCCTTTAACAGATAGTAAAGCCTACACATTCGTTTTATTTATTTAGGATTAGATTTGCGTGTCGCCCATTTTGTCTTTTTCACTCTTTAAAGAGAATATGGGTGCTCTACAGAACGAGAACCGTTCAACGCCAGCTGCCTCAAATAAAAGGCTTCTAGGGCTAAGACGCTGAGCTTGTCGATCAGAAAAGTTGGCAGTTCAGCGGTTCGAATCCCTAGTGCTGCTTAAAGGAGTGAGCTCCCGTTACCTGTCCCAGCTTCTGCCAACCTAGCAGTTCGAAAGCACCTAAACATGCAGGTGGAAAAAAATAGGGACCACCTTTGGCGGGAAGGGAACAGCGCTCCGTGCGCCTTCGGCATTGAGTCATGTCGGCCACATGACCACGGAGACGTCTTTGGACAGCGCTGGCTCTTCAGCTTTGAAACGGAGATGAGCATCGCCCCCTGGAGTCGGGGACGACTAGCACATATGTGCAAGGGGAATCTTTACTTTTTAGGGAAAAGAAGACGACAGCTTGGATCAAGATTGCACATTTGCTATTTTTGTTTGTTTGTTCCTTTGTTTTAATGGAGCCACATTCAGTTTTAAAAGCTTCTGAACTAAAAAGCCTGCTAGGTCCCGTTGAACCCTAATATCACCTCTGCAGAGCAAAGGGGGTTCAACGAAGCCAGGAGGAACTGAGCCCCCAGGAGATAGAATAATTGATTTTTAATAAACAGACCTGGACAGTTTGAAGGGAGAGCATCCTTTTCTGCTGAATAATTTTCCTGCTATTGCCTGGAAGTGGTCCTAAAAGCAATGGTTCTTGTAACCCGTATGATAGCGTGTAACCTGGATCAGGGATTCTAGATATCTTCCCATTCCTGCTGACATGCAGATCGCAACAGCTTTGGTCTGTGTGACTTTGCGCATGGGATCTTGGTCTTGGAGTTAAGGACTCAGTCTTAGGAGTTTGCGTAGTAGACCCTTCTATTTTGGGTTTTGGAGCTGTGAGGCCATGCACGTGTGGGGGTGGGGGTGGAGGGCACGGGGGCTATTTCTCCATCGTCGTCAGACGCTGCACGGAAAGCCTCTTGACTGACAGTTCTGTTTAATTAGGGAATTGTTATTTTATCAATTCCAAAGCCCTTTTTGAGTTTTCTGCTCCAGCTCCTGCATTCTACTTGTTAATGGGAAAACCAACACCCTCTGTCAAAGAGGCAGCGGCTCGGATGCATTTTAAAGCACTGTTTGTGCCGCTTTGACATCCAAAAATATAACAATAAAGCTATCAGCTAGTGGAAGCCTGCTCGAGGCAGGTCTGACAGTGCCAAAACCTTAATTGCCAAGCCTCCCCTCCCTTTCTCCCCACCTCCCTCCTACATGGGAAGGCTGCCCTTTGGTGATACAGTCTTGGAAGTAGCAAAGTGGCATCAGGACATGGAGCAGGGGAGTACCCAGCAGATTAGGCAGATCTTACCCGCAGCGGAAGCTTGCAAGGAAGCCTCCTTATTCCCTCTGTCCATCGTTTCTCTTGCTCCCGAGCAAGGCGAGGGAGAGAATCATGGCCCGAATTATACAATGCCCAGGTTCTAATGAGCAGCATGAGGGGAAGGACATATCCGTTGCTTAGCTTAGTCTACTGGTGTTGCAGCTGGTTGAGAGCCACTTGTGGTGATTGTCAGTCATGATACCATTCCCCTAAATCAGAGGTGTCCAAACTTGGGAACTTTAAGACTTCTGGACTTCAACCCCCAGAATTCCCCAGCCAGCCATGGCTGGCTGGGGAATTCTGGGGGTTGAAGTCCAGAAGTCTTAAAGTTCCTAAGTTTGGACACCCCTGCCCTAAATGGAGGCAACCAGATTTTTTGGGGGGAGGGGGCAGGTGGGTTGTAATGGGGAGATCAGAGTTAGCGTGTCGTTAGAAATGGCTTCTAGCCCACATCATCTTAGTTGCAATTTCTTGGTTTTTTTTCTCTTTTTCTTTCGAAGACATTTCGCTTCTCATCCAAGAAGCTTCTTCAGCTCTGACACTGGAGAATGGAAGGTTGTTCTGTCGGAGCTGAAGAAGCTTCTTGGATGAGAAGCGAAATGTCTTCAAAAGGAGAAAAACAACAACCACGGAAGTCCAGTTGCCTCCTGAAAAAGCACCTTTGGGACAACCGTGACCTGGATAACTGAGAATCTCTACACATTGCAGTGGTTCTTCAATTATTCTACATAGGAAGGGGCAGAAGATGTCTATCAATTGGTATGATGTCGGAGACACGATGGCTTGGAAGAAATTCCCATGCTGTCACATGACCGAGGAGGGGCTTCTTGGGCCCTGAACCAGGAAGTCACTTTATATGGGATTCATTTGTGCATCTTATTAAGCAGATCCGTTAAAGACATACTGGTTATATGCTACCCACCTTTGGTTAAGTTTTCACTCTTCAGGGATTTCTTTTTTCCTCTTCTGGTTTAGTCTCCTGTGCAAATTTAGCTCTGGGAATAGGCAACCTGGTATTCTCCTGATAGTTTCCCATCAACCCAGGCATCATGGCAAATTTCAAGTGTTTATGGGATTTGTCATTAAAAATACAGTGTGGCACTAGATTGTCTATCTCTGCCTGCCCTTTGGCTGATGGACGATTCGGGGCATTGTACTGATCTAGGAAATGGGGTTCATTCCCACATCAGGATTGAATTGTCAGGCAAATGTGGCCCTAAAATTTAGACTACTGAAGAGGGAGGGCCACTCAATACATTTGTTCCTTTTCTTCTTTTGTTGGCTACATTCCTATAACACGCTTAACCTGTTTTGGGAATCACATTGATATCTGGGTTTTCTCCCAAACCATAAAAAGGAGCAGGGTTAACATGAGAGGGAGCTAGGTTGACACAAGCCACAAGAATATACCCTTAACCCTAGCCTAGATTAGCATGCTCTGTGCCAATGCATTTTTACCTGACCTGATTTTGTGTATATAAACATTTCCAATGTGCTATAATAGAAGTAAAATCTTTTCAGAACAGAGCTTTGATTAAAACATGTATTACATGCTGCTCCTATATTTCTGCTATATGTTTTGTTTAAGTGTCCTTCCTTCCTTCCTTCCTTCCTTCCTTCCTTCCTTCCTTCCTTCCTTCCTTCCTTCCTTCCTTTCTCCATTTTTTTACAGATAGGGTTTAAAATAAATCTTCCTTAATTCTTTCCTTCTTTCCTTCTTTCTTTCCTTCCTTCCTTCCTTCCTTCCTTCCTTCCTTCCTTCCTTCCTTCCTTCCTTCCTTCCTTCCTCATTTTTATACAGATAGGGTTTAAAAAAATCTTCCTTAATTCTTTCCTCTTTCCTTCTTTCCTTCTTTCCTTCCTTCCTTCCTTCCTCTCCTTCCTTCTTCCCCATTTTATACAGATAGGGTTTAAAATAAATCTTCCTTAATTCTTTCCTTCTTTCCTTCTTTCCATCCTTCCTTCCTTCTTCATTTTATACAGATAGGGTTTAAAATAAATCTTCCTTAATTCTTTCCTTCTTTCCTTCTTTCCTTCTTTCCTTCTTTCCTTCCTTCCTTCCTTCCTTCCTTCCTTCCTTCCTTCCTTCCTTCCTTCCTTCCTTCCTCATTTTATACAGATAGGGTTTAAAATAAATCTTTCTTCCTTCCTTCCTTCCTTCCTTCCTTCCTTCCTTCCTTCCTTCCTTCCTTCCCTTCCTTCCTCTTCACCTTTTCCAGAATTGCTTTTCAGGCAGTGCTAACTGCTGAAGTCACACAAACCTGCTAAACGGACGAGCTTTATGATAGCATAAAAATGATACTACAGCAGTGAGTAGAGCTTTATTAAACCCCAGAGACAGGCTGCAAATGAACAGCTTGCGCTGCTCTTCATTCTTTTTCTCCTTCCTATATTAAAAAAAATAACTCAAATATAAATTACAATTAAGATGACGCGGACTAGAAGCCGTTTCAGATGACATACTATAACTCTGATCTCCCTATTACAACCCACCTGCCCCACCCCACCCCCCAAAATCTGGTTGCCTCCCTTTAATGGGAGTTCTGATGGGATCGTGATTGCCTAATGTTTGCCCTGCCCTAATGGCTCAGATGGGGTCCATGTGAACTGATGAAGGTGGGGAGATGCCCCCCCTCCCCACTCCATGCAACTATTGTTTTTTGAGTTGTGTTGCTTGAACGACAGGCTGTTTCCCTGGCCTTTAATATTGTTCTGCTGAAAAGTGGGATTACACAGTTGAAACAGCATGGAATCATAGATTAGGTTCGCAAAATGCAATAAAACCTTAAGAAACCCAAACTGCTTTGCCCACCTAGCAAGCTCATTGCTAATATGCACCCTGGATTGCCTTTGAGGTGACAGCTGCTTTGCACGGTATCCTAAAAGCGATGGCCAAGTTCCTACACCTGGTGAATTATAGTCACCCCAGTCCCATTGTAGCCTAGCTAAATATACAGTACTAGCTGGATACCCATGCTTCGTGACGAAACTATGTGATCGGGATATACAGGAGAAATTCAGTTCACAATTCGTTGGCTCATTGTGGTCGGTAATTGAAACACATAAGGAAATATCGCTCCCACCACCTTGAGTCCGGAAGCAGTTCCAGAGGTGGAAGGTGTAGGCATTTTGGTGAGGTACTGATGTTTAGTACTGTAAGGAGACCCAGACCGCTCCTGAGTGAAGGAGTGGAATGTCTGCCAGTTTGAACTGAGGTAACGGAATGTGAGGCAACTGGCAGTTGGAACAGAGTTCTTTTCAGGTGGGGAGGGGGAGTAGAACTCCTTAGCATCAGAGCGTGTTAATTACTGTATAAGAAATACTAATGATTTGATGGTCATTTCTAAAAATCCTTTCTTAGTGAGCACCTAGAAGCCCAGAGAAACATACATGCCAAATTTCAAGTTTGTAGGCTTTACGGTTCTGGAGATTTCGTGATGAGTGAGTGGTACTTGGCTTTTATATATATAGATTGGGGGAACTCAGCCCTATCTTCTAAGACTCAGAGCATAACTTTCCCGATGCCTTCTTCAGCATAGAATCAGTAACACGGGGTGCAACCAGAGTATCCCTTCCTGAGGAGCATCTACTTTCAATGCTTTCAGTATTCCTGGCAAGCTTCCACAGATCCACTACTGAAAAGCCCTCGTACAGTAAAAGCACTCTCAGTTCTTGCATCAGCAATAAAGAAAAGGAATGAGACCTACAACAAAATGCACCCAGAATCCTAGAATGGTACACTTGGAAGTGTACTCATCCAACCTTCTACAGGCTGCAAGAAAACCAAATGAATCATTCAGGAGAGGAGGCTGGGCTGTCCAATCTCACCTTCAAAACCTCGTGAGAAACTCCTCAAGGAGAGATCCAGACTAGAACTAAGGAGAAATTTCATGACAGCGAGAGAAGAATTCATCAGTGGAACTGCTTGCCTCCAGAGATTGTGGGTGCTCCAACACTGGAGGTTTTTAAGAAGAGCTTGGACAGCCATTTGTCCAAAGTGGTATTGGGTTTCTTGCCTGAGCAGGAGGTTGGACTAGAAGATCGCCAAGGTCCCTTGGAGTTCTATGTTGTGTTCTGTGTTCTTTATTCTATGAGATGGAGAACCCACAACCAGCAAAGATAGTCTGTTCTACCCTTGCTCAGAGTTCAATAATAATAGAGGTTGTTTAAACAAAATATGCAACATCCTGGAAACATACAACTGCCATTTGCAAACTTTCCAGCCCACTTACAATAAGCAAAAGTCAATGGGGAAAGCCGGGTTTGGTTAATGGCCACATGGTTCACTTAACTACAGTAATTTGCTTAATAACTGTGGCAAAAAAGTGGTCAAATTGGGTTCGACCGACTGAACAACCGCCTTACTTAGCAATAGAAACTCTTCTCCCAGTTGTGGTTGCAAGTTGATGAATTCCTGTAGCTGCATGTGAGTGTGCCTGTAGAGGAGTGTGGAAATAATCTTGATGTATGAATGCAGGAGTGGCTCAACCCCGAGAAAGAGGAGAAAGTGAGAAGGAAACTCAACATTGTCCCATCCTTATTCTCTGGTATAAAAAGTTGAGACTCTAGAAAAAGTGCAGAGAAGAGAAACCAGGATGATTAGGGGACTGGAGACTAAAACATGTGATGAAAGGTTGCAGGAACTGGGCATGGCTAGTCTAGAGAAGAGAAGGACCAGGGGAGACATGAGAGCAGTGTTCCAATATTAGAGGGGCCGACACAGAGAGGGAGGGGTCAAGCTATTTTCCAAGGCACCTGAAGGCCAGACAAGGAATAATGGTTGGAAATTGAACAAGGAGAGATTCAACTTGGAAATAAGGAAGAACTTTCTGGCAGTGAGAACAATCAACCAATGGAACATAAGTTGCCTTTGGAAGTTGTGGGGGCTTCATCACTTGAGACTTTCAAGAAGAGATTGGACTGCCATTTGTCAGAAATGGTGTAGGGTCTCCTGCTTGAGTGGGGGGTTGGACTAGATGACCTATAATGGCCCTTCCAACCCTGTTAATCTGTTAAAAAGGATGAGATGGAGGAAAGAAATACTGTCAGGCTTTTAAGATTCTGTTATTGTACCCTACAACACTGAAATGGAGTTTCAGTAGTCTTTGTGATGTTTGTTTCCTGACCTGGCAACCTTTGATGGGCTGACACTGGCCTGCACACTCTTCCCAAAGACTGCCACCAACTCCAGTTTGTACAAAGATGAAGCATTCTTAAATACACGGAGGCTAGCCACATAACTGTGAATGAAATCAGTTTTAGATCAAATTACATTTAGAATAGAATAGAATAGAATAGAATATTTATTTCTATAACCGCGTCCTCTCCCCGAGGGGACTCGGAGCGGTGCACAGGGAGAAATTAAAACAACATAAAATATATACATATATAAATACAATAAAAACAAATTAAATCTAACTATCCCTGCACTAAAATTCCCATTTTAAAATTAACATTTCCTAACCCCTGAGGTAGAGACTAACCTAGGCCGGCCAAGCAGAAAAAGTGAGTTTTTAATTTCTGACGGAAGGAGCGGAGGTCCGTAGTTGTTCTGATGTCGGGGGGAAGGTCGTTCCAGAGGGCCGGGCCCGCCACAGAGAAGGCCCTGGTCCATGTCTCTGTTTTTGTTCCATCTATATTTCTAGTGTGACTGCTGATCCCAAACAGGTTGTGCATCTTACAGCATAGAGCCACAATATTTCAGAGAATGTGTTATGGCCTCCTTCCTAAAATGGCCAATCACTAGGGATCCCTTCATAACAGGAGGTACATTGGGCAAGGCTGCTCTCCATCATCTCTTCAGGGATGCTCCTCTTTACCTGAGTATACCTGTCAGGAGTCCAGGTAGTTCAAAAGAATATGGGCTTACTGTTTGCTAAAACTCTCTACAGGAATCTGAACTACTAACGGTCAAGCCAAATAGGTGGTAGATAAGAGCCAACAAAATTGAAGGTGGGCTGGACTTCTTAGATCTTTTGTGGGCATGAAGGCACTCGAGACTGATGATGTGTTTGACTCTTCCCTCGAGCTCAGCCTGGTCATCTCCTACAGCGCATTTTTCTTCTCCTTTTCCCCCCTGAGAAGGTAGATATTCCTCCCTCCAAAATCTGCGCTGCAACTCCCTATCGTTTTTATTTTCTAAGAATGCCTCCAGGGTTTATACAAGATTTCAAAGTACTTTGGAAATCAAGATTACGCCCGAGGCTGTTGTTTTGCTTTGCAACATGCTAGTTTCCCTGAGTATTTTAATTATGTAATGTATAAAATAACATCGGGTGGGGCGTGGAATGGGCAGCAAAGGACGAGTGTGTGGGGTTTGGGGGTTGGGGGAACATCTAGTGATGCAGGTTTGGGAACCCAGGTTTCGCAACAGCCGGGGTGGAACTTGGCATCAAGATGGCAATTTGGGATTAGGCTTCCTTGAGGAATTGGGGGGTTTTAAGGGAACTTTTATACCCCCCCCCCCCTTGAGACTTAAAAGCACACACGTTGCCTTTAACCTTCCCCTAGCACAGTGCTAAAACTGTCTAAAAGAAATGGGCCTGAAGTTGTCTACCTCGTCCCCTCTGTGGAAAAGAGCTGGAGAGATTCCTTGGTCTCTTTCCCAGGCTTCGACTTCGTTTCTTTGAATGTCTTGTTTATAGCTCCGATCCTCAAATTGGATGGCAATTCCCCTGCCCACCCCCCCACCCCCTCCTCCCTGCCCCGCCAGAGTACTCACTGTCTGGGCTTTTAGTCCAGCACAATCTCCCCTTTGATCCGTAGCCGCTGCCTGCCTGTGCGTTCCCAGCTTCCCACCCCTTTCCGCGAACCAGCTGCTTTGTCTGTGCCCTTTTGTCCTGTGGAAGGTGTCAGTGCAAAGCGGTTGGAGGCGAAAGGCAGCTGAGGTTATGGAAGGATCCTCAGAGCAGTTTTGCTTGTCTCATGCCGAAGCCTCTTTTGAACAGGAATCCGTTCATTATTTTGGGCTGCCTTGATAGCAAGGGGGGAGGGGGAGAGAAGGAGGGAGGGGGACAGAGAGGGGGAAGGGGGAGGAGGGAGGGGGAGAGAGGAGGGAGGGAGGGGGACAGAGAGGAGGGAGGGAGAGGAGGGAGAGGGGGAAGGAGAGAGGGAGAGAGGGGGAGAGAAGGAGGGAGGGGGACAGAGAGGGGGAAGGGGGAGGAGGGAGGGGAAGAGAGGAGGGAGGGGGACAGAGAGGAGGGAGGGAGAGGAGGGAGAGGGGGAAGGAGAGAGGGAGAGAGGGGAAGGAGAGAGGGAGAGAGGGGGAGAGAAGGAGGGAGGGAGAGAGGGGGAGAGAAGGAGGGAGGGAGAGAGAGAGGAAGGAGGGAGAGGAGGGAGGGAGAGAGGGGGAAAAAGAGAGGGAGAGAGGGGGAGAGAAGGAGGGAGGGAGAGAGAGAGAGGAGGAAGGGAGAGAAGGGAAGGAGAGAGGGAGAGAGGGGGAGAGAAGGAGGGGGGGAGAGAGGGGGAGAGAAGGAGGGAGGAAGAGAGAGAGGAAGGAGGGAGAGGAGGGAGGGAGAGAGGGGGAAGAAGAGAGGGAGAGAGGGGGAGAGAAGGAGGGAGGGAGAGAGAGAGAGGAGGAAGGGAGAGAGGGGAAGGAGAGAGGGAGAAAGGGGGAGAGAAGGAGGGGGGAGAGAGGGGGAGAGAAGGAGGGAGGAAGAGAGAGAGGAAGGAGGGAGAGGAGGGAGGGAGAGAGGGGGAAGAAGAGAGGGAGAGGGGGGAGAGAAGGAGGGAGGGAGGGAGAGAGAGGAGGGAGGGAGAGATGGGGAAGGGGAGAGAGAGAGAGAGAAAGAGAGAGAAATACAAAGATTGCTTTCACTGGCTGGAGGAGAAAAACAGATGAGGCATTGCTAGGAGGGAGTCATGCTCGTTCGGAAGGAAGGGCAGGAATGGGAGTTGAATGGGAAAGGCTACCATTCAGGGATTAAAGCTCAACTGGGTTTGGGCACCTCCCCTGCCAAGGTTGGAAGGATTTGTTTGCTAGGTGCTCCCTAGGCGCCAGAGAACTCTCTCTCAGATCCTCTGGGTGGGAGCAAACTCAGTTTCCTAGCCCTGTGCGTGTGTCTGAGAACATGGAAGAAGGAAGGCAAGGCAGCCAGCCAGTGGTGTATTCTGCTCTCCCTCCCTCCAAATCCCAGCTCTGTTTCCTACATGTGCCTCTCACTAGCTCCCACCTGATTCCCTTTCACCACTAGTGCCCTGTTCTATAATATAGATTGTTGCGGTAGCTTCCTTCCACCCTTTCCCATTGCATCACCCTCTTCTACCCCACTTCATCCTCTGTTCCATGGACTCCATGCCATGCCCTAACTCACCACAGAAACAGAATAAAACAGGGTCAGAAGGGACCTGGGAGGCCGTCTAGTCCAACCCCCTGCTCAAGCAGAAGACCCTATTCCATTTCAGACAAAGGGTTGTCCAACCTCTTCTGTTTTTAACAGGGAAAGGAAGACGACGTGCCACACCCAGCATGATTAAGAAAGCTGAAATGTTCTTTCCCCATGTATCCTAGGCTATACAGTTTGCCGGATCAGAGGAACAGCTTCAAAATAGAGTTTAACTCCATCCTTGGCTCATTTTCTATAGCTGCAATGGTAGCTCAGTCTCCCAAGTTTCTGTTGAGTTCCAAGTTGAGTTCTGAGCACTGCCAGTTAAAAGGTCAGTCTGCTAAGGCTCGGAGGAATGTTATAATCAAGTGTGCGATGTTTCTTTTTATGTGAAAGGGTCTTTTTGGGGATTTTGATGGGTGTACTAGGGTCTTCCTTCCAGGAAACAAAGGATGGGGCAAAAAACCATGATATTCAATGTTATTTCATACTCGCGTAATTTCCCCCCCCCCCCTTTCGGCCCCATTAAAATTTACAGTTCGGGGAAAATAATGGCCGTTTTTCTTGACCACCTGGGCATCCTGAGGCCTCAGGCTTGTGTATCTCTGATTTATGTGATTGGAGATTTGTAAATGTCTTAGAGGGTACTAAGAAAAAGGGAACAAGGAATGGCTGTGGGCCAAACACAGCTCCTTAGGTCAATCCTATTTATTTATTATTAATTGCTCGAATGTATGCCTTGCCTTTTGTACTAATGGGGATGACCTGGAGATTATGTGAAATAATAAATCAATCAATAGGAGTACCTTGAGATTGACTGAATGATATTACCACCAGTAAGTAGAAGAACATTATGTACGTCAGCATAGAAAATTCAGACTAGTTCAGTCTTTACCATCCTGGTGTTCCTCCAGATACAGAATCATAGAATAATAGAGTGGGAAGGGACCTCGGGGGGGTCTTCTAGTCCAACCCGCTGCTCAAGCAGGAGACCCAATACCATTTCAGGCAAACAGTTGCCCAGACTCTTTGAAAGCCTCCAGTGATGGAGAACCCACAACTTTGGAATGCAAGCCGTTCCATTGGTTGATTGTTCTTAATGTTAGGAAATTTCTCCTTAGTTCTAGGTTGCTTCTCTGTCAGGTTGCCTTGTTGAAATCACTTGGGTTGTTGAAGAGAAACTCTGAAGAAAGAGTTCCTCCATAATTCTGCAATTGCCATCTCATAACTATCTCTAGAGGATCACTGGTCCCTTCTGTATCTGAGATTGGTGCACAGCAACTGATCTTGAAGGAACTGGCTGGACTAGAACTTGCCTCAGGTGATGCTCCAGAGGAAAAATGCGGAGATAACGTTGCAAGATTTCCTCTGGAGATGCACGGCTGACAATTTTCTGCTGGTAGTAAATCTGCCATGCCTTATTTCCTAATATTTCCCCTTTGCCTTTGTTAGCTGAGATGCTATGGTATCTTGTCATCATTCCATTTAAGTGAAAGAAGAATGAAGGCTGGATGGGATTCTGGCTACCTTCTTTTGATGCTTTCCCTTTGACCATTTGGGAGACGTGCTAGCCAACTCCATGGAAAGGAGAAATACAGGACAGGCTGGGGAATTCTGGGGAGTCGAAGTCCACACATCTTCATGTTGCTGAGGTTGAGAAACATTGACTTACTATAATGCATGAATGTAAGGAGCACAGCTTCCCCAAAGATTTGCATATCATTAGCGAGTGAATGCTTATGGATGAAGCAGATTATAAAGCTTAAGGAGCAATCTGGGTTAATTATATTGAAGCAGAAGGGTGTGATCTTTGGCATAGGGCATAAAGCATAGGACTTTTCCATTTCTCTCTTCTAGTCTTTTATACTTCTTTTCCCACACGTCTCTTCATACCTCTCTTCTTTGGTGGGTAATTCTGATTTAGTGTTGAATTGGCAACCTCAAACTTTTAAACACAAAAACCACAGCAAAACCCTGTGGTTGCCAGGGCCTGAGACGCAGGTGAGTGTAAGGAAAACTACGAAAATTAGAAATCCATGGCTTGCTTGGCATACGCAGTATGAAGAACATAATCAATGAACAAGAGATCAAACCATGGTGTTCTGACCGAGGCTTCCCAAGAGCATGAAGCAAACTCCTGGTCCTGACCCAAAAAAAACCCCTTTTATTAATTGACTGTGAATTCCTCTCATTCACATCCAGCAAAGTCTTTCAAGGGAGGATTTACAGTCACAGACCTCATCTGGCTTGGAGAGCTGCCAGGCCTGCCAAACTTGGCAAGGAGTCTCAGAGAGTCACAAACCAATTAAGTGAACTAATTGTCTCCTGCAAACTCCATTTCCCTTTCGCTCCTCTTTTATTTCCTCTGGGAAGGGGCCATTCATCATCCACCTGTGGCCTTACTCCCAAGTCGACTCCTGTTCTTTAGCTGTTCCCTTCGTCTGGCAACTCTGTGCATGCGCACACTGGGAACAGGCTCCAGCTGTTCCTCTGCCTCACTGATGTCTGACTCAGAAGGCAGCTGATAACAGTCAGAAGGCCTTAGCCCCCTCTCTGCCTCTGACACAGAGCCCTCATCAGAGCCCTCCCCAGACTCCAGGACTGGCCCAGGTTCCTCCCCAACCTCCTCACTGTCCGAATCTTCTCCCAGCTCTGCTGGCCACTGGCAGGCCACAACACTTGGGTGATACAAAGCAGGACTTAATGTTATACACAAGGCTGGCTGTATCCAAAAATCACCGGTTTTAAAAGGAATTATAAAGACGAGTTTGCTGATGGAATGTAAAACTTGTTATCATTGTGCCCAAACGGCAGAGTCATAAATCTGCCCGCATTGAGAGAATCGGTGACTGGGAGGGACTTTTCAATCTGGGGAGAAGCAGCGCACTTTATTTTGACGTTTATATCCTCTGCAATTCCAGAAATGGCATTCAGAAACCCTAATGTCTCTCTCCCTAGTTCTGTGCGCCTGATTCTACAGCATTCTGTGGAGCAAACTCTGCATAGGAATATTCTGACTGAGGCACATTAACTTGCCGATTCGGAAGGCATTGATGACTGCTTGGAAAAGACCAGCTGAACTCTTGCCTGGAGACAGAGCTGTTAGTTTTGTGCCCAAGGGCATGAATGCTTCAATCTGTTTACCTGGCTCTCTTTGTGAGGAGGGGGGGGGGGAAATAGCAGAGGTGGGCTGAGGAAGTGGGTAAAGGGACTTGCTGGAGACAGGCTGGCTGCTATTCAAAACCCTCTTATTATACAACCAGGGAAGGAAAAGTCTGGAGGAATCTCTAGGGTAGCTAACAAGCTTCTGGTTGCACCCAAAGGACCCTGCCATATTGGGGATTGAAAGAGGAGATAGCAATGAGGAAATTTCTTGGGACGTTAATTTCAAATTTCATTATCTCCTGTGTCTAACAAAACCGCTGAGGTCTCCTTGCAAAGAAGCAGTGTGGAAGATACCCCTCCCTCTCTTCCCCCCCCCCCCCCCAGATGCATGGAAGCACAGTGACAAAGCAGGGTGGATACATGAGTTTCTTTTCTTTAGGGGCCAAGTAAGGCTCAGTGGCTCAGGCGCCGAGCTTGTCGATCAGAAAGCTCGGCGGTTCAGCGGTTTGAATCCCTTGCGCTGCCTAACAGAGTGAGCTCCTGTGACTTGTCCCCGCTTCTGCCAACCTAGCAGTTCGAAAGCATGTAAAAATGCAAGTAGAAAAATAGGGACCACGTTTGGTGGGAAGGGAACAGCGTTCTGTGCGTCTTCGGCGTTTAGTCATGCCGGCCGCATGCATAACCACGGAGATGTCTTCGGATAGCCCTGGCTCTTCGGCTTTGAAACAGAGATGAGCATCGCCCCCTAGAGTCAGGAACAACTAGCACACATGTGTGAGGGGAACCTTTACCTTAAAATGTACTCTGAGCCCGCTTTGAAGGGGAAGCTTTGTTTGAGCTTTCTCTTCACACTTTGCGTAACGCCCACAATGCTACTTCCACAACTCAAGTAAGACCTTGCCTTGAACTCACCTCCCAGCAGAGGAAATCAAAGGGTTTGTCTGCAGAGCGTAGAAATTACACCCTGGGCCCACAGGCATTTCCAGACTCATACATATTTTAGAAATCCAGCGTTTACATTTACGCACCAGTGCGAAAGATAACCCGGAAAGACGTCTGTAGTAATAATTTCTTAAAATCAAGTTATTAAAGCATGAATGAAGTCACTGTCCTTTGAGTAACTGATACGCATATACTTACCAACTGCTCTTCGGGATAGATCATTGGTTTGGGTGGTGGAGCCACAGAATTTCTTATTTATCTCAGGGATGGGAATGCTTTAGATCAGGGGTTGGCAACCTGTGGCTCTGGAGCCGCATGTGACTCTTTCATCCCTCTGCTGCAGCTCCCTGTCCCCAGTAGGCACCACAATTTTGAGAGGAGCTTCTATTTTTTGGGGGGTGACACATGGTGCGCCAGGAGGAGAGACTATTGCAAGGGGTGGGTTTTCCGATCAGCTCCACAATTGATAGGGCTTTCGGCTAGCACAGGTGGAGGAAAACGGATGCAGTGCTAGGAGGAGACTCTATGGTGGGGGAACCGGACTTCCAGTCGGCTGGAGAATTGAATGGGGGGTGGGGCTTCCAGTTAGGACCTTTGTGGTTCTTTGAGTGTTTAAGGTTGCCGATCCCTGCTTTAGATCAAAACATCTTATGGCACCTGCATAAAACCACAGCTGCGAGTAATGGATTTCTTCAGATGATCAAGTGATAACATGGTGGGTTTGTTCAGTCAAAGAGCACACCTTGACAGCGGTGGTTGTCTCTGGATAATGGTGTGCTTTTTGACTGGATTATGTTCAGTCAAAAAGTACACCTTTACCCAAAGACAACCACCACAGACTAACTTTTCCCTTTTTCACCCCTGAACAGGTAAGCGTACTTTCTACACAAAACATTAGGTTGCAGCTACTTACCATATGTTTATTATTGTATCTGGAGGCGTGCCAGCATTTAATCAACAAAGAAAGGAACTGAATAAAGCAGGGAGGCTGTTGCACCCCAAGGGAGCCACCCTAATATACATGGGTGCCTACAAGCACTGCAGTACCTACTTTTGCGTGACCTGAAAATTCTTGAATATACTAAACATCACTGCTGTTTGACGAGCTCTTTGCATTAATGTGATCCCCAGGTAAAAGAGTTAAAAAGTGGCTAATGGAGGAAAATCTTAATCTTTCTTAATCTTTATTGTATTTCTATACCGCCCTCTCTCCCAGACGGGACTCAGGGCGGTGCACAGGAACAATAAAAATATAAAAATATATAGACAATCAAGTAGTTAAAACTGAATTAAATAAAATTTGGACCCGTACTAAAAACATAATTAAAACCCAACTAAAATCAGCCATAAAACAGCTATGCCAGGCCGGCCGCATGAAAGAAGTATGTTTTTAGTGCCCGACGAAAGAGGCGAAGGTCCGTGATTGTACGGAGGTCGGGGGGCAGGTCGTTCCAGAGGGCGGGCAAATGGCAATTGTAGACCATTCTAGCTTCCCAGAGGCTTCCCAGAGCAGGGGGTTGGACTAGAAGACCTACAAGGTCCCTTCCAACTCTGTTATTCTGTTCTACTCTATTTTTTCCTGTTCTGCTCTGCTCTGCTCCGTTCCGTTCCATTCCATTCCATTCCATTCCATTCCATTCCATTCTTTGCTCACCGATACAAAGCAGAGGGATCATATTGAGCATCTATGAAAGGTCAGCCTTGACTATCAGGCAATATCTAAGTTCACGTTTGACTTTCCAAACCCTAGGTGATTTACCATTTGACTCTCTGTGAGATTGCCTTTCCCCTAAAGATCCTGGTCAGCTGCGTGGCTCAGCAAAGGTCCTTCTGAAGACGGCCTTTCCTTCCTGTTGCGAGAAAGAACCTTCTCTTGCGTGGAGGTTCATTGCACACCCAACTCTTCCAGGGTTAGGTTTAGGAAGAGGATACCTCTCAGATTTTCTTAAAAAAATTTTTTTTTTCTTGTTGCCTTGAGTATTGGATTACCCAGGAAGGCAAGCTATAAATTCAGAAATAAATATATTGGCAAGGCTCTCTGCAGCCTTTTGAAAAAGAAGGCTGTTTGTAAAGGAGGGTCTATCACCCCCCCAACACCCCTCCCCCCCAACCTCAATCAGGGGGAATGAATGAGCAGATGGCCCCCTGGAGTTTTCCTCCACCTCCACCCAGTCTCTTAGGCAAAACAAGAAGGGACAGGCCTTCCTCCTCTGCTTTCGGCTAATTTGTCTGAATTCAGGGAGGTCAGCCCAGTGGGAAAGAGGCAAGCTTTGAGAAGTGGGGGGCACGAAGAGATGGGGAGGGGAAGGGGAAGTGGGGGGAGCGGTGAACTTCTGAACCTGAAGACTGGAGACCAGTTCATTACCTTAAAACAAGTTAAAAAAAAAAGCCTCATCTTTCTAAAGCTGTCTGTCTGCAATTACAGCTTGGCACGTCTGCTTCGGAGGCCCTGGCATCCATCCAGGTGGCAAGCAGCTTCTAAGAACCTACTCTAGTGCTCTCTCTCGCTCTCTCGATCCCTCCCCCTTCCCTTTTTTGTAACAAATCAAAGGTGTCTGCTCGGCTTCGCTGTCTCCATCTCCCCCTGCTCTGGACGCTCCCGAGACGCCAGAGTTCTTCAAAAGATGCCCTGAGCTTCCTCCAGCCTTCATGTTACCCTCCGCTTTGCTTCTTTTGCTGATTCCTGGAGTGGCTCTGATTAGTGTCGCCTCCTAAGGGATGGACGGATGGACAGACGGATGGACAGATTGATATGCGTGTGCGTGTGCACACATGCACACCCACACGCACACACACACACCAGGGGTGGGTTGCTGCCAGTTTTACTACCGGTTTGCAACCTGCGCGCTTCGCTCGCTGCACGTTCATGCACTATTCAATGTAAATTGTTCTTCGCGTATGCATAGAACAATTTACAGTGAACTGCACACATGCAGTCACTAAAAACCAAAATGGCAGTGGCCAGGGAACTGGTTCGGGGGCATGGCGGGCCTGGGTCACTGCCGGTTCTGCGACTCAGGCCTGAATTCCACTACTGGTTCAGCCGAACCGAGCCGAACCAGGACCAACCCCTCTGTTTATGCAGCCTAGAACTGTGTTGGCGTTCTGTGTGCCTTCGGCATTTAGTCATGCCAGCCACATGACCATGGAGACATCTTCGGACAGCACTGGCTCTTCAGCTTTGAAACGGAGGTTAGCACTGCCCCCTAGAGTCGGGAACGTTATTCTTATATATGTTTGAGGGAGGGGAACCACTCTACCCCCTCTCTCCCTTTCATTCACTTCCTGAGGATCTCTTCTCTTCTCCCCTCCCCTCCCCTCCCTCCCTCCCTCCCTCCCTCCCTCCCTCCCTCCCTCTCTCTCTCTCTCTCTCTCTCTCTCTCACACACACACACACACACACAGAAAAGGCAGAGGATCTTTTTAAGGCATATTCGATGTTTTGCCTTGTCTAGCTAAGGGTGGAAAAAGCGGGAATTTAAATCCCCCCTCCACAGCATCCCGAGCTCAGAACATTAAACGGTGACATCAAGTGGTCACAGAACATTCACCTTTGGGATTTACTTGTGAATGGATCATGGACCGTGTGTGTGTGTGTGTGTGTAGAGAAAGTTTGATATTTTCTGGAGACTACCAGTTGCGGGCACCTAGTCACGTGCTTGGATGAGGGGAGGACTGATGAATTGGGAGATAAGAGTGACTGGATGATGAATGGAGTGCTCATCCAGGTAAAGGTACCTGGATGAGCAGTACTAGGTACTCCTAGGCAGGAAACGGGGAGTGGTTTTCAACAAGATTCACACCACCTTGAGAAACTGTATTGACAGCTTGGAATATTTGTGGCTCAGTTTAGACTTGAAGGAGGTTTTGCAACATAAGATATTGTGGCTTCCATTAGGTTAGTATCCCAAATATCCAGACTGGACAATTGTAACATTGCCTACCTGGTCAGTCTTTGAAGAGTTTGGGAAGCTAAATAGTTTAGTGTGCACCAGCAAGTATATTGATGAGTGTTCCGTTGTGGGACCACACAGCACCTGGCCTACACAAATGATGATGGCCAGTGAAGGGAACAAGAGACCTACTATCACCACTCAATTAATCAGGATGCAAAGGTTTTGTAGGTATGGTAAAGTATCAGAACCTTATACTGGGAGAGACCCACTCCATGCATAGTTGTGCATGAAGGGATCTTAGATAGGTCATAAAAGTGGAAATATTGGGGATATTGGCTTCTGTCCTTGGCTTCTGCCTTTCTCTTCTTATCTACATCAACAGGCATCCTGGTTCCTGCCAGCTTCGTATTTTCCCCTAAAGTTTGTCCTAGTTAGCATGATAGAACTGATAAGAGTTGCAAATCACAACTAACATAGATATGATCAAAGCTGGAAGGAACTAAATATCTGGAAGCTCAAGCCACAATGCCAGAGTCCTGAACTATTGGTGGCTACAGACCAAATTATTTGGAAAGCACCCAGTTGCCTTCTCTTAATTTCTTCTGCTGCTCACTATTATTAGCATAAACTAATATTCATTGATTTTGTTGTTGTTGTTAGTTGCGAAGTCGTGTCCGGCCCATCACGACCCCATGGACAACATTCCTCCAGGCCTTCCTGTCCTTTACCATCCTCTAGAGTCCATTTAAGCTCATGCCTGCTGCTTTGGTGACTCCATCCAGCCACCTCATTCTCTGTTGTCCCCTTCTTCTTTTGCCCTCAATCTTTCCCAGCATAAGGCTCCAGTGGGTCCTTCCTTCTCATTAGGTGGCCAAAGTATTTGAGTTTCATCTTCAGGATCTGGCCTTCTACAGAGCACTCAGGGTTGATCTCCTCTCAGATTGACCGGTTGGATCGCCTTGCAGTCCAAGAGAATTGCAGGAGTCTTCTCTAGCACCAGAGTCCAAAGGCCTCAATTCTTTGGCGCTCAGCCTTTCGTATGGTCCAACTTTCACAGCCATTCATTGCAACTGGGAAAACCATCGCCTCCTTCAGAGTCAATAAAAGAATAGGGAAAGCAATACTGGGATACAATCCCCAAAATATTCATTGATAGACCTCCTAATAAGATTGTGGTTTCAACCTGTTCTGTGAAAGAAACCAAGGCTTACTATGTAGGTTTTTCATTTAGAGAAATTGTAGAGTGCCTTTCTCTGATCCAGGATCATTCAGAATGTGAACAGGGGAAAAGAAGGCTCAGGCTGTGAAGAGTGAACATCCCAGGACTGACCAGTTCACCGTTGTTCTTCACTTCTTAATTAGCTGCACATCAAGTCAATTATAGTCAAAAGAGCTTATTTGGATTAAGATACATGGCGTTAAAAGCAAATGCAAAATAACTCATGGTGAAAGATCTGCTGGAAGGACTAAGCAGACTCATAGTTTAAAGCAGGGACTTAAGAAGGTTCCATGGTCAGCTTTCAGAGTTCAAAGGAGAAGTTAGTTTAGAAGACCTAGAAGACCACCTGCGATATTAAGAGAGCTTTTTCTAGAGTAGAGTCTTGCTAGATAGATAAATAGAGTAGGTCCATAAATGACACTAAATCAGCATGTTTTAACAAAGGTTTGTTGAGAAGACAGAGTAGCTGAGAGTATACAGCATGTCAAACTATTTACCAAAGTTTAATTATGAGCCACGGTGGCGCAGTGGTTAGAAGGCAGTATTGCAGGCTACTTCTGCTGCCTGCCGGCTGCCTGCAATTTGGCAGTCCAACTCTCACCAGGCTCAAGGTGGACTCAGCCTTCCATCCTTCCGAGGTGGGTAAAATGAGGACCCAAATTGTCAGATGCAATATGCTGACTCTGTAAAACCGCTTAGAGAGGGCTGTAAAGCACTGTAAAGCGGTATATAAGTCTAAGTGCTATTGCTATGGTTTAATTAGTGTGTCTGATCTGCAGCTTGCGCTAAGACAAACCCAAACATGTTATATTATGATGTTTGAACCCAATTAATCGCTATCCTAAGAGGTCTGGCATCAATGAAAGGGAGAAAGGTAAGGAGGAGAAACAAACATGTTTGGGCACCAGCTGCTGTGAAAACCATCATTCAGGCACACTATCATGGAAGATTGCTGGCTAGATTGTTTAGGAAGAAACCAAGGTAATTGATCTGTCAGCCAAGGGACCATCTTGAATAGCTGCCAACTCTGTGGTAGCTGGGGAGAAGAACGCTAGGTTTTCCAGGTAGAATTTAGAAGGATACCTGCTTTTGTCCTTATTCAGTGGGGTCTGAATGCGACAGTTACCCTCGATTTACAATCACAATTGAGTGTTGCGCAAGGCAGTTGTTAAGTGAGTTTCGCCCCATGTCACAACCTCTTTTTGCCACAGCTGTTAAGTGAATCACTGCAGTTATTAACTGAATCACACAGTTGTTCAGTGAATCCAGCTTCCCCCATAGATTTTGTTGGTCAGAAGTTAAACAGAGAAGTTAGTTCAAAGTGACATAGAAGACCTCCTGAGATATTACAGAGCTTTTTACAGAGTAGAATCTTGCTAGATAGAAGGTTACAATATGGAGATCCTGTGATCCTGGGTACAGTGCAGCCATCATAAATACAGGCCAGTTGCCAAGTGGTCCCAAGTGTGAAAGCCAATCGTGAGTCATTTTCCCCCCCAGCGTTGTTCTAACTTTGAACGGATAGTTGTAAATTGAGGACTAAATGTAGGATTGGGTGCCACATGTTGATTGAAGCTGAGTATGTAGAACTATATTTAAGATGACTTGATAACCATCCTAATCTTGGCTTAACTTTGGCCTTGCTAGATGCCCTTGTCCACCAACTTCTTTCTTGCGTATGAGTGTTTCCAATCAGGGAGTAGAGCTGCAAGGTGAAGTCCATGCTGTTGGGAACTCTTGCCTTCTTGCAAGAAAGCAAATGTTGACATACCTGTGGGCGTGAGCCCATTTGCATCCCGTGATTCCCAGAGAAGGAATGGAAGGAGAACATTCTGTGTTTTTTTCTGACCGCAGAATAGAGAAATGACACGGTAGCACAGCGCATTGTTTGCACGCCAAAGATCTAAAGATAGAGTTCCTGACAGGAGAAAGATACCAGTTTGAAGCTTTACAGCAGGGCTGTGCCCAACCTTGGCAACTCTTAAGACCTGTGGACTTCAACTCTAAATCTTCACCATGCTGGCTGGGGAATTCTGGGAGTTGAAGTCCACAAGTCTTAAAGTTGCCAAGGTTGGACAGCCCTTCTTTATAGCAAAAATCCCCAACTTGCTGCTTTTTAATGTTGGATGTCATCAACTCCCATAATCCCTTCTCAAAGCCAGAATCATTGTGAAATAGAAAATACATCAGGCCAGGAAAGATGGCTTTTGGGTATTGCGTCTCATCATTGAAGACAAGGCACAACTAGATGGGACAACATTCTCATGTTTTAGAAGGTACTTTCCATGGATATTGCTGTTTTATGCTGTTCTCCATTTTTTATTCATCATAGGTGATTTTCATTTTCATTTCATTTTATTACATTTATATCCCGCCCTTCTCCACAGAGGACCCAGGGCGGCGCACAGGAAATTTAAAAAACATACACAATAGAAGATAGACAAATAATTTAAAATATATATTAAATAATCCCCAATCCTGTGCTAAAAACCAATTATTAAAAACCCAATTTAAAACTTTTCTAAAAGTCCCCATGGGAGGTTAGGCTAGGCCGGCTTGATGGAAAAAATATGTCTTTAAACATTTGCGGAAGAGGCGGAGGTCGGTGATGGTCCGGAGTTCAGGGGGTAGGTCGTTCCAAAGGGCAGGGCCCGCCACAGAGAAGGCTCTTCCCCTGGGTGTCGCCAGTCGGCATTGTCCGGCCGACGGCACCCTGAGAAGGCCCTCTCTGTGGGAGCGGATCGGTCTAAGGGATGTATGGGGCAGGAGACGGTCTCGCATATAACTAGACCCCGAGCCATGGAGCGCTTTAAAGATGGTCGTCAGAACCTTGAAGCGCACCCGAAAGACCACAGGAAGCCAATGCAGCTCGCGCAGGATTGGTGTTATATGGGAGCTTCTGGTGGCTCCCGTAATTACCCGCGCGGCTGCGTTTTGGACTAGCTGTAGCTTTCGAGTGCACCTCAAGGGAAGCCCCATGTAGAGAGCATTACAGTAGTCGAGACGGGACGTCACGAGAGCTTGAGTGACTGTGCAAAGGGCAGCCCGGTCCAGTAAGGGGCGCAATTGGCGCATCAGGCGTACCTGATGAAACGCTCCCCTGGCCACGGCCGTCACATGGTCCTCCAAGGACAGCCGGGAATCCAGGAGGACACCCAAATTGCGTGCCCTCTCCACGGGGGCCAGTGTTTCGCCCCCAATGGCCAGAGTTGGAGTAATCTGGCTGAACCGGGGTGCCGGAAACCACAGCCACTCAGTCTTGGCAGGGTTGAGCTTGAGTTTGTTACCACCCATCCAGATAACCTGGCATTGCCCGGGTATTTATTTATAGGGGGGAAATGTCTAGACCTAACATAATTTTTAATGTTGGATTTTCCCCCTTACCAGAGGGAGCCCCCAATGGAGTACTGTGAAGCCGTTACCATGGTGACTCTATTGTGCTGTACAGTACAAGCCATTTTACAGCAGTACAGTAGAAACCATTTTAAGGCATAACAGACTGTATCTTAACAGAGCACACATACCAAGGGGTGTTAGGAGTGTCTTATCCACACAGTATTTGTTGCCAGAGTGTAAGTCATCTGGGTACTAAGTTTGGTTGAAATTGCTCAATATATATATATATATTGACTAATGATGGGATCTTACCATGATGCCTTCCATGTACTCCCAACAGCGGTATCAGTTGCTCATATCCTCAGATAATTTTTTCTCCTCTGCTGCACCTCATATTTATTCAAATGGCTTTCATTTGAGACTCTTGTTAGCAACTGACAGTGGATGAGTTAAGATTTCAGACCTTTTCTGGCCTCCGCGTTTGCATTCTTAATGATGATTTATAATTAGCAGGGCGCTGATCCCATGCATCTCCAGAACCTGCCAGTTTTGAGGGACACATGCCAGAAGAACAGGTGTGTTATGAGGTCAGAGCAAGATTTAGATCGACGTTTCACAGACAGAATTAGGGAGGTTCAGCTTTTGTTTTTGCAAGTATAACCTCCTCTGTTTTGGAGATAGACGGTTATTATTGGATTAGTCACATTTCTCCCCATTATGGCAAGCTGGTAGTAACTTCATGGCAGCTTCTGAATGAACTGTGTTCATAACCTGACTGTAGCAGTTTCCTGCAAAAAATAAAATAAAAATCTTAAGAATATGTAATGCATCTTCTTTTAAAGGATCTGGTGATAATCTTGCAATCTTTGACTATGATTGGGTGTGGTGCTTAATGCCTAGCTGGCTGATTATATATACATACATACATACACATACATACATACATATTTATTTGTGATACGTTTTTGTGCTGATAAATAAAGGGAGACTAGTATAGATCTGTTTCAAGCTATTTAATTCTCATCAGCTAGCCGTACCCTTACTCTGTTGTGACTATATATATGTGTGTGTGTGTGTGTGTTAGGTTTTTTGAGCTGATCAATAAATAAATCAGGGAGACTAGGGTAGTTGTGACACAAGCATATATATATATGCTTGTGTCAGCATATAAACTCGAGCACAATAAGCTCGAAATAGATCTATCCTGGTCTTTCTCTAATTTAATTTATTGATCAGCTCATAAAACTAACATATATATATATATATATATATATATATATATATATATATATATATATATATATATATATATATATATATATATATATATATATATATATATATATTTGTTTTCGTAGATTTTCACAGGTGTAGGTATGCTGGAATTGCTGGCTTCGGGGATTTTCCCGTGTATATAGCATGGAGATGTTATTGCAACGTTTCGGCAAGATCTCACTTGCCATCATCAGGCAGGATTATGTCTGTGACTTTTATAGGATTATAGTCACAGACATAATCCTGCCTGATGATGACAAGTGAGATCTTGCTGAAACGTTGCAATAACATCTCCATGCTATATACACGGGAAAATCCCCGAAGCCAGCAATTCCAGCATATATATATATACACACACACACTATATATCTATCTATAGTGTGTCTGTGTGTGTATAAAATGTTGCATGACATGCTCTGCCTTATGCTTTTTGGCAATTAGCTAAACTTAATTTTTTTTTTATTTATAAAATAAATATGAAGGGGAGAGCTGGTTAAGTAGATTCATACAAACAGATCTTGGTTTGGTTTCTCCTTTTTGGGGGGTAGTTCAATGGTGGAATTCAAATTTTTTTACTACTGGTTCTGTGGGCATGGTGGGTGTGGCAGGGGAAGGATACTGCAAAATCCCTTACTGCTGAATACCACCTCTAGGGTAGTTTATCCTGATGTGCAAACCCAGGCAATTTGGTTGGTTGTTGGCTCAGTGACTTTATTTCCTTATTTGTATGACTGCCCATCACACAATACAATGACTCTAGGCCCGTGTTTCTCAATGTTAGCAATTAAAAATGCATGGATTTTCACTCCAAGAATTCTGGGAGTTGAAGTCCACGCATCTTAAAGTTGCCAAAATTGAGAAACGCCACTCTAGGCAGGGAATGGACTCTGCACTCTAGGCAGGGAATGCACTCTAGGCAGGGAATGGAAGGATTAAAAGGGAACCTGAAACACAATATAAATAGCTACCAGAACCAAAAAGACTACCCTATGAGTTTATCTAACACTTTTGTAGAAGTGATTGCAATAGACTGCAGGTGGGCTCAATTTTGCATGCCCCTCAATTTATAGAAGGCAAAAAAAAGAAATAAAAGGACTGAAGAGATGGTAGAATGGAACAGAGAGCAAGAAATGAATGGGAGAAAGAAAAAAGAGAGAGAAAACAAAGGTCTCTCACCTACCCATTACAGGCTTTGTTCCAGCACAAAAATCTGCATGCCGTCCTTAAAATATTATCCTCAGAGTAACATGCCCTGGATATTAAAAACTTTTATTCCACCCCCCCCCCCTCAATCTTAGCTAAATTATAGAATTTGCTGTCAGAAGGCGTGGTGATGACTATTGGTTTGGAGGGCAGGTTAATGAAGAATTGGGTTACGTGTGGATACAGGTCATAAGGACTATGTAATATTTCCAACTCAGAGATAATATATACCTCTAAATCCCTTCGACCGATCCGCTCCCATAGAGAGGGTCTTCTCCAGGTGCCTTCGGCCGGGCAATGCCAGTTGGTGACGCCCAGGGAAAGGGCCTTCTCTGTGGCGGGCCCTACCCTCTGGAATGACCTTCCCCCCGAACTCTGGACCATCACGGACCTCCGCCTCTTCCGCCAGCGTCTGAAGACGCACTTTTTCCATCAAGCCGGCCTAGCGTGACCACCCGATAACGACTGAGTTTTAGTTTACAAATTTTAATTAGAGGGATTTTAATATGTTGTTTTAGCACAGGGTTCTTAAGTTTAATTGTGGTTTTAGGATATTATGTATTTGTATATTTATATTGTGTTTTTAATTTCCTGTGCGCCGCCCTGGGTCCTTTTGTAGGAGATAGGTGCGGGATATAAATCAAATAAAACTAAAACTAAAACTAAATACCACTTGAGGACACAGTGGCTGAGTGGCTAAAACACTCAGCTTGTTGATCAGAAAGGTCAGCAGTTCGGTGGTTCGAATTCCTAGCGCTGCGTAATGGAGTGAGCTCCTGTGACTTGTGCCAGCTTCTGCCAACCTAGCAGTTCGAAAGCATGTAAAAATGCAAGTAGAAAAATAGGAACCACCTTTGGTGGGAAGATAACAACGTTCCGTGCGCCTTTGGGGTTTAGTCATGCCGGCTGCATGACCACGGAGACGTCTTTGGGCAACGCTGGCTCCATGGCTTTGAAACGGAGATGAGCACTGCCCCTTAGGGAACGACTAGCACATATGTGCGAGGGGAACCTTTACCTTTAAATACCACTTGCTAGGATCCTGAGTTGGAAAATGCAATTATCCCCATGTTCTCTTTGTGTGATCCCCTTAAATGCTCCATAGTGAGAAATTAAAGTGAGCAAAAACTCCTTTAAAAAAAAAACACCATTTGTGTGACATTTGAAAGCCCAGAATGACTGACATATTCTTCTGAAATCATCATTTCACATTGGGTCCTGTTGACGAAGTGATTTATTTTGAAATAAATCAAGCCTCAATGCCGCGGTGAGTCATCCTGATTCTCCAGTTGGGTTCTTTGCTACCTATGTGGCCTTGCTGATCACGGGCTTGGCTCAATGGATCAATTAATCTGTCAATCTGTCAGATTGACAAAAAGAAAAAGAAAAAAAATATGAGTCATCCGTTAGAAACATATTTGGAATCCAGTAGGAAACAAGCTGGAGGGAGATATTATGAAGATGATTATTAGTATTGGTGGCACCCAGAAAGCATTTGGTATGCTGCAGCTTGACAGGAAGCTTTGGTTCCTGCTTTCAAAAAAAAAAATGGCTCCATAATTTAGTTCCCTTGGTGAGTTTGGCAGTAGAGCACAATGAGATGAAACGAATAACGCTTTTCAAATCCAAAATCAACTTTTCAGCAATGAAAATTACAACCCCTTATTAACTCTGATTAGGAGGCACGCGGTGGCTCAGTGGCTAAGACGTTGAGCTTGTCGATTGAAAGGTCAGCAGTTCGGCTGTTTGAATCCCTAGCCCCGTGTAATGGAGTGAGCTCCCATTACTTATCCCAGCTTCTGCCAACCTAGCAGTTCGAAAGCACTGCTTTCGAGTAAAAAGTAAAAATGCAAGTGGAAAAATAGGAACCACCTTTGGTGGGAAGGTAACAGCGTCCCGTGCGCCTTTGGTGTTTAGTGCCACATGACCACAGAGACGTCTTCGGACAGCGCTGGCTCTTTGGCTTTGAAATGGAGATCAAAACTGCCCCCTAGAGACAGGAATGACTTAGCACATATGTGCGTGGGGAACCTTTACCTGTACCTTATTACTCTGATTATCTGAGGAGAGAATATAGAATCATGCATAAGTTTTGGACTTGCACTTTATAGAAATTAGTTACCTAAAAAGGCTGTTTCTGGATGTGATTGAATCCGGCTCACCGGGCCATCCTGGTCTACCCAGTGCGAAGAGGAAAGATCAGGCCACCGTAGCTTCAGCGTACCCAATGCGAACCCAATGCAAACCCAATGCGAAGAGGAAACATACCAGAAGTTTGGGGAGTGGCGTCAAGCTGACCATGCCCACCCAGTTGGCCACACCCACTCAGTCAGCCACACCCACCCAGTCAGCCACACCCACCCAGTCAGCCACATCCAGCTGGCCCCCCAAGGTCAACCACAGCCCTGATGCGGCCCTCAATGTAATTGAGTTTGACACCCCTGCTGTAGGAGAAGAGCAGGCAGAGCTGGGGGTGGAGTTAAATGCATCATCAGTTTAGAGTCATTGTGTTTCCAGAAATGGCCCAAGTCCATGTCTCCTGAATTCTGTTGACCCTTATACCTGGCATCAATTTGTTATTGAACGTGACCAGATTCTTGTGTATAGGCTAGAATATATCTTCTACGCTGCAATCTTAGGAATAGTCCTGATTCTTTGCGCCTGACATTAATCTGTTGGACCAGCTAAGAGTCGGTGGAGTTCAGGAGGGGTTGGACTTGGAGCGCTTGTGGAAACACAACAATTCTAAAATAATGATGCATTTAACTCCACTCACACTCTCCAGCTCTGCCTGCTGTTCTCCTACATCAACCTGAGGAATGAATAGTTTGCTGTGCTACGTCTGCAATTTTTCAAGTGGTCCAGTGATGCTCTGAAACTGCTATGCTTATATATCTTTAGGGTTTTTTTTCCTAAATCAAGGAATTTGTGATTTTTAAAAAAAAATCATATGATTTGGATATTTGTTCATTTCTTTGCAATGATTTAGTTTGGAAAAAAGGCTTCACTGTTTGCAGGAATGCAAGTATGGCATCTGAATGCAACTCATGAAGTAGCCGGGTCCGTTTCTAGACTTATGTAGCTTTTCTGTAGCTGCTGTGTAATGCTAGTTAAAGAGGCAGTTGCTTTTATGCATCACAAACAGGTGGTGCACTTGTACTCTGCATTTTTCAAAGAACTAAGAATGTGTTATAGTTTAACCAGGAATCCAGAACAAAATTTTGCAAAAAACAGGTGGAAACCTGTTGCCTGACTGTGACTCTTCAAAGGAGCTATATCTTTTTTATGTGATAATAGCAGCTGCAGTGAGAGCACTGAGGTCCCAAGAGAAGATACTGCTGCTTTAAAGGGTCATAGACAAATGCGCATTCATGTTCCTGCCTACTCCACATTTACTTTCCTTAATTATTTTTAAAATACTGCACAGCCCAGTAAAGCAGAGTTCCCCAACCTTTCTCACTTTGTGGACTGGTGGGGGGGGGGGGGGAGGGAAGGGAAGGGGATGGTTCCATGTGAACAGCCATCACTTTGCTGCTTTCAAGGCAGATACATCACTGAATACCTGAATTTTTAAGAACTTTTCCAGAGTAGTCAGTCTATTGGAAACTTTCATCATTGTTGATGGCATTTGAGAAATTTGGTTACGAAAATACCTTTGAAAGGATGACCCAGTGGGTCAGAGGTCGGTTACTTTATCTTCAAAGCCTCCTTGGATGGTAAATAGGTTAAGACCTGTAATGGTATGTGGGAATGGCCTTGGGAGACAGAGCAACGAGACACAACGAAAGGAACAGTCATATAAAAAGCAGTTGGCCTTCAGGAGGAATGTGGGTGGGGCAAGAGGGTTCAGAAGAGACTGTCCCTTGTTTTTATTTTAAGAGAAAGAGAGGGAGAAGTACTTTCAGATTTGTAAGACTGATGTCAGTCTTACAGTGCAGATCAGTAGATCACATGGGGAAACTCAACCGGATGAGCTCATTCTGTTTTCTTGTAAAGTTTACATTAACAGAATTTTGCAAATCGGAAAGTATTTCTTTCCCGGCCCTCATCCTCTTCACAGCCCCCAAACTAGTGAGGGTCTCTTCCAGGGGTGAAATTCAGCAGGTTCTGAGAGGTTCTAGAGAACCGGTAGCGGAAACTTTGAGTAGTTCGGAAAACTGGCAAATGCCACCTCTGGCTGGCCCCAGAGTGGGGTGGGAGTGGAGATTTTGCAGTATCCTTCCCCTGCCACGCCCACCAAGCCACACCCACAGAACCGGTATTAAACAAACTTGAATTTCACCACTGGTCTCTTCTGACCCTATTGCCTTTCCCTCATTTCTGATGTGGGCTAAGCTGCCTTTTTCTTGGTTGCCTTCTCTTTGCCCTAACAAGGTCATTCCCACATACCATTACGGGATGGCCACTTTCAGAAGTTCTGCTCCACACAGCTTCTGATTGTCTTCAAGAATTTGAGGAGCTGTAATCCAACACTCCCGAATGGCACAGTGAGGAGACATGCGCTCTTGTAGCCTTAATGGGTTCAGTAAAGGGCAGATTAATTCATAACAGAGCAAATTCATTCTTCATTGTAAGGGTCACATGTCACTCTTGTAATGTGCAGTTGCTTTGAAAGTCTGTATTTATGACTTCACTTTTTATTTCCCATTCTTGCTAAAGCTCAGAGCAGTCTAACTCTTCCCCATTTTACCCTCCCAACGGTTCTGCAAGTTGAGGTCAGTTAAATGTCTACTGTTAGAAGTGGCCTTTTAGCAGATCAAACTGTTTTTCCATTTATTCCTCTCCTGTGCCTTGATTAGCGAGGGTCTCGGGCAGAGATCTTGAGTTTACAGTTTATAAGAAGCTTATTGTTCAGATAGGTAGGGCTTCTAGGTTGCCCTACAAGAATAATAATAAATATTCCATTGGATGTGGTATTATTTGCTATTTGGTTTCTTTTCATGGAAGCTACCAGGGAGTGTAGTTACTTTCTGCATACAATACTCATAATTGTATTCCTTCAAGCTCAACAGTGTCCGGTCCTAACCATGGTAATTCAACAAGCTTCATTATTTAGGTTATGATATTTCCTTACTATTTCACTTTACACCATCCTCCTGATGTCACCTGCTGTCATTGAGAGGTTGCAACAGCTGTCCTCATTCTTTTACACTGGCACGATGACACCACGAGTATCTGGTGGAGAAATAGTCTTACGTAAAGCTTCTCGTCCAGATTTCACTGCCATTTCTTTGGGTTTAACATTGCCTTTTCCAACCTGATGTCATTGATGGAAGTTAGAGTGACGTGGTGGTGGTCTAGCGGTAAAGATGTTACGTCCCACTCAGAAGGTTGAGAGTTCAATCCTGGGGTAGAGGCAGATGTTTCTTTTCTAGGATGCAAAGAAAAAAATATCTGCTGTGAACTCTGCGTAGTGTCAGGAAGAGCATGCGGCAGTAAAGGCACCTAACCTCCATCCAGTCACCCTGACTCTACCCAAATTAAGGGATTATACAGAGATGGCAAAGTTTTTCGGCACAAAGTGCCCAAATTGAATATTTGCATGCAGGCGTGCGTGCCATAGCACCGGAAACCCCAAGACCAACTGGCCTGCGTGCACATGTGCAGTGGCCAACTGGTTTTTGAGTTTTCTGGCACAAAGGCATGCGTGAAGACCAACTGGCTAGTGCACATGCACCCCCTGGAAACCAGAAGAGCAGCTGGTGATGGTGCGCATGCCCACAGAGAGGGCTCTGTGTGCCATAGGTTTGCCTTCACAGGATTATAGGATCGTAAAAAGGGAGTCACTCAGACCAGTTGAGACTGTATTTCCCCAAAATCTTAGTCGGTGAAATCAACAATCTGGAGTAAGGAGGTTGTAGTTTAACATAGTTGGAAGACACTAGGTTGCAGAACATTGTAGAAACTACTCAACGTGTCAACTTGTTTATGCATTGCATACGTAATTACTTTCAGCCGGCTTTTGAACTTGTGAAATTGGGTCTAGCCTATTGTCTACGAAACAATAGTGGCAAACTTCACCTACTTAAATGATGCAAGGAACAAGTTATCTGCCCCATATCGCTTTTTTTGAAAGAGTGCAAGGGAGCTAAGAAACGTCATGGCTTTGGTTAATTCAAGATTTCTTGGGACTGCTGCCTTATTCTCTTTTCCTTGGACAAAGACAAAGGATTAACAAGCTTGTTAGGCAAATGACAGCCTCATAAATTCTTCCTTTCTCTCCCCCTCTCTTTCTGCCCACATGCCTCCCTTTGAAATTGTCAAACCTGCTTGAGTCCCAGAGACGATGGCTGCTGTTTTATTTCCTCTGTCCTAGAAGGTTGACTCTCTGTTCTGCGGCCTTGATTTATCTCTGCACTTTGTACTGATTGGATTAGAAGTTTAAATGCTTAAGAGCGCATAATAATATATTTTTCTTATTAATATTAAAAAATCATTATTGGCTTCTTCTTCTTCTTCTTTTTATCGTTCTGCCCTGAATTGAATCTCCTGTTTGATTTATTCTCGCTCTCAAAGTGGAATTTTAATGCTAATAGAAGCAATCATCGCTTTGTTTTGATTCTTTGACTGTTTGGAAAACTTTCGCTGCAAAAGGAAATTACAGCATTATTAAGAGTCCATTAAAAGGAGGTTTGCCTGGTGTTGCTAGTGATTACCTGCAAGGCAGAGGCAGAAGGAAGCGAAGACAAAGGACTTGTTTTGCAAGACCCCTTTTTCCTCATCCTCCTTGGATATAATATAATTATCCCAGTTATTATAATCAGGTCTATTATATTACAGGTATTAATTGCAAGTCCCACTGGTTAAATTTCCTTGTGGGACATCAGGCTAATAATGAGCGTAAAAGCACTGGGATGCATAATTCTTTTGTTTTAACCTTTGTGTAGCTCTTTATGGTTCATTGAGGGCCAATATCCAGCTCTTATTTAAAACCCCTTTCCCTTTTGGCATATACCACTTAGCCTCCATACCTGATCCATTTGCCAAACGCTAGCTGGTGTGCGGTTTACTGCCATATAATATATAATCTAATAACAGAGTTGGAAGGGACCTTGGAGGTCTTCTAGCCCAACCCCCTGCTTAGGTAGAAAACCCTACACCACTTCAGACAAATGGTTATCCAACCTCTTCTTAAAAACGTCCAGTGTTGGAGCATTCACAACTTCTGGAGGCAAGTAGTTCCACATTCATTGTTCTCACTGTCAGGAAATTTCTCCTCAGTTCTAAGTTGCTTCTCTCCTTGGTTATTTTCCACCCATTGCTTCTTGTCCTGCCCTCAGGTGCTTTGGAGAATAGCTTAACTCCCTCTTCTTTGTGGCAGCCTCTGAAATATTGGAAAACTGCTATCATGTCTCCCCTAGTCCTTCTTTTCATTACAGTAGACATGCCCATTTCTGTAACTGTTCTTCATATGTTTTAGCCTCCATTCCCCTAATCATCTTTGCTGCTCTTCTCTGCACTCTTTCTGGAGTCTCCACATCTTTTCTACATCATGGTGACTAAAACTGGATGCCGTATTCCAAGTGTGACCTTACCAAGGCCTTATAAAGTGGCATTAACACTTCACAGGATCTTGATTCTATCCCTCTGTTTATGCAGCCTAGAACTGTGTTGGCATTCTGTGTGCCTTCGGCATTTAGTCATGCCAGCCACATGACCATGGAGACATCTTCGGATAGCACTGGCTCTTCAGCTTTGAAACGGAAGTTAGCACTGCCCCCTAGAGTCGGGAACGTTATTCTTATATATGTTTGAGGGGGGGGGGGAAACCACTCTACCCCCTCTCTCCCTTTCATTCACTTCGTGAGGATCTCTTCTCTTCTCTTCTCTTCTCCTCTCCTCTTCTCTCCCCTCCCCCTCCCTCCCCCCTCCCCCTCCCTCCCTCCCTCCCTCTCTCTCTCTCTCATGCACCAGGTTTTTAGGGAAAGGCGGACAGATAGCTTTTCCAGAGACCTGAATTAATTACTTGCGATGGAATTAGGCAGAGGGCTGTTTGGGCTTCCACGGATACAGATTTCCAAGATCTGCTTTAGAGCAAGGCAGCCACTAAGGCAGAGAGATGGAGAGAATAGAGGGCTCCAAAGTCCTATGAGAAAAAACTGCATTTTCTGTGTTATCTGCACTCTGTTGAGGAATCAACGCCTGGGTTGGTTCTTGAATTGGTTCTGCAGGCATTCAGCTTTGAGGTCTGGGCCTGAATCTGAATCAAGGGAAGGTTTCTGCCTCTATTGTTGGAATGGATATATGAGATGAAGCCGAAGCATTTTCTTACGTTTATTAATTTTTCTACGCAAGATTAGAAAACCTAAACAGAGATATATATATATGGAGCTTTATTTTATTTTTTTGGTCAAGGCTATAATAAATCCTTGCCAGGGATGTCTGCCCAAAAGCTAATTCTGTAATGTTTTCTAGTAGCAAAGAAGAATGATTTTGTATAACAAAGCATTCTAATTGTATGATGCCCGGCTTAATAATGTGTTTTTTATTGTCAACATGTGTTGATCATGGGTTTTTCCCCCTGTATTACACCATTTCTTAATTTTGTTGACTGAATTTAATCCCTTTTCAGAGACAAAGACAGGAATATGAACACACACACACACACACAAAATATGGAATGAGATAAGAAAAAGCATTGGTAAGTGGTATATGCCACTTAGCACAAATATGGAATGAGATAAGAAAAAGCATCTCATATGGAATGAGATAAGAAAAGCTTTGCTTTTATTTATTTTTAAATATATAGGTTAAACATGGAAAGGAGAGATTTTTTTAATTGATTTATTGAGGACTACTTAAATATTGCCAGAAGATGTTACTTTGGAAGTACCCTAAGATTGTGATGGCGAACCTGTGGCACGTGTGCCAGGAAGTGGCACACAAAGCCCTTCTGTGGGCACGTGTGTTGTCGCCAGCCAGTTTTTGCGGGCACCAGAGTGCCTGAAAAACAGCCCCAAAAGCCCAGCCCAAAAACAGGGCATTTTTTGGGCACTTTTCAGGCCATTTGTCTTAAAAACACCCTGAAAAATGGCCAAAAAACCAGGCATGTGCATGCTGGCCAGCTGGTTTTTGGGTTTCCGGTGCGCGGACG